>JAMPIV010020958.1:0-184870 GCA_024509875.1 Oreohelix idahoensis
AAATGGCAACCCTTCAGGTCAGGTCGACCTCAAGACAGGAGGAGGATATTATGTTAGATACCACTCCAGAAGAGATGAGGAAGGCACAGGCTGGGGATAAAACACTCAAGCCTTGTTTCAGAAAATGGTCAACTTGTCATACAACTCCAGGCAAGGGAGATTTTTACATGAAAAACAAGTTGATGTATAGGAAGACTGGAGCTAGATCCAAAGGTCACGGACAGCTGGTTCTTCCAAAAAGATATAGGGCAGACTTAATAAGGAGCCTACATGTGAAACCAGATGGGGACCATGAGAAGATAGGTACCATCATTCAAAAGGTGGCTCACAATTATTATTGGCCCAAAGCAAGATGGGACATTGAGAATTTTGTAGAAAGGTGTAGCATAGCACATGAGGGAACACCCACAAGTGGGAACATGGATCAGGACCTGGACACGCCCCGGAGCAAAATCAGGCCTGACAATAAAAAGAAAAATAGATTTGATAAAGTGGACCAAATGGAATGGGAAGCCCCTTTTCACGGACAAGCTTCACTTAACTGTTTTACAATGGCCACTATGCGGAGAGTGCAAAAAGATGTCTTACCCCAGGATAAGCCGAAAATCCCTCAATCGGACTTAAACAAACTGGAGGAAGAAGATGTAGGGAGGAAATCTCTCATCAAGAATTTTAAGTGGGGAGACAGCCCCAAGAGAAAAATTGGTAGCGGTCGTTTTGTGAATGAAAATTCTGGGAGGAAAAATCATCACTATAAAGCTTCGAGTGGAAGAGACCATACCGGTGCATGGACAAATAGGTCCACACAATTAAAGGTCCATATGTAGCTTTGTTAAGAACGTGGACTGATGAAAAGGCAGAGGAAAACATTACATCTTCATACCAATATGTGAATGAGCTGACCACTCGGTTGAAAACTGGCTGGAAACTTGCCAATGAAAATTTGAAACAAGCCAGGAAGAAACATGCTGCCTATTATAACAGGAAGGCGAAAGACAGAAATTTGGCTGTGGGAGAGAAAGTACTGCTTCTTTTGCCTGGGAGTCAGAAAAAGTTACAAATTGGATGGCAGGGTCCATATACAGTTCTAGAGAAGGTGTCTAGAACAAATTATAAGATAGATAAGAAGGGGAAAGAAAAAATCTATCATGTGAATCTCCTGAAGAAATATTTGGAAAGAGAACATCAGGAAGAGAACACTTGTTGACCTTGTCCATCGCCATGGAGATGAAAAAGGAACCACTTTCATCATTTGAATATCCATTACACCCCTGTGAGACAGCAGCACAGGTGAAAATCAGTACACATTTAACGAAAACTCAGAAAGAGAGAGTGCAACAGGTTCTAATAATCATGCAGAGGTGTTAACAGACCGACCAGGGCATACAAACCTATTGGAATATGATATGAAACTCATAGACTCCACACCTGTCTGTATGAAACCATATTCGATTCCGTTTGCTAAGGAAAAAGCTTTGAAGGAAGAGATAGACTATCTGTTGAAGGAAGGAATTATTTCGCACAGTGAGTCTTCGTATAGTTCCGGGGTTGTACTCTTAAGGAAGCCCTCTGGAGAACATAGACTCTGTATAGATTACAGGAGACTGAATGCTATTACAGAAGGACAGGTGGATCCATTGCCGGATACAAATCAGCTGTTTGCCAGACTAAATAAAGCTAAATATTTCTCAAAAGTGGATCTGAGTAAAGGATACTATCAGATTCCAGTAAAGCCTGAGGTTAGACCATACCTAGCTTTTAGTACCTCAGAAGGACACTATGAGTTTAATAGATTGCCATTTGGATGAAGAATGCGCCTAGTGTCTTCTCTAGAATGATGAGAAAATTATTGGATCCTCTGAATAATCCCTGTATAACAAATTTTATGGATGATATCCTTATAGCAACAGAAACATTTGAGGAACACATTGACTCTCTGAACATGCTGTTTGATCGACTTAGGGAGGCAAATTTAACAGCCCGACCAACCAAATGTTGCGTTGGATGTAAAGAATTGGAATTTTTGGGACACACAGTTTATCAGGGAAACATGACCCCCTGACCCAAAGAACTTAGAGAAACTACAGAAAGCCCCGAGACCACAAACCAAGAAGGACGTGAGATCCTTTGTCTCATTATGTGGTTTCTACCAGAAGTATATCAAAAACTTTAATTCCATATGTGCACCGTTAACTGAATTGACACGTAAAGGACATCCAGATCGCATTACATGGACACCACAATGTGAAATGACTTACCAAGAATTGAAGGAAAAGCTCACAAGTAAACCCATTTTGAAATTACCTGACTTAAGTCAAGAATTCATAGTAAGGACGGATGCAAGTAATATTGGGTTAGGTGCAACTCTACTACAGAAATCAGATGCATTGGATGGGGAATTAAGCCCAGTGGCATATGCTAGCAGAAAGTTGAATAAAGCTGAAATCAACTACTCAACTAGCGAAAAAGAATGTCTTGCAGTAATATGGGCAATAAAAAAATTCAATATTTATCTATATGGGAAGGCATTTAAGTTGCAAACTGACCACAAACCTTTATCGTTTTTAGCACAGGCTAAGCATGAGAACTCTAGGTTACTCCGATGGTCTTTGCTTCTGGCTCCATATAATTTTAGCATTGAATATATATCTGGAAAAACCAATCTGGGAGCGGATTTTTTAAGCCGCCATCCGTGTGATGAGAATCACCGTAAACCCCAGAAATAATAATAAATTTCTATATGTGTATATAGAATAAAGGACTGACATATAATGTCTGTTTTAAGAGGGGAGGTGTCATGAAATATTCTAATCCACATATATAAATTATTAGGTAAATATGAAGCCTAACAAATAAAATTAATAAAGAGAAGAGCAATGGTAAAATAACAGTGCTGTCACAAGGAATGTACTCGAAATCCCCCTTGTTTTCTGCTTCGTCTGCAAATTGTAACGCTTTCACGTTGATAGTAAAAGCTTACTGTATTATACCCGCTTTCTTCAATGAAACGTGTGCTGTATTTCTTGGAAAAACATTAAGAGGCAGACTGCGTAATGACCTAAATTTTAAATTACATTCATGTCTTTTTCTACATTACGTTACCAAAACGAACGAACAGATGGACAAAAGGATAGCGAGAAGGGAGAGGCAGAAAGCCGAACACTAAACACGCTTCGCGCGATACGCAAATGCTGCCATCACGCGTGTAAGTCTACATGCACTAATTTTTTTTCAGACGGACAGTGATAAAATACACTACCCTTTCCCAGAGTTAGGTTTATAAATCATAACAGACTCTTATTAGAAAAGATAACAATAGATGGGTTTACGGTTGAAACCATAACAGTACCCAGACAGCATATCTTCGAAACAGGAGGTAGAAAATACATATTTTGAACGCAGCCACGTAGCTCCTTTAAATTAGTATTTTTGGGTTCCTTAGGGCTTGCTGACAAATAATATGTAAAACGTTACGCAAATAGTCCAGGAATTAATAAATTATACCCAAAATAAAATATTGGGGGGTGCCTGACAGCATAAAATCATTTCTGCTCATAAGATTTTTTTTTAACGTGTTTGAAAAAAATTTACGTTACAGAAATAGCCTACCATGTAAACTCCAAATTGATTGGAGCGCAACAAATGAAAGCCTAACCACGATTGGTCGGGCTATAAATACTATCTTGGTTGTTAGGGGAGACGGGAAAAGATAACATTTTTTCAAACACTTGTCGAAACGTGGCTCATTGGCCAGTCTCGCTGATATACACACTTGGGAGCGTTAGTTCGAAACCACTTGTTTAAAATAGCTTGATAAAGCATCAGTGCGTTGAAGCCAGCATATATTTTGCTCAATAAAAGCCTGGAACATAGGCAGATGGAAATTTGTGCCAGTTTGTGCCAGAATTCATTGCTAATCAACGTATCTGTGTTATTCGTATGAATTGTGGTAAGCTTGAACCATTCAATATCTTTTAATGAAAATTGAATGTGAATTGTTGATTTATGCCTGTATATATATGTGTAGTTCAGTGGCCAACGTGAGGTAAAGCCTGTAATGCTCCAGCCGGAACAGAGGGTGTCGGAGAGAAGTAAAACGGCATGGAATGGCCAAATAGTACACTGACACCTGGATGATTGATTAGACAGAAATAATGCTGGAAGTGCAGAGGCGTAGTGACCATTAAGGATGGTAATGCTGGTATAAAGTATTTCAGATGAAGCTGACTGTTGGCCTAACGCTCTGAACGCAATGTTTGTGATGTATTGTGATCAGTGTAAAAAGAAAATATAAATTAGTTATGAAGTAGAAGGTACATCCTTCTTGATTTCAGGGACAGTGGTCTTGATGGTACTGAGCAGCACCTAGTCAGAGCTTTGCTGAATCCTGAGTCGGACAGCATACTCCTTGGTCTTTTTAGCTATCAGTGAGGTGTCTCCTGAACCCAGAGGAGAATTCGAGCAGAGGAGTCCTTTCCTGCCGCCATCACGCCAGATAAGCGAATTGGCCAGCTGAGCTCAACATTATGTCCCCTCATCTTGAACTGACTTTTTAAAATTAACATTAAGAGGGGAATTTACTTGTCTTAAAATCAGGAACTGTGAACATCTCCAATACTGGTCCCTAAAGACAAACTATTGAAGTCATGATGACAAATACCAACAGAGCTTGAACAAAATAAAACCAGTATTACCTCATTTTACTACTACACAACTGACACACATAGAACATTTGTAATAATATATGTCACTACAATATTCATATTAAATACATTCTGTACATAACTTGTAATTTAAATTGATTGTGATTCCTGGTTCCCTTGTAGTTGAATCAGGACACATATTCATTCATGCCAGTAATGAATACATATTGTTATTTGAAAGTTTATCAGTGACTCTTTTAAGATATCTTTGTAGAGTGTTATATGTATGTGAGTGTCACAGTGTTGTCAAGAGTAGTGGATTAAATTAAATTGTTTATCTGTCTGTTGTTGTGACTTACACTTCACCATACTCATACCCTAGACACATAACGTAGCATCACACTATTCCAGAATAATTCTGACTGAGATATATAGATATGTGGTAGCAAGTAAGGTTATCTATAATACACTACTCTTAATAGATATAGATACCTTCACAGCTGATCTCAGTCAGTACACTAAGTTCCCTATAAGTATTTATAACATCCCACTTCACCACAAACATCAATAGTATAGGTTATAGCATCGGGGCATCACAATTCATTGCATTTTCAATCATGAACTTGATTGAAATCTTATAACGGCCGACCTCTCAAGGACGGCGCTGAACTTCACGGCCAATAATTCTATCATGCCTTTCAATACGGAGCTTGCCTACAACGCCAAGGGTTTTATTGAATAACCCTCAAATATGCACGAAGAATAATCCCGATAATATACGGTCAGGATATGGATCCCACTAGCAACACAACAGGGCGTATGTGTTCAAGTACAGCCAGATTATAATAAAAATGACGAAATTAGCATATTAAGAATATGCAACGAGCCCTACACTGGCTAACATAGATACTCCCAACCAGGAGGTTTATAATCTCTACATGACTGCTTCCCTCAATCCGGCAAGACTTACAAAATCGGCTCCGTCTAGAGACAACCGTCTCAGGCCATAGGCATTTGGCATTCCCCCTTCATAACGTCCATCTTATTCTCCCTGAGCGCACCAGTTGCGCTTCTGTGTTCAACCTCGTGTCAAATCGCGCGTAACTAATTAATAATATATATATTCTTAGCTGTGCTAAACATTTAAAATTACGCGCGCAAAAAGAACGCAACAGTTTTTCTTGTGCTTCTGTGTGCTTTTATGTGTCAATAAAGCTGTTTTGTTGGCATTAGTTAATGTACAGGAACAGACCGTACAAATCGCAGCATAGCGATTGCCAGAGTCCGGCTTTATCTAATCCTTCAGTTTGCTGTCTGTTAGCCATTTCTCACAAAAAGCCTGCTGATACCATGGCTTCACATTTTTACGCGGTGGAGCGTGTGTCGTCATGCTGCTACAACTACCTAGCGTACCTTCATCATCGCTCATTTTATAATCTTAACTTTAATTACTTTTTGACAAAACAACAATATGCTGTTTATCAGCTCAAGACTAGAATTTAAAAGGAATACTTTCAAACACATCGCAAAAAATGACTGAGTATTGTAGATGACAGCCATTAACAGAATAACAGGAATTAGATAGCTGATAACTACTACAATAACAACAACAACAACAAATACTATAATATTAACAACAACTACTACTACAACAATAAAAACTACTGCCACTGCTACTACAATAACAACAACTACTGCCACTGCTACTACAATAACAACAACTACTGCCACTGCTACTACAATAACAACAACTACTGC
Source organism: Oreohelix idahoensis (assembly GCA_024509875.1). Taxonomy (NCBI): domain Eukaryota; kingdom Metazoa; phylum Mollusca; class Gastropoda; order Stylommatophora; family Oreohelicidae; genus Oreohelix; species Oreohelix idahoensis. The sequence goes on from JAMPIV010020958.1 coordinate 6,402, forward strand.
CACTGCTACTACAATAACAACAACTACCGCCACTGCTACTACAATAACAACAACTACTGCCACTGCTACTACAATAACAACAACTACTGCCACTGTGTCATGAAATATTCTAATCCACATATATAAATTATTAGGTAAATATGAAGCCTAACAAATAAAATTAATAAAGAGAAGAGCAATGGTAAAATAACAGTGCTGTCACAAAGAATGTACTCGAAATCCCCCTTGTTTTCTGCTTCGTCTGCAAATTGTAACGCTTTCACGTTGATATAAAAGCTTACTGTATTATTACCCGCCTTCTTCAATGAAACGTGTGCTGCATTTCTAAGAAAAACATTGAGACGTACTGCGTAATGACCTAAATTAATCCTAACATTAATTATACTGCGTTACCAAAACGAACGAACAGATGGACAAAAGGATAAAGAGAGAGGGGAGGGCTGAAAATCAGGAACGCATGCATCACGCGTGTAAGTCTACATGCACTAATTTTTTTTCAGACGGACAGTGATAAAATACACTACCCTTTCCCAGAGTTAGGTTTATAAATCATAAAAAACTCTTATTAGAAAAGATAACATTAGATGGGTTTACGTTTGAAAACATAACAGTACCCAGACAGCACATCTTCGAAACAGGAGGTAGAAGAAATTGCATATTTTGAACGCAGCCACGTAGCTCCTTTAAATTTGTATTTTTGGGTTCCTTAGGGCTTGCTGACAAATAATATGTAAAACGTTACGCAAATAGTCCAGGAATTAATAAATTATACCCAAAATAAAATATTGGGGGTGCCTGACAGCATAAAATCATTTCTGCTCATAAGATTTTTTTTTAACGTGTTTGAAAAAAATTTACGTTACAGAAATAGCCTACCATGTAAACTCCAAATTGATTGGAGCGCAACAAATGAAAGCCTAACCACGATTGGTCGGGCTATAAATACTATCTTGGTTGTTAGGGGAAACGGGGAAAGGTAACATTTTTTCAAACACTTGTCGAAACGGGGCTCATTGGTCAGACTCGCTGATATACACACTTGGGAGCGTTAGTTCGAAACCACTTGTTTAAATAAGCTTGATAAAGCATCAGTGCGTTGAAGCCAGCTTATATTTTGCTAAATAAAAGCCTGGAAGATAAGCAGATGGGAATTTGTGCCAGTTTGTGCCAGAATTCATTGCTAATCAACGTATCTGTGTTTATTCGTATGAATTGTGGTAAGCTTGAACCATTCAATATCTTTTAATGAAAATTGAATGTGAATTGTTGATTTATGCCTGTATATATATGTGTAGTTCAGTGGCAAACGTGAGGTAAAGCCTGTAATGCTCCAGCCTGAACAGAGGGTGTCGGAGAGAAGTAAAACGGCATGGAATGGCCAAACAGTACACTGACACCTGGATGATTGACTAGAAAGAAATAATGCTGGAAGTGCAGAGGCGTAGTAACCATTAAGAAGGGTAATACTGGAATAAAGTGTTTCAAATGAAGCTGACTGTTGGCCTAACGTTCTGAGCGCAATGGTTGTGCTGTATTGTGATCAGTGTAAAAGAGAGTATTAATTAGTTATGAAGTAGAAGGTACATCCTTCTTGATTTCAGGGACAGTGGTCTTGATGGTACTGAGCAGCACCTGGTCAGAGCTTTGCTGAATCCAGTGTCGGACAGCATACTCCTTGGTCCTTTTAGCTATCAGTGAGGTGTCTCCAGAGCCCAGAGGAGAATTCGAGCAGAGGAGTCCTTTCCTGCCGCCATCACGCCAGATAAGCTAACTTGGCCAGCTGAGCTCAACATTATGTCCCCTCATCTTGAAATGACTTTGTAAAATTAACATTAAGAGGGGAATTTACTTGTCTTAAAATCAGGAACTGTGAACATCTCCAATACTAGTCCCTAAAGACAAACTATTGAAGTCATGATGACAAATACCAACAGAGCTTGAACAAAACAAAACCAGTATTACCTCATTTTACTACTACACAACTGACACACATAGAACATTTGTAATAATATATGTCACTACAATATTCATATTAAATACATTCTGTACATAACTTGTAATTTAAATTGATTGTGATTCCTGGTTCCCTTGTAGTTGAATCAGGACACATATTCATTCATGCCAGTAATGAATACATATTGTTATTTGAAAGTTATCAGTGACTCTTTTAAGATATCTTTGTAGAGTGTTATATGTATGTGAGTGTCACAGTGTTGTCAAGAGTAGTGGATTAAATTAAATTGTTTATCTGTCTGTTGTTGTGACTTACACTTCATCATACACATACCCTAGACACATAACGTAGCATCACACTATTCCAGAATAATTCTGACTGAGATATAGAGATATGTGGTAGCAAGTAAGGTTATCTATAATACACTACTCTTAATAGATATAGATACCTTCACAGCTGATCTCAGTCAGTACACTAAGTTCCCTATAAATATTTATAACATCCCACTTCACCACATATATTGGGGTCTCGCTCCCGGGATTTCGAATCTTTAACTATTAAAAATATTGGGGGTAATTCACTTCAGGGAATATAAGAATTAAAAGGTATCCTTGGGTGGAATTAAATAAGGTTGAGCTCACGGTGCCTGTGTTGTCCATTAGATATATTTAGAAATTGAATTGTTGGTTAGACATTGTATAAATTTACCTGATAGACAATGGCGGACCTGGCCAAATTTCGATCTGCTGCGGTTCAGACTGCAAAAGAGTTAGGATTAGATGGGCAAGTTATGGTTGCCTATGTCACAACGGAATGTGACAAATTTATTGAACGCGAAGAAAGAAGATTAGAAAAAGAAGCCGAAAGAAGGTTAGAGGCTGAAAGGGAAATTAAGAAGTTACAATTTGAAGCTGAGGCTGAGACTAAGAGGTTGCAAGCTGAGGCTGAGACTAAGAGGTTGCAGATTGAGGCTGAGGCTAAGAAATTGGAGGCAGAAAGAGAAGACAAAAGATTAGCTGCAGAAGAGAAGAAATTAGCTGCAAAAAGGGAAGAGAGGAGATTAGCTGCAGAGAGGGAAGCAGAAAAGGAGGAGAAGAGATTACAAAGGGAACATGAGTTACGACTAAGGGAGTTTGAGTTTCAAGGCCATGCTCCTGAAAATGGTGCCAGTCCCTTTGCCTCTGATGCTACGGTTACTCAAGGAGCCTCAACCTCAGCTATGAATTTTCATTTAGATCATTTTGTTGAGAAAGACGATGATATTGAGAGCTATATAAATAGGTATGAACTATTAGCTACCACGTATGGGTTAGAGAGAGAAAGGTGGAGCTTAAAGTTATCTCAGGGACTTCGTGGGGCAGCTTATGAAGTTTTTGCAAAAATGAGCAGAGGTGATCAGGAAAATTATGACATGCTAAAGCAGGCTCTTTTGTTAAGGTATGAAAAGAATGCAGAGTTTTACAGGAAAAAATTTAGGAATGCTAAACTACTGTCAGGTGAAACCTATCACCAGTTCTCTGCACGAATAGAGACATACTTGGAGAAATGGACTTCTCTGGGGAAAACCCAAGATCTTAAGGAAATGGTCCTTATAGAGCAATTAAGAGAGTCCATGGCTCCAGACCTGAGAAAGTTTCTCATGGAACAAGGTGCAGAGAGGCTGGGTGAGTTGCTAAATGTTGCTGAAAGGTATCAAGCAGCTCAAGCAGAGGTAACAGGTAATAAAAAGAAACAGGTGGATAACTTTAGGGCACCACAGAACTTTAATAAATTTGATCCTTAGGATCAAAATAAAGGTAAGCACCAATTTGATAGGCCACGGTATGACAATAAAAATAAATTCCCACAATTCGATGAAAGGAAATATGATGAAAGAAAATCTTTCAACCAAGGAAAAAGGTGGTGTAAAAATTGTAAGATGAACAATCATGACACTGACCATTGTAGAAGGAAACCTCCTCATTTTGCTGCTATGACATCGGGGAAAAAGGAAAAGAAGGGCAAACCTGAAGAATTACAGGAACCATACCACCCCCCAGTGTGTGAAGATGTCATCTGTAATGGTGTCACTATAAGATGTTTATATGATACCGGTTTAGATTACGATTCCGTTGTGAGTTCTCACCTGGTGCAGGCCGATCAATACACCACAGAAACAGTGGAGATTCAAACTGCAACCAAGGATGTAGCTACCATGACACTTCCCGTCGCCCGAATAAAAGTGAAAACGCGATATGTGGAAGGAATCATAAAAGCAGCAGTGATAAATGAGCCAATCTACCCTCTAATATTGGGGTGTAGATATGTCTTCTTGGGGAATCCCAAGAGACCTGTGATATTGGCAACAGTGCAGACCAGATCACAGACAAAGAAGGAGGAGGATAATCCCATAAATACTCACCCAGATGAGATGAGGAAGGCACAGGCTGAGGACAAAACACTCAAGCCATGTTTCAAGAAGTTGCCCAAATCTCATACACCTCCAGGCAAGGGAGAGTTTTATATGAAGAACAAATTGATATATAGGAAGGCTGGATCTGAATCCAATGGTCACGGACAGCTGGTCCTTCCCACTTCATATAGGACTAAAGTGTTGGAACTAGGGCATGCGATTCCCTTCAGTGGTCATATGGGAATCAGCGCAACAGGACAGCGAATAGCTTGTCACTATTTCTGGCCAGGAATAACTGAAGATATCAAACGATATGTAAAATCCTGTCCAGAGTGCCAACGAGTAGCACCTAAACATTGGACTGCACCAGCAACTCTGGGGGAAATGCCCATAGTGGGAACACCCTTTGAGAGAGTTGCCGTGGATCTTGTGGGACCTCTCACCCGAACCAAGAGAAGGAACAGCTACATTCTGACTCTGGTGGACACTTGTTCTATGTGGGGAGAGGCAGTAGCCCTGTCATCGATTGATTCAAAACATGTGGCAGAGGCATTGCTCACAATTTTCACAAGGTTAGGCTTTCCCAATCAAATCTTGACTGATAATGGCTCTCAGTTCAAGGGGAAACTAACTGAAGAAGTTTTCAGGATCTTCCAGGCCAAACACTTCCATTGTAGTGTGTATCATCCCCAAGGGAACGGCCAAGTGGAAAGATTTAACGGCACATTGATGTCGATCCTGAGAAAGTTGGCACACGAAAAACCAGATACATGGGACCAGTACCTGCACGCCGCCCTCTTTGCTTATCGGGAGGTACCCCATAGTTCAACCGGTATGGCCCCGGCAACATTATTGTTTGGAAGGCCAATAAAAGGTCCACTTGAAGCTTTGTTAAGAACGTGGACTGATGAAAAGGCAGAGGAAAACATTACATCTTCATACCAATATGTGAATGAGCTGACCACTCGGTTAAAAACTGGCTGGAAACTTGCCAATGAAAATTTGAAACAAGCCAGGAAGAAACATGCTGCCTATTATAACAGGAAGGCGAAAGACAGAAATTTGGCTGTGGGAGAGAAAGTACTGCTTCTTTTGCCCGGGAGTCAGAATAAGTTACAAATTGGATGGCAGGGTCCATATACAGTTCTAGAGAAGGTGTCTAGAACAAATTATAAGATAGATAAGAAGGGGAAAGAAAAAATCTATCATGTGAATCTCCTGAAGAAATATTTGGAAAGAGAACATCAGGAAGAGACACACTTGTTGACCTTGTCCATCGCCATGGAGATGAAAAAGGAACCACTTTCATCATTTGAATATCCATTACACCCCTGTGAGACAGCAGCACAGGTGAAAATCAGTACACATTTAACGAAAACTCAGAAAGAGAGAGTGCAACAGGTTCTAAATAATCATGCAGAGGTGTTAACAGACCGACCAGGGCATACAAACCTATTGGAATATGATATGAAACTCATAGACTCCACACCTGTCTGTATGAAACCATATTCGATTCCGTTTGCTAAGGAAAAAGCTTTGAAGGAAGAGATAGACTATCTGTTGAAGGAAGGAATTATTTCGCACAGTGAGTCTTCGTATAGTTCCGGTGTTGTACTCTTAAGGAAGCCCTCTGGAGAACATAGACTCTGTATAGATTACAGGAGACTGAATGCTATTACAGAAGGACAGGTGGATCCATTGCCGGATACAAATCAGCTGTTTGCCAGACTAAATAAAGCTAAATATTTCTCAAAAGTGGATCTGAGTAAAGGATACTATCAGATTCCAGTAAAGCCTGAGGTTAGACCATACCTAGCTTTTAGTACCTCAGAAGGACACTATGAGTTTAATAGATTGCCATTTGGATTGAAGAATGCGCCTAGTGTCTTCTCTAGAATGATGAGAAAATTATTGGATCCTCTGAATAATCCCTGTATAACAAATTTTATGGATGATATCCTTATAGCAACAGAAACATTTGAGGAACACATTGACTCTCTGAACATGCTGTTTGATCGACTTAGGGAGGCAAATTTAACAGCCCGACCAACCAAATGTTGCGTTGGATGTAAAGAATTGGAATTTTTGGGACACACAGTTTATCAGGGAAACATGACCCCTGACCCAAAGAATTTAGAGAAACTACAGAAAGCCCCGAGACCACAAACCAAGAAGGACGTGAGATCCTTTGTCTCATTATGTGGTTTCTACCAGAAGTATATCAAAAACTTTAATTCCATATGTGCACCGTTAACTGAATTGACACGTAAAGGACATCCAGATCGCATTACATGGACACCACAATGTGAAATGACTTACCAAGAATTGAAGGAAAAGCTCACAAGTAAACCCATTTTGAAATTACCTGACTTAAGTCAAGAATTCATAGTAAGGACGGATGCAAGTAATATTGGGTTAGGTGCAACTCTACTACAGAAATCAGATGCATTGGATGGGGAATTAAGCCCAGTGGCATATGCTAGCAGAAAGTTGAATAAAGCTGAAATCAACTACTCAACGAGCGAAAAAGAATGTCTTGCAGTAATATGGGCAATAAAGAAATTCAATATTTATCTATATGGGAAGGCATTTAAGTTGCAAACAGACCACAAACCTTTATCGTTTTTAGCACAGGCTAAGCATGAGAACTCTAGGTTACTCCGATGGTCTTTGCTTCTGGCTCCATATAATTTTAGCATTGAGTATATATCTGGAAAAACCAATGTGGGAGCGGATTTTTTAAGCCGCCATCCGTGTGATGAGAATCACCGTAAACCCCAGAAATAATAATAAATTTCTCTATGTGTATATAGAATAAAGGACTGACATATAATGTCTGTTTTAAGAGGGGAGGTGTCATGAAATATTCTAATCCACATATATAAATTATTAGGTAAATATGAAGCCTAACAAATAAAATTAATAAAGAGAAGAGCAATGGTAAAATAACAGTGCTGTCACAAAGAATGTACTCGAAATCCCCCTTGTTTTCTGCTTCGTCTGCAAATTGTAACGCTTTCACGTTGATATAAAAGCTTACTGTATTATTACCCGCCTTCTTCAATGAAACGTGTGCTGCATTTCTAAGAAAAACATTGAGACGTACTGCGTAATGACCTAAATTAATCCTAACATTAATTATACTGCGTTACCAAAACGAACGAACAGATGGACAAAAGGATAAAGAGAGAGGGGAGGGCTGAAAATCAGGAACGCATGCATCACGCGTGTAAGTCTACATGCACTAATTTTTTTTCAGACGGACAGTGATAAAATACACTACCCTTTCCCAGAGTTAGGTTTATAAATCATAAAAAACTCTTATTAGAAAAGATAACATTAGATGGGTTTACGTTTGAAAACATAACAGTACCCAGACAGCACATCTTCGAAACAGGAGGTAGAAGAAATTGCATATTTTGAACGCAGCCACGTAGCTCCTTTAAATTTGTATTTTTGGGTTCCTTAGGGCTTGCTGACAAATAATATGTAAAACGTTACGCAAATAGTCCAGGAATTAATAAATTATACCCAAAATAAAATATTGGGGGTGCCTGACAGCATAAAATCATTTCTGCTCATAAGATTTTTTTTTAACGTGTTTGAAAAAAATTTACGTTACAGAAATAGCCTACCATGTAAACTCCAAATTGATTGGAGCGCAACAAATGAAAGCCTAACCACGATTGGTCGGGCTATAAATACTATCTTGGTTGTTAGGGGAAACGGGGAAAGGTAACATTTTTTCAAACACTTGTCGAAACGGGGCTCATTGGTCAGACTCGCTGATATACACACTTGGGAGCGTTAGTTCGAAACCACTTGTTTAAAATAGCTTGATAAAGCATCAGTGCGTTGAAGCCAGCATATATTTTGCTAAATAAAAGCCTGGAAGATAAGCAGATGGGAATTTGTGCCAGTTTGTGCCAGAATTCATTGCTAATCAACGTATCTGTGTTTATTCGTATGAATTGTGGTAAGCTTGAACCATTCAATATCTTTTAATGAAAATTGAATGTGAATTGTTGATTTATGCCTGTATATATATGTGTAGTTCAGTGGCAAACGTGAGGTAAAGCCTGTAATGCTCCAGCCTGAACAGAGGGTGTCGGAGAGAAGTAAAACGGCATGGAATGGCCAAACAGTACACTGACACCTGGATGATTGACTAGAAAGAAATAATGCTGGAAGTGCAGAGGCGTAGTAACCATTAAGAAGGGTAATACTGGAATAAAGTATTTCAAATGAAGCTGACAGTTGGCCTAACGCTCTGAACTCAATGTTTGTGCTGTATTGTGCTCAGTGTAAAAAGAGAGTATAAATTAGTTATGAAGTAGAAGGTACATCCTTCTTGTTTTCAGGGACCGTGGTCTTGATGGTATTGAGCAGCACCTGGTCAGAGCTTTGCTGAATCCAGAGTCGGACAGCATACTCCTTGGTCCTTTTAGCTATCAGTGAGGTGTCTCCAGAGCCCAGAGGAGAATTCGAGCAGAGGAGTCCTTTCCTGCCGCCATCACGCCAGATAAGCTAACTTGGCCAGCTGAGCTCAACATTATGTCCCCTCATCTTGAACTGACTTTGTAAAATTAACATTAAGAGGGGAATTTACTTGTCTTAAAATCAGGAACTGTGAACATCTCCAATACTAGTCCCTAAAGACAAACTATTGAAGTCATGATGACAAATACCAACAGAGCTTGAACAAAACAAAACCAGTATTACCTCATTTTACTACTACACAACTGACACACATAGAACATTTGTAATAATATATGTCACTACAATATTCATATTAAATACATTCTGTACATAACTTGTAATTTAAATTGATTGTGATTCCTGGTTCCCTTGTAGTTGAATCAGGACACATATTCATTCATGCCAGTAATGAATACATATTGTTATTTGAAAGTTTATCAGTGACTCTTTTAAGATATCTTTGTAGAGTGTTATATGTATGTGAGTGTCACAGTGTTGTCAAGAGTAGTGGATTAAATTAAATTGTTTATCTGTCTGTTGTTGTGACTTACACTTCATCATACACATACCCTAGACACATAACGTAGCATCACACTATTCCAGAATAATTCTGACTGAGATATATAGATATGTGGTAGCAAGTAAGGTTATCTATAATACACTACTCTTAATAGATATAGATACCTTCACAGCTGATCTCAGTCAGTACACTAAGTTCCCTATAAGTATTTATAACATCCCACTTCACCACACACTGCTACTACAATAACAACAACTTCTGCTACTGCTACTACAATAACAACAACTTCTGCCACTGCTACTACAATAACAACAACTACTGCCACTTGTGGTGAAAATACAGTGATGCAACGCTAAAATTCCTCCATTTATAAAGATAACAGTTAAAATGAAATGTAGGGATAAAATTTGGATAAGATACGCTGCTACTTCTTCGCCCACGCCATCGTTTTCTAGTGTCATTGAAAACCAACTAGTTATAACATGAAGACTAACGGCCTATTCGTTTAGACGGGGTAGAAACGGAGAGAAAAGGAAAAAATGATGCGGTCTGCACACGTGTTTGAATCTAAAGCCTAGAAGACGCAATTTGTAGTTTTAAAGAAAAAAAAAATTACGCCACTAGTTGACACAATGTGAGAAATTGAACACGAAAAACGACCTTAGCTCTTGTCAGAAACAGACGTATCTTGGAAGTTCTACGGTAAATAGTCGTTTTAATTTGAATATAGCGGCAAACGCCGTGAACGTATAGTAAAAACAAATTTCAAGACTAACAGGGAAAAAATTATGTATTTTCTTAATAATAAGTTTAGAAGAATAAAAGTTAGCTAGTTTGATAGTCCATCTTTCCCTGAGAAATAATATACTTTTAATTACAAAGACGGACAGGTAACACAGAAGATATTGACGAAAGACTGTATTGTTCAATACAGACGAGCAGACAGTTATTTGTGCATACTTCTCACTAAAGTTACTTTTTGACACGTCCTTGAGACTAAAGCAGAAAAACAAATTACATGTGGACAAGGGGCAGACAAGGCGGGTAGAATCTAAAAATAACTTTGCATAGAAATCTTATACGTAAGTGAGACAAAATTTGTGTAGTTTTTTGTAGTTTGGTCCAAAACCAAGTGTAATTTTGGGAAAACCCAAGTTCGGACAGACAGACCGACCGAAATACATTTCACACTAGACCGAAACTGGACTCAAATTAGACATTTAGGTTTAAATATTTAAACTGTAGAGGGGAAGTACTCTGATTGGACGAAAGAGTAATATTGTTGACAAAAATTAGCCGGCAAGTGCCATTTGTTGAAGACTGTCCACAGCAACAGATCGTTGATGATTAGAAGTGTGACGCCCAGTAAAGATATATGATATTTCAAGTGGGACGCCATAGTCTAGCCAGCAGCTCAGCTGAGTTTGTGCTAGTACAACGTATCTGTGTGTTTTCATTTTGAATTGTGGTAAGGGAAAAATTATTAACCTTTTTATTTAACAATTCTGAGTGATTTATACTGCCATGTCATGAAAAATGATTACGACAAGTGAGTACTTATTCTAAGTCCCCAGCGACAGTCCAGGGCCTAGAAGCGAATGAATGATATGGGAAAACATATCCAAGAATGTAGAATACAGATCTTTATTTCAGGAGATCAGTGGGAACATATCACCCACCTTATTAGATGGAAAAAGAGACTAATGAACATATTTCAGATGCAGTGCATTCATAGAGGAATGGGAAACTGGTGCTACTTGATGACAGCCTGGATGAGAGGTGCTGGGTCGGTCAGAGAGATCTGATCTTGTCTTGTTAATTTATGTTTTATGATTAGTAAACATGGTGGAGTAGATAGTAAGCTATGACATAGCCTAATTTTGTGGTTTCAGAGTTTCTTTGTCTGGCACTGTGCTAGTGTTAGATGCTCTGAAGAAATCCAACGGTGGATGACTAAGAAGCCTATCATTTTACCTCAGCAACTGTGAGGAGTGGGCCAAGTGAACATCTTGACTACATCGACACAGGCCAGTTAAGTATTGAAGACCTGGCCTGTTGCTGATTCATCAACATCCATAATTAAATTTAAAAACCACTGTATACAACAAACTTTACCACCAGTTACCCTGTTAAAAAGCCAATGAACAGTAATAACAAAGACTGGATATGATGACACCAGCACGACCCGTCATCCAGTACTAGTTTGCCCAAAGACTCTGTAGTTAATATCCATATTAGCACATTTCACTTATACATCTATGTAAAAATCTTTTTCATGTGATCATTCAATTATATGCTCTTTTATTGATATAAATTCATCTTGATTCACACGTCCTGACCAGAAGAAAACTTGGTTCAGGACTAAATAAATTTAAAAAAAATTGTAAATTTTAAATTTTAACACAGTGTTAATTGGCTTGATCATTGAGCTTAGTATTAGACCTAGTGTTTATATGTGTGTGTCTGTGTACTTAATTACCTGCACACCACATTTCATTACCCTAGACAATAAACGTAGCTAACATACATAATAGCAGAATAAGTCTGTTTAAGGTCTTAGGTGGTAGCAGAAAGGTAGCCTGTAAAACTCACATAAACTTTTATCTTCAGGGACCTTCACAGCTGACCTCATTCAGTACACTAGGTAACATAGCAACCACACTTAATAACATCAAAACCACCACATATATTGGGTAGCTCGTGTCCGGGATATAAATTTATCAATTATATAAGGGTCTCCTGGTCCGGGAATTAAACTATTGGGGTATAAGCTTGTATAAATTCAACAGTGTCCCTAAAATTAAAAGTTATTCATAAGTAATAATTAAGGTGGAAAGTAAAAGTTGATGAATCTTCACAGCCAGTGGTAATTAAGTAATTAGTGTTACTTTGGTAATTAGATTTTTTAATCTATATTAGAACAGTATTAAAGAGTGTGATACAGAATGGCAGATCTAGCCAAATTCAGATCGGCTGCTGTGCTGACTGCTAGGGAAATGAACATGGAGGGTCAGGCTTTGATCCAATATGTAATTTCAGAATGTGACAAGTATATTGAAAGGGAAGATAGGAGGTTAGCTGAAGAGAAGAGGTTACAGATTGAGGCTGACAAAGAACTTAAGAGGCTGTAGATTGAGGCTGACAAAGAGGCTAAGGCATTGGAGGCAGATAGGGTGACTGAAATAAAGCGGCTCCAATTGGAAGAGAAGAAATTAGAAGCAGAGGAAAGAAGATTAGCTACAGAAAGAGAGGAAAAGAGACAGGCTGCTGAAAGGGAAGCAGAGGAAAAGAGACAGGCTGCTGAAAGAGAGGAAAAAAGATTGACTGCCGAGAGGGAAGCAGAAGATAGAAGATTGCAGAGGGAGCACGAGTTACGACTAAGGGAGTTGGAAATTCAAGGCCATGCTCCTGAAAATGGTGCCAGCCCCTTTCCCTCCGATGCCACTGTTAGTCAGGGAGCCTCAACCTCAGCTATGGGGTTTCATTTAGAGTCAATTTAGACCATTTTGTTGAGAAAGACGATGACATAGAAGGGTATCTAGGTAGATTTGAACTTTTGGCTACCACGTATGGGTTAGAGAGAGAGAGGTGGAGTCTCAAGTTATCCCAGGGGCTTAGGGGTACATCTTATGAAGTTTTTGCCAAAATGAATAGAGACGACCAAGACAATTATGACATGCTAAAGCAGGCTCTGTTATTAAGATATGAAAAGAATGGTGAATTTTTTCGTAAGAAGTTTAGAAATGCCAAGCTTTTGTCTGGGGAGACATACCACCAATTCTCTGCCAGACTGGAAACCTATTTGGAGAAATGGACTGCTCTGGGGAAGACCCAAGATCTCAAAGAAATGATCATGATAGAGCAATTAAGAGAGTCCATGGCTCCAGACCTGAGAAAATTTCTCATGGAACAAGGTGCAGAGAGGTTGGGGGAGGTATTGAATGTCGCTGAGAGGTATCAAGCAGCCCAGGCAGAGGTAGCTGGCTCTAAAAAGAAACATATAGAGAATTTTAAGGTCACACAGCACTTTAATAAATTTGATACCAGAGAAGAAGGTAACAAAGGTAGGACAAACTTTGATAGGCCACGAAATGTTTATCGTCATAGAAACTCACAGTTCAATGACCAAAAATATAATGAAAGAAAACCTTTTAACCAAGGAAAGAGGTGTACTAAATGGTGTAGGAAGGACAACCATAACACCGAAGTTTGTAAAAGGAAACCTTCTAACATTGCTGCAATGAAATCGGGGAACCAGAGATTAAAGGTTAAACCTAATGGACAGCAGGAACCTTATCACCCCCCAGTTTGTGAGGACGTTATTTGTAATGGGATCACCATAAGGTGCCTATATGATACAGGTTTGGATTATGATTCAGTTGTGAAGGCTAGCCTAGTGGACCCAAGTCAGTATACCACCGAAACAGTGGAAATACAAGGGGCGACTAAGAACATACCACTCATGACACTTCCCATCGCAAGGATAACGGTGAAAACTCGCTATGTGAAAGGAGAAATCAGAGCAGCAGTGATAGATGAACCAATCTACCCTCTGATATTGGGGTGTAGATACGTCTTCTTGGGGAATCCCGAGAGACCTGTGATCATGGCGACAGTGCAGACCAGGTCACAATACTTAACTGGCCTGTGTCGATGTAGTCAAGATGTTCACTTGGCCCACTCCTCACAGTTGCTGAGGTAAAATGATAGGCTACTCTTCACAGTTGCTGAGGTAAAATAATAGGCTTCTTAGTCATCCACCGTTGGATTTCTTCAGAGCATCTGGCACTAGCACAGTGCCAGACAAAGAAACTCTGAAACCACAAAATTAGGCTATGTCATAGCATACTATCTACTCCACCATGTTTACTAATCATAAAACATAAATTAACAAGACAAGATCAGATCTCTCTGACCGACCCAGCACCTCTCATCCAGGCTGTCATCAAGTAGCACCAGTTTCCGATTCCTCTATGACTGCATTGCATCTGAAATATGTTCATTAGTCTCTTTTTCCATCTAATAAGGTGGGTGATATGTTCCCACTGATCTCCTGAAATAAAGATCTGTATTCTACATTCTTGGGTATGTTTTCCCATATTATTCATTCGCCTCTAGGCCCTGGACTGTCGCTGGGGACGTAGAATAAGTACTCACTTGTCGTAATCATTTTTCATTATATGGCAGTATCAATCACTCAGAATTGTTAAATAAAAGGTTAATAATTTTTCCCTTACCACAATTCAAAATGAAAACACACAGATACGTTGTACTAGCACAAACTCAGCTGAGCTGCTGGCTATACTATGGCGTCCCACTTGAAATATCATATATCTTTAATGGGCGTCACAGTTCTAAGCATCAACGATCAACAAATGGCACTTGCCGGCTAATTTTTGTCAACAATATTACTCGTTCGTCCAATCAGAGTACTTCCCCTCTACAGTTTAAATATTTAAACCCAAATGTCCAATTTTAGTCCAGTTTCGGTCTAGTGTGAAATGTTCTTCTGTCGGTCTGTCCGTAAGAACTTGGTTTTCCCAAAATTACACTTGGTTTTGGACCAAACTACAAAAAAAAAAACTACACAAATTTTGTCTCACTTACGTATACGATTTCTATGCTAAGTTATTTTTAGCTTCTACCCTCCTTGTCTGCCCCTTGTCCACATGTAATTTGTTTTTCTGC
Organism: Oreohelix idahoensis; assembly: GCA_024509875.1. Classification (NCBI taxonomy): domain Eukaryota; kingdom Metazoa; phylum Mollusca; class Gastropoda; order Stylommatophora; family Oreohelicidae; genus Oreohelix; species Oreohelix idahoensis. Next base: position 21,435 of record JAMPIV010020958.1, read on the forward strand.
GTTAGTCGCAAGGACGTGTCAAAAAGTAACTTTAGTGAGAAGTATGCACAAATAACTGTCTGCTCGTCTGTATTGAACAATACAGTCTTTCGTCAATATCTTCTGTGTTACCTGTCCGTCTTTGTAATTAAAAGTATATTATTTCTCAGGGAAAGATGGACTATCAAACTAGCTAACTTTTATTCTTCTAAACTTATTATTAAGAAAATACATAATTTTTTCCCTGTTAGTCTTGAAATTTGTTTTTACTACACGTTCACGGCGTTTGCCGCTATATTCAAATTAAAACGACTATTTACCGTAGAACGTCTAAGATACGTCTGTTTCTGACAAGAGCTAAGGTCGTTTTTCGTGTTCAATTTCTTACATTGTGTCAACTAGTAGCGTAATTTTTTTTTTCTTTAAAACTACAAATTGCGTCTTCTAGGCTTTAGATTCGAACACGTGTGCAGACCGCATCATTTTTTCCTTTTATCTCCGTTTCTACCCCGTCTAAACGAATAGGCCGTTAGTCTTCATGTTATAACTAGTTGGTTTTCAATGACACTAGAAAACGATGGCGTGGGCGAAGAAGTAGCAGCGTATCTTATCCAAATTTTATCCCTACATTTCATTTTAACTGTTATCTTTCTAAATGGAGGAATTTTATCGTTGCATCCCTGACCTTTCACCACACATCTCCCCACCTGAGAACATGCACTAATGCAAGTTCCAAAACCAGTGATACACATAGATAAAATTAACTCCTTACGCCTGGTAACTACTCTAATTTTGATCACAGGGGTGCCTACTGAGGAAATCTGCACCGACATTCTGTGAGCCCGGGATATATTCAATGTTAAATTGATATGGTTGTAACAATAAAGACCATCGTAACAATCTAGCATTTTCATGCTTGGCCTGAGATAAGAATACGAGAGGCTGGTGATCTGTTTGGACCACAAAAGTCCTACCATACAGATAGATTTGGAACTTTTTTATTGCCCAGATTAACGCTAAACACTCTTTTTCGCTTGTAGAATAGCCTTGTTCCGCTTTGTTCAACTTGCGGCTAGCATAAGCGACTGGGTTCAGTTCCCCATTGGGTGAAGAGGACCTTTGCAACAAAGTAGCCCCCAGGCCTACATTGCTTGCGTCCGTTCTCACCACAAAGTCCTGAGTCAAATCAGGCAATTTGAGAATAGGCTTGCTAGTGAGTTTTTCCTTTAACACTTGGAATGCCAATTCACATTGCGCTGACCAAACAATTGTATCTGGATTTCCCTTGCGAGTCAAATCAGTCAGAGGAGCACATATAGAGTTAAAATTTTTGATATATTTTTGGTAAAACCCACACAACGACACGAATGATCGCACGTCTTTTTTTCTTTTTTTTTTGCGGTCTAGGTGCTCTCTGCAGTTTTTCCAAGTTACATCACACCAACTTCAGAGTGCTCCCATTTTCTTAAACATAATCTTAGAACCTTCTCTGACAAACAGCATACAGTCTGCAATACACTGATCACATAAAGAAAACTATAGGGCTACATCATGAATAATTATCAATATATTTGAGACCAAAAATTGCAAATCATTACCGAAAAATGTAGTATTTTGCATGAACATCAATTTTCACATCATCATATTTCAAAAAATATAAAAGGTACAAGCTTTATATATGTACATATTAATCTGCATACTAAACAAATACAGGGTGTTTATAAAGTTGCTGTGCAGTGAATTTGAAAAGTGTACAACCTGCTTAAATTAAAATATATATACGCGAGTCTGAACTATTTAAAGTGCGTTAATGGACACCAAATTTCAAACTTGTACCAAAATTTTATTTTACTGTTATTGGTGGTTCGGGAGCCCTTTAAATTGTTTTGCATACTGTAGTACTCTGTAGTTTCTTCTGCTGGCAAGGAATTATAGTTTTGTTATCTTGTTCATTTAATGTATTGGGTAATGAGAACAGGACACAACAGACTGAACAGTCACTTATACAGACTGAGATTGGTCCCATCACCCCTATGTACGTGTGGACAGGCAGCACAGACAGCCGAACACATCCTGCAAGACTGCCACATGCTTAGTCAATTGCGAACTGAACATTGGCCCACAGAGACGCACATCCACACAAAGCTGTTTGGGAGTCTTGAAGAACTTTCAACCACAGCAACATACATCCAGAAAACCGGACTTCTTGTGTAGACATTTCTAAACAACAGCGAACGAGAAGAAGAAGAAGAAGAAGATTGCCCCAGTGATGATTCTGTCTTAATTTTTTTTTTCTTTTGGTGGTATTTACATATTTGATTTTTCCATGTTCTGATGCCCCACAGATTATTCCAAGGTATCTGAGATCCTTGTATTTGGGCATTTCATGTCCATTCAGTCTGATTTTTTTTGCTCCTTGGCTGAGAGTGTGAAAATTGTTTTTTTTTTTTTTTCATTTATAATTAATAGCCATTCTTGGGCCCACTATTGGTTTTTGTAATTGCTTCTGCAACTTACTGTTTTGAAATCTTCTGCTACACGTAGTACAAGATCATCTGTGCATAGTGACCTGTGGACCTTTTTGAGTATTAAATCCACAATGCCACCGTACTGACAAAAAAACAGTGTAGGTGACATTACAATTCCTTGGGTTGCTCCTTGTTCTAATTTTATTCTATGGCTAAGATGTTGTTGTATTAGCATTATGGAATGCCTTTTCTGAATGAAATGGTTAATCTATTTGTACATCTGTCCAGACTCCATATTTGAGTAGTTCTGGCTTGATCACAGATATCTATACTTTATCAGAAGCCTTCTCTGTCAGTGTGTGCTTCTTTTCCTACTGGGGCAGTTGAACATTTAACAAGACTTTTAGTCTGTCTCATAATAAATGTAATAATTTGTAACATATATATAAAAAAACATACCTCATTATCCAGCACTTGTTTTATTTGCGGTTTATTTTCAAACTGTTTCATTTTGGCAACGTTTTGGAGCATAGTTACTCTTGGGATATAAATAGCCTGAGTTCACAGACGTGTAAAAGAAAAGTTAAATTGTTGTAATCTTTTAAATATGAATTCTTTCTTGTTTTTTTCCCCACAAGAAATAATTAATTTGATTTTTCTGTGAAATTCACAATCAACGATAAAAAATCTTTTATTTGAAAAACAATTTAGGTATTTGACAAAGAATTTAGGCATTTAACAATGATCATGATTGTCACGAGATAGATTTCGTAAGCATCTTGCTGTATAGTATTTGGTGTATAAATTGGACTGACACTCAAGACAGTACGTTCGCAAATGAATAACTTGACAGAAGTCTGGGTCACAGTTCCATACATATAATCTCAACAGCATAGTCCTGGACATCAGTAACAATAGTACAAAATACTTGCATCATTAGAATATGTAGTACAGTCATCCTAACGTACTGGTAGCAACTGCATTCAATGTAAGTGCGGCATTCACTCCTCGCACATATATCTCTATCTCTGGTCTAATCACCAGGCATCCAAGTTCCTCCAGAACTTCACAGCGCGGGAAAACCACACGCGCTTATAGTGTCGATACACACAAGCTTTCTATTAGGCTTCCAAACACTGGAACAGCCAGGGTATTATAACGTAGACCTCCTATTGACGCGGGAAAGCAAACAACGCGCCTTCAAACAATAACATATAATGGTCTTACCATAGACCTCCTTCTGACACGGGAAAATGACGTGCCTTTTAATCCATCCACTTCCAAGCGCGGGACAGAACACAACGCGCAGGTAAATAACAATATATAAAGGCCTTATAAATACACCTTACGCGGAACATCATTGCGTCACATCCAATATGTCATAATCAAAATCACACACTATTCACATACTCTAGAAAACACCGACCGTCTCCCACGACGGATGGCCACAGACTCCCATAACATCTCAGTATACTTCTCTGACAAGTGTGCTAACTACATTCACTTCGCACGCTTTTCTCATGTGCCCATAAACCTCGATTCACACATGAACGCCCCCGAGTATTTGTAACTGTCTTTTTCTCTTATTGAAGTGATCACTGGCCCAAGACAGTATACATGTTGTTAGATGTGTAGTGCTGGCGTATGATGAACTGAGTGTGGGTGCGAATGAAGGCGCGAATGTGTTTAGGCTCGTATATATGTAGACACTGCAACCCCTACACTCACATGCAGTAGTCAAGGGTGCTTGAACACTGCGGGCACGTTTCAAAACATTTATTGACGATAACACACATAGTAGCATCAACAGGAACAGTCATTGTAAACAAGGTCATGCTGACCGGAAATCGATAATAATAATACATCAGGCGTTCAAAAGGGCTGGTAGACATTCGAATATTCGTGCATGGTCAATAATAATGTTATTCAATGACAGTTCAAAAATGCCGCCTTGGTATCTCTGACTAAACGCGTCAGATACCTTAATCACCTTGACACATAGGTACAACTTGGCATTCCCCGCCAATTGCACATTATCAGGCTGTAGTATAATAGCCGAAAACACAGACCTCGTTCTGACGTCGGCTGTGTACTGCTGATAAGCAGGTTACCATCAACCCTGCAGTAATGCTTATGTGGACATAAATATGCCGCCAATCTGCGGCTCCCACAATATATCTTCGTCACTGGATTTCTGGATGGTATGAAGACTAATAGTCTTGGATGGCTACCTTGAGCACAACATATAAGTTCTGTAATGTAGGACCGGTGAGCTGCAGTTCACAGACTAGGTAATCTTCTAACATGTTCTGCCACCGAAAGCGTAATAATGGAAAAAGTCGGTATTACCTGTAACCGAATCCACAGAACTTAACAAGGAACTCTGCTGTCATTCCAACGCACAGAGATTCACTAGGGAAAACTGCCATCGCAGTCACTTCGAAGATTTTCCCCGAAAAACACAATGGACTCTCGTCCCTTCAGAAACCAGGACACCTCAGGGCTTGCCGGAAGTCTAACTCTCCTTCGCGCTTAAAAAACCTGCGCAAGGCACACCCGAACTGTTTTACCTTTGAACTTAACACAATGACCCAAAAGGGAGATAACCCCAAATCAACCTGACATCGCAAGCAAAGACCCAATTATTCACCTAACTAGGATGAAAAAATATACGACCAATAGATCGATGTTTGAAACTCCATTGGAAGTGACAGCAACATATTACTACACCCCCCCTGTAAAAAAAAATGATACTTTTTTTCTCCAAATATATTCATGAGCAAGATAGCACGATTATCAATTATGCGCTCATGAAAGAATGAACCTAATATCAGGTACAATAGACGCATAAATAAAGCGTCTGAAGAGGATACAAATCATCTCCCAACATAGGAGAAAATATTTCCTTTAAGCCAAACAAACTCAGAGGGTACCATTAAAGAAACTTAAGTTGCTGGCAATACCAATCATATATCAAACATTATTAAATACTATAATTATAGCAATATACAAATATCATGAATTACAATGCTATATTAGCAACATATCACTGATGGATGGACAAAATCAAATTTGTTAAATTCTTTATACATTATCCAAATACATTTGTATTACAATACATTAGGATATTAAGAACAGACAAAAGTCTGAAAGTGTATTAGGAGATCTAGGACACAAGATTTAAATGGAATCATGTGGACATCTGGACAATATGTCCGCCATCACATTATCCGAACCACGGATAGCTCGCACCGTGAAATGGAAAGGCTGAAGAGCAATAGCATAACGAGTAGATCTCGAGCTCTTCAAATCCTTACTTTGCATAGCCGTAAGAGCTTTTTGGTCGGTTTCCATAAAGAAATGCGCGCCCAGAAGGAACCTTTGTAGCCTAAGAATGGACCAAACCATAGCCAACAATTCACGGTCTAAAACCGAGTAATTCCTTTCTGCCGCATTTAGCTTCCTAGAAATATACATTACAGGATGCAGAGTTCCTGAATATTCCTGCATTAGTGCCGCTCCAATCCCAGTGGAAGAGGCATCACTACGAAGAACAAAAGTCTTATCAATCGTTGGTAGTCTTAAGACAGGATGAGATGAGAACAAATTCTTAACCTGATCCAATGAAGATTGGCATTCTTGGGACTAACGCACCATATTAGGAGAACCTTTTTTCAATAACGTTGAAAGTGGTGCCATAATGGAGGACAGATTCTCAATGAATCTTCCATAGAATTGTATCAATCCCAAGAGACTACGCACTTGCTTTTTTGTCTTCGGAACCGAGATATTTAATATCTTCGAAATGTTTTGGTCCTCTGTCTTCAACAGACCATGACCAACTCGATGACCTAGGAAGGAAATTTCACTAAACCCAACAAAAGCTTTAGAGGGTTTTGCAGTCAAACTATGCTCACGTAGAGTAGATAGCAATTCCTTTAGACCCAAATAGTGTTCTTCCCAAGTATCGCTGAAAAGACAGATGTCGTCTAAATATGCGATGACATTTGCACGATCTGATAGAATTCGTCGCATCATGCGCACGAAAGTCGCTGGGGCGTTCATAAGCCCGAAAGGCATAAAATTCCATTGAAACAGACCCCTAGGTGTCGAAAAAGCAGTGAGAGGTTTGGCGTGTTCCGTCAGTGGGACTTGCCAATAACCTTTCGACAAGTCTAGTTTAGTAAAGAATTTAGCTTTAGAAAGTCTAATAAGTAGATCATCTAATAACGGCATAGGTTCAGCATCGAACTTCGTAACTTGATTTAATTTGCGATAGTCAACGCAAAGACGTATGTTATTGTCTTTCTTTCGAACAATAACTATCGACGAAGAATAAGCTGAAGTGGATGGTTCAATTATTTGCCTAACTAGGATGAAAAAATATACGACCAATAGATCGATGTTTGAAACTCCATTGGAAGTGACAGCAACAGTATTCTTCAACCATGCTACGTGCTTCTAAACAGTGAACTTTTAAATGTAACATTCCAAGCTTGCATACTTCAATAATAATACACTAACAGGTTACACCATTCTCTACCCACACACATGTATACACGTCATGTATCTCATGACAATGATACAAATTAGGCCTAATTGATAAGCAGCTACAAAATCTCAGAACAATAACCACTAACTCCAATCGTAGCCATAACCTGTTATGAACCAGAACTAGACGGAGTCTAAGAAACAAATCGATTTAACGTAAAATCACATGGTTCCTAAAATAACAAATGCAAGTTGACTGGCTGAAAGCCTTGTCATAAGAAGAAACGAAGACGGTTGACCAATGCTGATCACTGCGCACTGCACTAATGTTAATATCTAGGCATAGTTAATGGACTATTTGAACAGAATCATTCTGCATAAAAACACTACAGTTCCTCCCCAGCAAGTTACGAGCAGGAATCAAATCTGATGGATGAACGACATCTCCTTTCTGATCGCCTTGGGGGACTGGAACAACCACTGACCTGTCTTATGTAATCTGCTCCAGAACAGTAAGTATCAAGCGTGGTGCTGTTTTGTTGACTTGTTCCAAGATGGCTCAGTTTAGCAGAAAGTCATCATAAGTATATCAGAGGCTCTGCAGTGCTTAAAAATACTTCCTGGCCTCATCTGATTCTGAAGTCACGTAACAGTCTGGTGACTGTCCGTGGGAACAAGGTACATCATTCTTCCCATTGTGGGTAGGACTTGTCCGTGCAACCAGGGATCACCCTTTGTTGAAAAATTCTTGACGAACATAGAATCTCCACTGTGGAACATAGATACCTTATTTCCACTGGACCTATTTTTCTGTGTTGTCTGGGGCATTATCTGTGATAACTGTGTCCTTGGTTGATGGCCATACAGTAATTCTGCAGGTGATTTGCCTGAGACTGCGCTTGGTGTTGTCATGTACACGAAAAGCAATTCATCTAGCGCACTGAGTGCATCCCCTGTATCAAATCTTTGTCACAGCTGACTTGAAAATATTAACAATACTTCCCAGACCTAAGGGTCTTTTGTATTTGGACATACGCCCTAATATAACCGATTAGGTTGAACGGGACGCGCCTCGCCAAATCGAGGCAAAAGTTTTACATTTTAAAAAAAAGTACGAACAAAGAGTTCTGCTTCGCCATTGGATGCTGGATGGAATTGCGCTGTTGTGAGGTGTTCGTTTCCGTGTGGTGCATAGAATCTATGGAACTGTTGAGAAGTGAACTGCGTTCCACTGTCAGATACAATGGTATTTGAAAAACCTTCGTTAAGGAAGATTTTGCTGAGTGCATGTATGGTTGCATCTGTTGTAATCACCGCCGGATTAAGGCCAACTGATGCCCAACTTGTAATAGATTTCATGATGTTCGCATACTTGGAGTATGTGTCTATGACAATCAGCCACTGTTCATCCGTGAATGGACCAGCAAAGTCCACATGTATCCTTTCCCATGGGTGTTCGGTATCAGTACATGACTGGTAATGCTGCAGTAGGCTAGTTTGATTAACTTTACATGCATCACAACCAGTCGTTAAAGCTTGGATGTCCACAATGATACTTGGCCACGAGCAGTGTCGCCGTGCCAACTGCTTTATCCTGATAACTCCAAAATGACTCTGATGCAACAATTGAAGAAATTTCTTATGAAGAGATGCAGGAGTATGCCAGTGTTAACCAGAATGTTCATGCGATGATAAAAATATGCTTTGATATCAGTGTCCTTTCAAGACTGAGATTCGGGTCATCTTTGTAAAACCTACTTCTTCTTCTTTGATCCTTGGCTGCAGACTGTCAAAATGGTCAGTGGCCATCATGCCTGGTGGCGTTTTAATACATACTGTCGAACTCTATTGAGTAACTTATCTTTGGTTGTTTCATTTTCAACGAGTTGTGAGTCCAAAGGGATGTCTGCCAAAGAACTTTCATTCTCCGTAGCTCCAAAAAATCAGGAAGCTTCTGACTTGTCAAACCCTGTATCTGCTTCCATTGGAAATCTGGGAAGAAAATCCGTGTTAGTGTATTTTGCTGTGAGCCTGTATTTTATCACAAAGTTATAACACATTAGATGAATAGCCCATCGCTGTAAGTGGTGCACAGTTAAAACTGGTAATTTATGATCTTGAGAAAATATTGCCAACAAGGGTTTGTGGTCTGTCTGAAGTTCAAAGGGTCTTGAGAGTCCGTACAGGCATTGGTGAAATTTCTTTACACCAAAAATAAAAGACAGTCCTTCTTGTTCAATTTGACTGGTTTCTTTCAGTCTGAGTCGTCATCATCTTTGATGCAAATGCAATACATTTTTCTGACCCATCTTGGTATCAGTGTGAGAACTGCTCCAATGCCGTAAGATGATTCATCTGCTGCAAGAATATCGGAAGATTTGGACGCTTGGAAAGCTTCTTCTTGAGCTTTGGACCAAGAAAACAGAGTGTCCTTTTTCCTTAACCTGTTAAGGGGTGCATATAGCTAAGAACAATTAGCAATATATTTATGGTAATAATTTTTTTTTCCAAGAAAAGATTCTGAGATTTTTTGGTCTAGGTCAGCGGTTTTCAACCTTTGAGTCCATAGTTCCCCTGATTAACTTCATTCTTTCTGCGGCTCCCCTGTGGGATAACTGGTAAAAACTCTAGCGATGTTTCGACATTTAGCCTAACTTTTTTTTAGCAGGAGAGCTTTAGAAAGGCTTTTAAACAAGGTAATTAAAAAAAAAAATGCAATTGGACAATCTGTGAAAAAATTATACGTACAAGGAAAAATATACACAAAATGCACTTTGAAAACCCTTACTATAAAAAAAAAACAGCACAGATAAAGTAGTTTCTTTCTAACGTTTTTATTTTTGTCTGAAAATCATTCACTGATATACTGCACTCATGATTCAATCTCCATGACAAAAAACTTGTATAGTAAAACTTAAAAAAAAATATGATGAATAAAGTACCATTCACCTCAGTGTGAAACTTGAGCTTTCTTGTTGTTACACATCTTGTCAAATCTTGGCACCAATTGAGATACAGCTACCCTCATTTCCAGCTCCACATCAAGTCTTGATCTGAACTTGGTTTTTATGACTGCCACTGCTGAAAACCCAGCCTCGCAGAGATAGGAGGTTGCAAAAGGAATTAATATCTTCAGTGCTCTCTTGCTCAAGCTTGGGAACTCCGGTTTTACTGAATACCAAAATTTTGGCAATACCATGGATGGAAACTTCGCTTGTAGTGAAGAGTCTGTTGAAAGTTCTATCAGTTCTTCCTCTTCTGCAGTACTGAAGTCCAAAGGAGCATCACTACTGAAGGAATTTTGAACCCACTGAAACCTGTCACTAGAGATGGCTATTGTGTGTGTGTGTATCGAAACAATGTTTTGAAACAGCGTTGGGTCCGAATGATTCGAAACACAGACTTTTTCTAGTATCGATACAGTTTCAGGTCCTGTCTGCCTCGCTGTTTTGCAAAGAGGCACACTGTCTCACTGTCTCACCTTCCATGGGCCTTTGTCAAATTTGAATCAAGTCGTTCGTAGATAGTATGTAACATCAAACAAGTCATAATTTTTTTTTTATAATTCCTCAGGACTGAAAGAGGCTTACTACTACAGTACTAGATGTCTGCTCGGTTTGAGTTGAATCATTGTCGCTGACTGTACCTATTCTAGTTTTATATAATGTGCCATTATTACTGTTATTATTATTGTTTTTTTTTTAAATTATTTTCACAAAAAATTGTAGCTATCATCATATCTGTTTTATTTCCTCATAATGAAGATTTGTGTAAAAAAATTGACTTGTGGTCACACGAACCGCCATAGATTTTCACGCACGGCAGTCCAAGCAGACAGCACGTTTTCACGAAAAACGGCGAGATTGTCTCACACAGTTCATTGTATACTGTGCCGTTGGTTCATTGTGTCGAAACAGTGCGTCGATACAGTTTAAATCACTGTGCCGAATGTCTCGATACAGCTGAGTGTGTCGATTTGCCCATCTCTACCTGTCACAGTTTTCAGGAAAGTATTTTTCAAAATGAACACTGAGTTGAGATAAGTGTCCTTGAATTATAGAAACAATATCTGTGTGGCCGGGGCAGGGGAATGTCTCTTATGTATTACTGAGAGTTTTCCTTTTTATATAACAGAGAGTAGATGGTTAACTGGCTTAATCGCCAGAGATCTGGATTTCTCTCCTAATTTAGGGTTACCAGGTTCGATATTCTTCTCTTCTGAATGTAGTATAGCGAACGTTGTTAAATTGGATTTAGTGTTCAACATAATTTTCCAACTGAATGATTTTAACAGCCTTGGTGTTCAATGAAATGACTTTTTAATAACTTTCGACAGGAACTGGTTTTAAAACAATTTGTAAAAAGTTCTTGCAAAACATGGCATGTTGACAGTAATAAACATAGCTATACACAGGTTAATATATTCTCATTGATGCCTATTCCTATTTGCATCTTTGAATCTTTTCAATTTGCAAAGCATAGCGTGGCTCCTCTATCCTTCTAGTTTCCTTCATTTTATTATATTTTCTAGGCTCAACGACATTATTCCATCTCTTCAATTTTGTCATATATTGAGCCACTCAGCTTTCGTAGGTATTCCTAAATGTTCTCTCAACTTAAGGACTTTCCTCTGTAAGCATTTCATTCAAATATACGCTTGGGTTTTCATTGTTGCATATCTTCGAACGTAGCTCTGCTTGGGTTAGGACCGTGAGCTCTAACAGTTTAAGCATTTAGTTTGACAGTACTTACTGAATTAAGGAATTCACAAACACTTCCCACTAATAATTGAATATACACAACTGCATATTATATGTGAAGTTTTTTTTTTTTTCCTTGCGTCTGATTATTTTGCTGTAATACCCTGTTCAACCAAAACCCATTTAAGGGTTACAAACGGTTATATTGGGGTATATAGGGTGTTATCTTCTTCACTGGTATCTCGTTCGTAGTCCTGGAGGTGACTGGTCCTGAAAAGGACCACTAGCTGGCTGTCTGGATTCCTCTTTGTCTGTTTGTGGTGCCGTGTCGCGCTCATGGTGTTTTTTATGTCCTGCCTCAACTATCTGGGTCGTTTAGTTTTGTGTGTTTCTACGCTCATAGTTTCTGTTGCTTTTGTCTTCTTGCTCTCCTGTATCTGTGACAGTGCTTTTTCAATTATCGTTGGTAGTATCTGTTCTAGCGTTTCTTGGATGATTTCTTTTACTGCTTGGTTGTTCGTTTTAGTTTCTCGCGTGCTGTTTGATGATATTTCCTCAATGGCTATTCTTTCTGCTTCTATTCTTTGGAGTAGTTTTGTGTTTTTTTTCCGTCAGCTCTGTCAGCTTCTTGACATCTGTTTCTACTTGCTGCTGGATTCTTTTCATTTCTTTCATCATGTGTTTTACGTTCTGCATGTCTATCGCATCTTTTCCATTGTCGGTTGGTTCTTCGGCGGCCTGCTTGCTGTTGTTCTCGATTCGCAGTTTCATTTTCATTTCTCTGACTTCAGCGGTCAGCTTGTGTAACTGTCGTCTGTCTATCGTGCGTTGTTTTTCTGCAACATTGTTACGGTATATGATATTAACGCCGTCTGCTAAAGGTTATCAGACGTGCAATTGTAAAAGGTTAAGGCATTTAATATATTGCGATAGATGTTTCAATTACTGAACGCTCCATACACGATCGATCATGACGTGTATAGCGTTGTTTAGGACACAGTCGGTAACTAAGAAACGCTACCCTTTGTTACTTGACCGCCAAGCTGAATAGCTGCGTTTTTGGTTGTTTTTCGTCCCCACACTGGCCACCACTGTTGCGTGGTGGTTTGCTCTGAACAATGTTCCATGTGATATGAATAAAACAATTATAAATTTCTGGCCATTGTTTTTTCATTGATGTGTTAGTTTTTTTTGTTCAGTGATAGTGCATCGTGCCTTCGATGGAAGATTAAGCGAATGCGGGGGTGGAAGATTCCGAACAATAATTGAACCTTGGAATACGATTGATTTGATAAGTCATTTCATTGAGTCCGTACATTTAATCCACAGTTGTACACACAGGATGATCATTTCAATAGGAGTAGAGCTTAAGTCCATATAAGTCATGCATAAATTAATCAATAACGTAGACTGCTGGTTTATGTGTCAATGTCCGTTTAAGGATACAATGCAGTATTGTCGTCAGAACATCACAGCTATATGCACGCGCAGCTAGACATGGCTACCTGCCGACAGTGAGACTGCGAGTCTGAATATTTCATATGAATTTGACGATTATTCTTCTCCTTCTGAGAATTCTAGTTAAATACTAACCTCCATAAATTTCCCTCTCATATAGAGTTCTAGGACTGACCCTGGTCCATCAAAAAATGCATATATAAATGGCTATATCATGCCATTGAATTGGAAGGTTAGAAAAACGCAGCTATTCAGCTTGGCGGTCAAGTAACAAAGGGTAGCGTTTCTTAGTTACCGACTGTGTCCTAAACAACGCTATACACGTCATAATCGATCGTGTATGGAGCGTTCAATAATTGAAACATCTATCGCAATATATTAAATGCCTTAACCTTTACAATTGCACGTCTGATAACCTTTAGCAGACGGCGTTAATATCATATACCGTAACAATTCCCTGTACACCGGGGAAAAAAAAATCGATAGATTTTTTTTCAAGATCTATCCGACTTAACAATTTTTCAAAAAAAATTTAACACAATTGTGACATATGGCCGACGATGTTCTGAGTAGAACCGTGTCGCGGTCATGTCAACTAACTATTTGTCATAGTCATCTAACATTAATCACATTATATATCAATTATACATATTATTATATCAACTAAATAAAATGTCCAATGTTAATAGTGAATGATAGAATTAAATTAAAGTAAGGTCTGTCGTATTAGTATGTCATATAGGAATTAATTTGACTAATTAAGATTAAATTAATTAATTAAATTAAGAGATAAATTATTAAGATTGTAATGTAACGCGAATGTTATGAGAGAAGAAAAAAAACAAAATAAGTGAGAAGAAATAGAAAGAAATTCGAATATAAGTTTAACTTAATTGTGTGTGTTAAGTGTTAGTGAATAATAACTATCTAATTTAACTAACTAAATAATGTATAGGTACATTAAAAAAAAATATTAATCTAATACTTGTGTGAGATTTATTTTCTCTTTTCATAATTTCTTCTTTTTATATTTCGTTCTTTTTTTTTTTATTCTTTCATTTCATTTTTTTTCTCACATTTCATTTTATTGATAATAATTCAATTAAGAAGTTAAGTTAACTAATTAATTAGTATAGGATATGATGATCCATCCGTAGTCTTGATCCTGATGAATTCTTTTAGGCAAAAATGTTCAAACGTTTACGTTGGAAAGAAATGTCATTTATTCCAGCATCCAAGAATTAAGTGCACATAGGATAATAAGTTCGACTTGTCGTCAGATATTGTTCCATGATTGTTCAACGAATATTCATATATCGTGTATGGACGTTAGACGAAGTTTGAATGTCAATATGTATACCTTGATTGTCTTTAGTTCGATTCTGTGATGCATATAGTGTTTATAAAGTTTAAATTGAAGGCAAGGTTAGTTCCTTTATAGTTGATATGTTTTAGGAATGTTAATGTTGATTATTCGTCGTCAATAGGATTACGTGACAACGCATCCGCCACAATGTTTTCAGTGCCAGGAATATATTCAATGGAGAATTCAAATGGCTGTAGGATGATTGAATATCTGGCGAGTTTCTGGCTTTTATGATTAGATCGACGCAAAGATGCTACAGCACGTTGGTCCGTCTGTATGGTGAAGGGAGCACCAAGCAAGAACTTTTCGAGTTTAGTTATTGCCCATATCACAGATAAAAGTTCCTTGTCCACTGTGGAATACTTTGTTTCTGCCGGCTTTAGCTTTCTTGAAATATATAAGGTAGGATGTAGAATGCCATCATGGTTCTGGAGCAGGCATGCACCAATGCCGTAGTTACTAGCATCTGTTCGTAAGAAAAATCTTTTGGAAGCATCGGGAAGTCTTAAAATTGGTTCATGCGAGAACAAATTTATAATTTTGTTGAAAGTTTCATTGCATGTACCAGTCCATGTCACCTTCACCGGCATGTCTTTTTTTAACAATGAAGACAATACAGCCGTGATGGATGACAAGTTTGGTATGAATCTACTGTAATATTGAACAAGTCCTAACAAACTCCTGACCTGTTTCTTCGTCTGAGGAACTGCTATGTTTAGAATTTTGGAGACTGTACTAGGTAACGTTCGGATATATCCCGATCCAATGATATGTCCCAAAAAGGTTATCTCATTACACGCGATTTGCACCTTTGTAGGTTTAGCAGTTAGATGATAATTCCTTAGAGTGTCGAAAACATATCTAAGTCCCGAAACATGTTCCTCAAACGACGAACTAAACAAGCATATGTCGTCAATATATGTAATAACGTCTGGTCTACCTGATAAAATTTGTCGCATCAGGCGAATGAAGGTAGCTGGCGCATTAACAAGCCCAAAAGGCATCACATTCCACTGGTATAGACCTTGTGGAGTGGAAAATGCGGTGTAGTACTTAGCCTTTTCGGTCAGTGGTATCTGCCAATAACCTTTAGTTAAGTCTATCTTACTAAATATAGTTGCGTTGGATAGACGTGGCAGTAAGTCGTCGATAAGTGGATGTGGTTCGCTGTCAACTATAGTCTTAGCATTTAATTTTCTATAATCAACACATAGTCTGATGTTATTGTCCTTCTTCCGGACAATCACTAATGGAGAAGAGAATGGCGAATTACTAGTCTCAATGATTCCCAGAGACAACATCTGTTCAAGTTCCTTAGTAGTTTTAGCAAGGAAATGTAAAGGAACAGAATAGGGATGTACACGAATAGGTGTATCATCATTGAGAGTAATGTCATGACTGATAGCCGATGTGCGACCCGGGACGTCGGTCAATACATCTGGATAAGATTGTAATAGATTAGCAATCTGTAGACGCTGTTGCGGTGTAACCGTTGAAGAGATGGTTACATCCCGCCAAGATTCAGTAGGTTGAACTACTGGTACCGGTAACGGTAACTGTACCTCAGGAAAAGAAGATTCTTCTTCCTGGATGACAGATAAGTTAGAATAATAACAAGTAGATACTGTGTTGTCATCTAGTTCATGAAAAATTGACTGTAAGTGTTCAGGACGTGTATGAAATTGCTTGAGCATGTTAATATGAAATATCTTTTTGTGTCCCTTGATATCTAAGACGTAATCAACGTCGGAAATTTTATCAATGACTTTGTAAGGACCATTCCAAGATATCAATAATTTATTGTTATTGTGAGGAAGTAACACATAAGCCTCGTCGCCTGGGAATAATTGGCGTAATCGTCGAGACCTATTTTGTAGAGATCGAGCCTTAGCTTTTGCAGCCTCAGAAGAAGCTGTTGCCAACTGGCAAGACTCAATAATGTTCTTCCGAAGATTAATCACGTACTCGTAAGATGACTGAGTGTCCTGAGTCATCTCCGCGTCAATTAATAAGTCTTTTATTAGTCCCATAGGACCTCTTGGGGGAGCACCAAAAACTAATTCAAAGGGAGAGAAGCCAGTTTGTTCATGCGGTACCTCCCGATAAGCAAATAGAACAGCTGGGAGTGCTCTGTCCCAGTCATGAGGGTGCTTAGCAGTAACCTTATGTAGTAGTTGTTTAAGTGTACGGTTAAGTCTTTCAACCGCACCATTACTCATCGGATGATAAATACTACTTAAATTCCTATCAATGTTCCAAGTTTTCATGACTTCCTTCATGGTGTCAGATATAAACTGTGACCCATGGTCTGATAAAAGTTTTCTAGGAAACCCTATTCTAGAAAAGATGAGATGTAGTGCATCAGCTACATCTGTGGTAGTGGTGGTCTTTAATGGGATAGCTTCTGGCCATCGTGTGCACAAATCAATGCACGTAAGGACGAATCTATGTCCTCTGGCCGATGGTAGCAATGGACCAATAATATCTATTGCCATCTTGTCAAACGGTCTTACTGAGATATCGCAAGCCTGAATAGGCGCCGTGTGAAAAGCTCCACGTGCTTTCACTTCTTGGCATGTAGTACAGGAACGTACATACTGCGAAATATCTCTTGACACTCCTGGCCAAAAGAATGAAGACAGTACTCGAGATCGTGTTCGAGTATATCCCATATGTCCAGCACAATGTGAGTCATGTGCATGTTGAAGAATGTACCGTCTAAAAGTATATGGGACCATAACTTGTTGTTTCATTTGTGATTTGTCATTAAAACATCTAATCAATATGTCATTTTTAATAACAAAACAATGTTTGTTATTATTACCTGAGGATAGATTGTCAACTTTATCAACCAGCTTAAAAAATTTTTTTAAAGATTTATCCTCTTTTTGTTTGGTTGCAAATGTTTCCCTGTCAATAGGTGAATTGACTACAAATTCCTCTTGGTTGTCTGCATCCATTTTATTATCATCAACTTTCTCCATGAGTTGAGTCTGCGCTCTAGTCGTCACGGCGTTTCCAGTGCATAGGTTATGTTTCTCCCATTCTATAATCTCATCTGGAGTACAATCTTTACTGCCGTGTATACGACCAACCATCAGATCAGCTATAGGCTTTTTTAGCATACATACTTTTACGTTCCCTGTGAAAAAAGGTGTGTTAACATGAATAATAGCTGTGGGGTAAAACTCGATAGTTCCCCCAAAAGTCATGCAACGGACATATTCCCCCGTTGCACAGCTAGGATGTACCAGCGACTGTCGTACACCAATCGTTGTGGATCCTGAATCCCTCAGCACTGAGACGACGGATCCATTAACTAATCCCCTGTTAAAAATTAGTAGGCCTGTTCCATCGTTGACTGCAAGACCTACCTCTGGTGTAATATGTCCGCAGTTAAGCACTGTTTCTTTCGCCTTCTGAAAAATAAGATTGCATTGTTGGCAACTATTTGCCACATTATAATTAATAGCAAAACATGCAGCAGAAGACTGTGTTGTATTATTGTCAAGTGGGACCTGAGCTATAGGGGTAGTATTATTTGTAACTGCCGCCCCTGTATTATGGTTGTAATGAGATGATCCCCGAGAATGAGATCGATTCCGAGTATAATTGTTAGAATTATCTCGTCGTCCTCTATAGTAACTATTATCTCGATGTCTCGAGCCATGATTATTACCATTCCAGTTACTATTATTATTGGGAGTATGTGATCGATTATAATGAGTGTTATGTTGACCATTGTGGTAGTTTGTTTGAGGTGAATAATTTCTATCTCGTGATCTACCTCTGTTGAACTCATTTTTATTGTTGAAATCATTATTATGTCCCTTCTGAAAGTTAACATTGTGATTTCTTTGGAACCTGCTTCTGTCTACACTGTGATGTCTTTGTTTGTTATTATGATTGTAGGCCATATTAGACGCCACAGGTAGAGGTTCTCTTAATGAGGAGTTAGAAATGGTTGCATTCGGATGTGCCGAACAGTAGTTTAAAGAAATTTTTTCTAACTCGTCCATAGTACCTGGTTTACGCTCCTGCAAATATGCAAAAAATGGCTGGCTAACCGAAGATAATACCTTATCCCGTAGTAGTAAATCAACTAATTTGTCGTATGATTTGTTGACTTCTGCCAGTTCAACCCATCTATTAAATGTATTGCGTATGTTCGCAATGAATCCTGCAAAATCTTTTGGAGATTCAGGTAAAATTCCCTTAAATTTCAACCTACAGTGTTCCTCGTCCAGGTGAAACCTTCGTAAAAGCAAGGACTTAATAGCACCGTAGTTATTTGCTATTGATGGGTCAGCATTTTGAGAAGCCGTCAATGGTTCTCCAACCAAGAATTCATTTAACTTGAGTACCCATGACTCTTCAGGCAAATGGTTTGTTTTGCAAGTCTGTTCAAAACGTGACAGGAACGATGAAAGGTCGTCCACGTTCAAGTTGAGAGTGGGTAATTTAAAGTTGTAGAAATGTTTAGTTTGGCTGGATGATGATCCATTTTGTGCGTTATTATTCTGGTTTGCATCAGCACTTTGTGCTTGTAATCTTGCTGTCTCCAATTTAATACGCGCCAATTCCATTTCTTGTTGTAAAATAATTTCCTCTCGTTTCAATTTATTCTCTTCTTCCTGTTGAGCAATTTCTCTTAATCTATTTTCCTTGGCAATTTGCTTCATCTCACGTTCCTCTTCCTCTTTCTTTAATGCAGCCTTTTGTTCTGCTTCTTTTCTTTCATATTTTTCCAGTTCTGCCTCAGCAAACTGACGAAGTTCTTGAGATTTATAACCATATTCCCGACCAATTTTAACGAAATGGTCTATAGTAAGCATTTTGACTTTTATCTGTAAGTAATTATTGATAATTACTGATTAAAATAGTCAATAGTAGCTTCAGAGTAATTATTATACTTACTCAACTTAGGAATATTCAATATAAATAATCACAATAGTACTGAACTCTAATGTCTAAGTTCAACTAATAGACAATATTTTGTAACAATATTGTATCTAAATAATACTATATCATAAATAGTTATGATATCTGTTAACTATTATGTAATTACTTCACACAATTAATCTCAATATCCAATAATGTTGGGTATGATTCCTAGTAATTATATTGTTCAATGTACTAAGTCACTCTCTTAGTACCAGAAAAGTATATTAAATAATATACAATGGGTCTATTACCTCAAAGGTAGCTATAAGATTATTTTATTTTGTCAATATATATATTATATTATTATGCCCTAGGCATCTATTATAAATTGTAGTGCTACTTTCTTGGACTATCACTGCATAATTATGCAATGTCCCATATTAACCTTAAATATCAGAAAAAATTAATTAAATTAAATTACAAGGGTATTATTGCATATAATATCATATTATTAATGTAGTATTAATATATATCATGAGGACAAACAAAACAATGATGCAACTAAAGGGTACAAACAATGTTAAGACGCAAACAAGACATTTTCACAATTAAAAATGAATTTATGAACTATATAAAACAAGCGGAAATGTCACAAGCCAAATGAAGGGTCAAGGTCTGACCCGAAATCAACTTAATATTCAAAGTACACAAAAAACCGTTAATATCATATACCGTAACAAACATCCGCAGCCACTCTGTGTTTTGCCTCCTTGAAGGGAATGTTTTTGGAAACCGCTTCCTTCAGGATGCTCTTGGTTTCCTGGAACATTGGGCAGCCTCGGTATCTAGCCCCATGGTTTCCGAGGCAGTTTGCACAGGTGCGGTTTGAGTTTATTGCTTTGTAGTTGTTGTCCTCCTTCGCCTTGGGACAATCGCGGTATAGGTGGCCACCCGCACAATATCGACAGACTGCATCCCTCCTGCACGTCTTCTTTGTGTGCGAGAACTGCTGGCAGTTGGAGCACTGCATCACCGGAGGGATGTATGCTTCTGTCTTTTTGGTTGTGGTTTCGAGCGTCAGTCTCTCGGGTCTTGTCGATCCTTCTACCGTAACTATCATCAGATTGGTATCTTTCATGGCCCAGGTTTTTAGTCTTTCGACCTGCGTGATTTTTAGATTTGCGTTTTCATCCTGAAGGCGTCTGTGGACCTCGGCTTCGGAACAACTGGTATCCACCCCTCTGATGACCAACTTCTTTGTTGTTATGTATTTCTCCACCACCACTTTTATTTGGTGGGGCAACTGGACTTCTTTTGGGCTAAATTCCAGTTCGGTCATCAGTGAAGTGGTTGTTGTTGTGCTGTTGAGCGAAAGCACGACTCCCTTTTCGTGCCTCCCTACTTTAGCGACACCTCTTCTTCCAGTTATCACCTCGAGGATGTTGATCACTTTGTTGTCGGGTAGGGCCCTGAGTGAGGCCTCACTTCCTGACGTCTGGGTGATCTTTACGATATAAGGTGTTATATCTTGCTTCTGGGCCCTTGAGTTGTCGGCTGTTGTTTCCTTAGGACCAGGAATGGTAGCTTGCTTCTCAGTATTTTTGATGTTCAGCACTCCTGGGGCTATTTCTACTATCGCTTCTTGAGGAGAGAGCCTAAGTAACTCATCTCCGTCGTCAATTCTTCGAAGTGCATCTATATTGGTCTCTGCGATATCTTCCTCTTGTACCTGTCTGTGCTGAGGAGCTGTCTCTATCAGTTCTTTCATAGTGCTTGCAGGTGGGTCGGTTGTCATCTCGGCATCGTGTGGTGGTGTCAACGGTGTTTTGTGCAGCATCTCTGTGGTAGATAGGGTTTCTGCTGACGATTCGGGTCTGTGCGGTGGTGGTCCCATGGTTTCAAGCTCCTGATTTCTTCTCTCTCTTCTTTCCTGCATCTGCTTTATCTGTTGATGCGCTCTCAGCATGTCTTGATGTTCTGGGTCTTCATAATCTCGGCCAGAGACGTTTGCTTCTGCCCTTTTCTGTATTCTTTCCATCATCTGCTCTAACTGTTGTATCGCTCTCAATATTTCTGTACGTTCTGGGTCTTCATCATCATCTTCTTCCACGCTAGCACTTGGGGCCGCACTGCTCTCCGGCAGTCTGCTCTTGTCCTTTTCCTTCGAAGCTCTGGGTCGCTCATCGGTTGTAGTATCAACGGTTGCTTTGTTTGCCTTCTGAGAAGGACTGGCCACGAAGTTGGTAGTTGGAGTATTCTTGCTCTCTTGTTGACTTTGTTTGATGCTGCTGACAAGTGTTTGAGGGCTTGTATATACTTTCCTCTTTTTCGCTTGTTGCTTGGTACGAGTCATTTTGGTATACTGCTAACGTATAATGATCTGTTGGGTGAGCGCTGTGTACGTCCTGAAATGGTCGCTGGTTATAGTGCTGTCTTGATCGTCCTGAAAAGGACGCTGGTTATAGTGCTTTGCCGACCTGAATGTATGTGAAGTTGATCTCCTCAACTGGAATTTACACTGAGCAGGAAAAACATGTCTTCACTAGACCGCTCTAAATTCAATACTGCTAATGGCGTCGCTTCTGATTCCTCCCGGGGAAAGAACTGAGCCTTCCCATTGGTTGGAGATCACATGACTAATGCTTCGCGTTATCGAAGCGAAGCCGGCCTAGTTAAACATCTGCGTCAAGATTTATTTAATATCTTCTGTTTCTCATAAGAATTTATTTTATGTTAATCTGTGCCTCTTTCTGTTTTTGTAGTGGGATATAGTCTGTATCTGAAGAAAATTACGGTATACGCGGCTACATACAGATCCCGGGGCCCTGCAAATGTATCCCGTAGGGAGACATTTGAGTACTATCAAATCTTAAAAAATGTATCCCAAAAATTTCTTAAGTTCCAAAAAAAAATGTTCTGAAAAATTTAAAGTTCAAAAAATGTTCTAAGTCTAAAAATGTTTCGGAAAAATTTAACCTAATTCTTACACTGGGGTCCTATGTCTATATGAGATCGTCCTCTATTAAAAAAAACTTAGCGTTGGAGATCAACTTCAAAAATTTTTTTTAACTATCCAGCATTTTACAACATTTTTCATCAAATTTTGCAATTGGCAACACTGGTCAACAAAATTTTCAATCATTCCTAAGGTCATCACTCAAAATTGTGACGAGTGGCAACATTGGGAAACGTAAACAACACCATTTCCGTTTATCATAATACAATTTCATTTCGTTCAAAAATATAGTTAACTACATTCTCTTAGATATGGTGGGGGGTCATCTCTTCCCTGTTCCTGTTATTGGCTCCATATATAAGTCTGCAAGTACTTAAAAATATGATTTTTCTTCCTGGCGTACTTATTTATTTTAGTTTCCAAATACTCTGCAACATTCCAAGAAATGTCCAAAATCTCCCATTCCTATGGTAATGGTAATCCACTTTCATAAAATAGCCAATGTTCTCATGGGTACTTATCATCTTCTTTTTTTTTTTCTAGTGAATGAGCTACTTGCTCATTATTACATGTGGAAAACATCGCTAGACATAATATACATATATTTTCAAACGATAATATAACCAGCATCATTTTTATAAGTAACCATTTTTCACAATAAAAGCAATAAAACCTCATGGCTTATTCTTATTTATTTGTCTGAATGTTTCCTGTTATTGACATTTTCCAAATGGTAAGTGTATAAATTCGTTCCAAGTCCATCACTGTAGAGAATGTTCTATATTACATTTTTTTTTTTTCTTCTTCAAAATATGTGATGTTTGTCTCCAATATCCGTACAGGTAATACGTCTGGTGGTGATCCTGTCCATTAGTCAGTTATTTCTAATCATTCCTTCTTTTCTGTCAACACAGTATTTTTCCTGTGAACCCTTTCCTAGAAATATATATATATTATTATTTTTTTTTCAAAGATCTTCTTTGACTTACAATTCATCAATTTTCAAACATCAAATTATTCAGCAACCAACAGACGAATATGTTACTATCATATTATGAAATATAAGGGAAAAGGAAAATATAGTTTCAAATCATCATGAATTTTCTACGTTGGGTTCCGTATTACTTTATTTTCTCTGTTAAGACAACTGCTTATACTCTTGACAATATGTATCCATGTTGTCACTCTCAAGGCATCCTTGTATACAGTTTATATTTGTCTCCTTTTTTTTTTTTTTTCATAACACCAATTTATCATTTATGGTGCTCCAATATCATTGTATCCCTTCTAGTCTTCCTGTTATCTTGAGAATTCATCCTTAGTAACTCCCTATGTACCTTATCTAGCAATACATTTATCAAAAACACATCAAACAATTATTTATGGAACAATCAACTGAGATGTAAGAACTTTTTGACAATATGAGATGAAAAAAAATTTTGTACATTATGTGCAGGATTGTCAACACCAGCTCTGCCTTCGCAGGTCGAAAGTTTGTCAGAGCTATATGGTGTTTATAACATCTGCTGCTACAGCCAGATGATTAATTTATCTTTCTTAAATTTCATAATAATTTAAGTTAATTCCTATGGGGCATGAGGGTACATGTATTCCAATGGTAATCCATGATTCAGCAATATGGATGTCCAATCTAGGTAGTCTTTTATAATATTATATCCATCCATTGTATATGTATCTATGACACGTCAATCCGTGGGGGTTACATTGTTCTTGGTCCATATATCATAAGGGCGATCCAAGCTCAGTATTGTCACAATGTCTCCATCATATTTCAATCCTCTGGTTTGTTTTATTATTTAATTTAAAATACCATAAGCATTTTAATATAACCAGTAGCAAGCAATATTCATGTCTTCTTCTTCCGTCCTTAGCCAACGACCGGCAAAGCAGTCAGTGGCCATTACGCCTAGTGGCGTCTTAAGGGCAACAGCGAATAGATTTTCTCTGCCGTTGTTCCCATCACGCCTAATGGCGTCTTTAGGGCGACGACAAATCAATCCGTTTGCCGTTGTTTCCGTAATCAAAGTGACTGGCAAACGGGTGATCAGCCCGTTGGGAATATTCATGTGCATTCATCTTATTATAATCAGGTTCACAATATAGGGCAAGTGGCAAAAATATCAAGAAATTATTCTCCCAAAATGTGGAGATATTACACAATCTCTTGTCTCTTATTTATAATATGATCATTTTATTCCATTATTATTATTGTGTCTATAACCTCTGCGGTTTTATGGGATAAGTATACTCCATTTGCATATCCTTTGTCCATGGGTGATCCAAATCTCATATAGTTCCATTATTTTCTGGGTGCATCAGCATTCAATTTTTTTTTTTTTTTCTCATTTAGTCTCCATTGTTTTCTTAACACTTTTGGTTCCATAGGATTATCATATTTCATTTGTGTCTCCTGTCCAATAATGATCCATATATTTATGGTTCTCATATGCAGCAATGATATTCCTCCGATTTGTTCTATGTTCATAGAACCCAGAAAATTTCAATTATTTTCTCTGTTATCTTTGTAACTACTCAAAATTATTCATTATCTCATTCTAATGTGAGCATTAGTGCATAAACCGCACAGCAAAACATTAGTTGTGTCAACATAAAGTTTCACCATAATATAAAATGGCATCTTCATCATCACTAAACAGTTGCTTCTTCCTTAAATAGGACATCAGTGGTATCCTCCGGTAATGGGGTATTCAATGTGGGATCAGCATATACAAATGCTATAGAGGGGTATTTCATTTGCTAAGTCAGCATGTGCAAATGTCATTTCTTTGACATGGGGCAAAGGCATCATCAACAAATAGTTGTAATTTGTTCAATGTGGGGTCAGCATATACAAATGCTATAGAAGGGTATTTTTCATTTGCAAAAATCAGCATGCGCAAATGCCATTGGGGTACTTGTCATAGGCAGTATCAACAAAATACTGCTGGAGTATCAGAGATCATGCTGGTAGGGGTATGACTGGTAATGGGCAGTAGGAGTAAAAACTAATTTCTCACTCTGAAATGGTGATTTATTTTCTCTTTTTCTTTTCTTTTATGTCGGCTGCTAACATCAGGGCAGTCAATGTTTTACAATATTGGCTTATCATCATATCATTAAAATGTGTGAGGGTGGCATATAAACAGATAACACATTTTATAAAAACATTCAAAATGTGTTCTCTTTTTTTCTTTATGTCTTTTCTCTTTTCATTTTTTCTTCTCTTCTATATCTTTTCTCTTTGATTTCTTTTCTTTGCATTTTCTGTTTTGTTCATCTTTTCTGGTTTGCAATTTTTTTTTTTTCTTTCTTTGCAATATGTCAAAATTTCAATTCTTTTCTGACAATGTATCACAATTACAAGAGAATGATAATAATCACTAGAGATACCACCAATTCTAAACAATAGGGCTGCAAGCAATAGACAAGGTCAGAAAATAATTAACATAGTGGTGACAGTGTGATGGATCTAAGTGATAGATATAAGATGAGTTAAGATGATTTGGAACAAAGATATTAGTATCAGGTAAGAAGAAAATTTCTCGTGCAAGGGTGCCTGCATGAATGTGCACTAATATGCACGGAAAATGAATCACCGGGCTCTGGAACTGTAAGGACAAGAAGTCGAGTGAATGAAGCGTGGAATATGATCAGTTATAAAAGTATAGATCAATGTTACAACAGAATCAGTGGGACACATGTGTTATAAGTAAGGTAATATTTTAAATATCAAAAACTGTCTGACTAATGAGGGTGTCTGTAAACAAGGAACATTGTATTTTTTGTGTCATCTTTATTTCACAAAACCATAAAATGTCTAACTAGAATCCTCTGTGGGCTGTTCTTGAGTGTTCTCTGGTCATCAGAATATTATGTCCGGGGAACAACTTTCTGGCATTAAGTCATCTATAACTGTCAATCTGAACATAGTCTGAAAATAGAGTACATTTAAAATGTTAGTACATTGTTAAAAAGTAAGTGCACATTTGCATAGACCGTACATGGGATGGCATGTACATGAAGATATGCTGGGCGTGTTTCAGAATAGCCTTGTGAATTCTTTCGCGAACTCTGACATTGCAATTTCCCGACTGCTTAGGCGAGGATCATATTGAGTAGCAGTGGTGATGGGTGTGGTAGGCGACACTGCATTTGCTGATTGTTGGGGCTCTGAAGACATCAACAAGGGCGGGGATGGTTTCAATGTGGTTGGGGTTTGCATGGCTGGAACATATGTTAGTTTTGAGGCAGGTATATGTTTCGCCTTGATTTTTCGTCTGACCTGGTTCTGCGGTATGTTAACACCGTTTACAGTGGGCGCAGTAATTTGCACACTGTTGTTTTTGACAAGTTGAGCTGAGGCTAATACTTCTCGGCTTGGTTTTGGAACATTCCTACGTTTCTTCAAAATCTTTCGTCTGATCTCATTTTGTGGCAATTTCATGCACTTAATGACAGGAGATGATGCGTCTGATGAAGAAAAACAGGTACGTTTGCCAGCTGCTTGAATCTCCGGGGATGAAGTACTAGCAAATGATGTATCAGTTGTGCAACGAGGACCAGGCGAATCTATACCAGATTCTCCCTCATATTTGTTGGTTATCATCTCACCGTACGGTTGAACAGGGCGAATATTGGATATTTCGTCGGTGTGAAAAAGTTGTTCTGGTATTTCTTGAGTGTCTATGTCAGAGTCTGTTCGTTCATTAGCAAAGGTGTAACTTGGGGCTCTGTGACGAAAGTTTGCCTTCCGAACAGGTCGATTAGAAGGTTCTGTGGAGTTCTTTTCATGTGTGATTATCTTGCCTGTATTTTGATTAACAATGCTGGTGGATAAATACTTTTCGTGTGCAACTGTCTTGCCTTTATCTTGATGAACAGTGTTGGTGGATGAATATTTCTTGTGTAGGGTTATTTCTCTTTCATCCCTGTTTACTGCGTCTTTTACTAACCAGATAATTTCGTCGCGTTTGGCAGATAGGTCCATAGCAAATTTAATCTCCAGCATATTATACACTATCTTGACCGTGAGAATGTTGAGGTCACCCTTTCTCAAATCTTATGTATCTCTGCCCGCAGCTCTTCTGTGCTGGGACCAGTGAGTGGAATAGGTCTCAGGGGTGTTTGTGTGGCTGACTGTCTCACCGCCGTTCGAGTGTGTTGTTTCAGTGGTTCACAAACCTGACCTGATGTGTCAGCGTGTGGCAACGGATATCATTTTAGGTTCATTGATATCTGTGTCTTGAAGCCGTTTGACTTGGGCTGGTCTATTATGAAAGGGGTTATGTAGCGTCGTGTTTACTTTCACAGAACTGACCTGTTGACGTTCAAGAAATGGTCTTCGCCATGGATGTAGTGGTTTTATAACAACACGAAAACCTTCATCTGTGGTGACGATGCATTCCCTGTCAGATGCATGGAGATTCTTTATTTCGTAGGTCCTATGACTTTTAACATTGGTGAATAGGCTTCGGACTGCGATGCGGCAATCTCTTCTATTTAAACTCGTCCAGTGATTCTTAGCACGTCTGTTAAAATGATACAGCGTACTATCTGTGTCCTCGGTATGATGTGTTGGTAGACATGGGTATCGTAGGTTTCTTAATTTTCCGACAGAGTAACTTTCCGCGTCCGCGTGTGTTGTTACTGCATTCATCTTGGCATATGAGGCTTCCCCGTGAATATTAGGACGTAAGGTGAAGGATTCTCGTTTGGGATAACCTCCCGTTAGCAAACGACTGTTCCACTTGTCAGAGTCAGAGGGGCGGCGTGGGTTTGAAAAACTTGAGGAGGGGAACTGATGGGCAAAGCTCTGACACAGTAATGGTTCATGCTGCATAGGGTAACTTCCCGTCAGCAAATATTTCTTAGACATGTCAATCGGTGGGCTGTAATGGCTGTGCTTGCGTTTCCTGCTGTTGTTGTTGTTGTTCCACACCAAGCTGTTGAAAATTATGTAGTAAATCGTCCATGGTCTATGATCTCTAGTTATTCGCTTTATCAAAGAGAAGTGGTCACGGGCACCATATATCTTATGTGTGGCCGGGGCAGGGGAATGTCTCTTATGTATTACTGAGAGTTTTCCTTTTT
The DNA here is from genome assembly GCA_024509875.1 of Oreohelix idahoensis. Taxonomy (NCBI): domain Eukaryota; kingdom Metazoa; phylum Mollusca; class Gastropoda; order Stylommatophora; family Oreohelicidae; genus Oreohelix; species Oreohelix idahoensis. The sequence goes on from JAMPIV010020958.1 coordinate 49,848, forward strand.
ATATAACAGAGAGTAGATGGTTAACTGGCTTAATCGCCAGAGATCTGGATTTCTCTCCTAATTTAGGGTTACCAGGTTCGATATTCTTCTGTTCTGAATGTAGTATGGCGAACGTTGTTAAATTGGGTTTAGTGTTCAACATAATTTTCCAACTGAATGATTCTTAACAGCCTTGGTGTTCAATGAAATGACTTTTTAATAACTTTCGACAGGAACTGGTTTTAAAACAATTTGTAAAAAGTTCTTGCAAAACATGGCATGTTGACAGTAATAAACATAGCTATACACAGGTTAATATATTCTCATTGATGCCTATTCCTATTTGCATCTTTGAATCTTTTCAATTTGCAAAGCATAGCGTGGCTCCTCTATCCTTCTAGTTTCCTTCATTTTATTATATTTTCTAGGCTCAACGACATTATTCCATCTCTTCAATTTTGTCATATATTGAGCCACTCAGCTTTCGTAGGTATTCCTAAATGTTCTCTCAACTTAAGGACTTTCCTCTGTAAGCATTTCATTCAAATATACGCTTGGGTTTTCATTGTTGCATATCTTCGAACGTAGCTCTGCTTGGGTTAGGACCGTGAGCTCTAACAGTTTAAGCATTTAGTTTGACAGTACTTACTGAATTAAGGAATTCACAAACACTTCCCACTAATAATTGAATATACACAACTGCATATTATATGTGAAGTTGATCTCCTCAACTGGAATTTACACTGAGCAGGAAAAACATGTCTTCACTAGACCGCTCTAAATTCAATACTGCTAATGGCGTCGCTTCTGATTCCTCCCGGGGAAAGAACTGAGCCTTCCCATTGGTTGGAGATCACATGACTAATGCTTCGCGTTATCGAAGCGAAGCCGGCCTAGTTAAACATCTGCGTCAAGATTTATTTAATATCTTCTGTTTCTCATAAGAATTTATTTTATGTTAATCTGTGCCTCTTTCTGTTTTTGTAGTGGGATATAGTCTGTATCTGAAGAAAATTACGGTATACGCGGCTACATCTGCACTAAAATCTATTTCATTGTCTGATGTTTGTTCTTTCATTTGACTCAGCTTTCTAGAAAATTATTCTCTTGCTTGCCCACGGCATTCTTATGAACACTTTCTAAATGGCGCTTTATTTTGCCAGGCAGCATGCATTCGACAGAGAGTACTTTGAAACACAAAACACAATGTGGACGCTCTTCATTGTTCACAAGAGTGCAAGTGAAACCAAAATCTAAGTAACCTTCGTCGTATTTTCTATACTTACGTTTCCTTTCCTCATTACAACTTTCCGTGTCATCCCCAACAAGTTCTCGCTTTTTACTAACACTTGCCAAATTAAAAACTCATTTCCATAGTTTATATCAAACTCACAACACAATCAAAAACGTTTGAAAACAGAAAATCATCGTGTTACCTACTATGGTCGCGCGAGGAGAATGCGCGGAAAGTTGATAGGTGGTTCGGGGAAGCTGGTCTAGGTAGTTGCTGGATAGCTGCAATGCCTGACTCTGAGGGATGTAAACCATCAGCTGAAATAGTGTTGCCTAGGTACTCAACTTCTGACTTGAAAAAATTCACATCTGGACTGGTTACATCTGAGTCCATTTTGTTCAAGGCGTCTGAATGATTCTTCTAGCGTTTGAAGAGGTTCCTTGTCAGATTTACCAGTCTGAACTTTGTCTTTGTTAGGTATTGGAATCAGTATGGCATCTTTCCATGCCTGTGGTACTATTCCTCTTTTCCAGCTGAATTTCTTCTTCTTCTTCGTTCACCCTCAGATGTCAACTTGAATAAGTTCAAAGAAAGCAGTGGTCAGCCTGAGGCTGTTGATATCTCCGTAGATTTTCTCCAGGAATGGTACTGGTGATGGCCATATGCGTTTTCTTTGTTCATCAAATGTTGGGCACCTTTGAAGCAGATGTTCGGCAGTCATTTTATCAGTGCCACAGTCACACTCATCAGTAGTTCCTATCTTTAATTTGTTGAATAGATGGTATCTCAATCTGTTATGACCTGTGCGAAGTCTGAAGATTACCACTTGTTCACTTCTGCTGAGCTGGTAATACGGATAATTTTGTGTGTGGCCTGGATGCTCCTCTTCCCACTTGTGCCTGTACCTGCACTTGATAAAACTCTTGGACTCCTCATAAGTTATATTTGTGTCAAGTTGAGGAAGTTTTCCCCCTTCCTTTGCCAATCTGTCAGCCTCTTCATTTCCAGGGATGTTGCAGTGAGAAGGGATCCACTGTATCACGACTCTTTTGTATTACTGACATAGTCTGTGAAGTGTTCCTCTTAGGTCATCCAGTTCAGCGTTACTTTGACTTTTCAGCGTTGTAATCATTGACCAGTTGAGAAGATATCTGAGAAGATAGCGACTGGTCTCTCTGAGCTTTCTTCTGTCATTAGAATTTCTGATGCAGTTTTTAAGGCCTCTGCCTCTGAAAATTTCCCTGTTGCAACTGCTATCTTTGTTTTGTGTGCCATTGCTTAAGCTCAGGAAGACCCCTCCACCCCATCTTTAGTTGCTGATCCATCTGTGTATGCATGGATCCAGGTGTTGCTTGGGTAATGTTTCTCTATACATACCTGTCAACCTGTACGAATTTTGATATTTTTAGCAGTGTACGGTCGTACAGACTCGTTGTACGGATATCCCCCCCTCCCCCTACCCCCCCTCCCCTCCCCCCTCCCCCCCCCCCCCCCCCCCCCCCCCCAAAAAAAAAAGAAATTTTTTTTTTTTTTAATTTTTAAAAAAGTCCTACAAATATTTTCCAACCTAAGTTTTTTTAAATTTTTAAAAAATTTTAGAAAATATTTTCTAGCCCAGGTTTTTTTTTTAAACCAATTTTTTTATTTTTAACTCCGGGAATCTCGACATCTGTTTTTAAACTGAGGTCTCTCCCCAGTTGTTTGTTCTTGTTTTGAAGAGGTGATGGGTGGAAAGTGGGCACTTAACAGCTGACCGTTATTGCCTCTTCTCGTTCAATCTTGGTCTACCCTGTTCAACCTGAAAATTGGTTATAATTGGGGTATTTAGTGTCATTTTATTTACTAATTTTGTATTCATTTTAAATAACTATTGTCTTTTGCAGTTGCTGATTTTAATTTATATTAGTATTTGTCCATTTTATTTTCTCTTTTGTATTGTTTATAGATGACTATTGTCCTTTACACTTGGTTTTAATTTGTATTAGCATTTGTTCTTTTTGAGTTTTTTTTTTTCTTTCTTAAACCTCGTCTTTACTTGTCCTATGAGTAGTTAGTAAGTTGGTTTTTTTTTTCCTGTTTTTTTTTTTTTTGAAGATTTGTTAATTCTTGTTGCTTTATTTCTATTTCTTTGAATGTTTTTTCTGAAGTACTAACCTTATACGTTTTCCTTTGTTTTATGTATATATTTTTTAAGTATTGATTGGGCATCTATACTTAAAACCTTATCATCTGTCATGTCTATATTGTAATTTCTATAGTCAGTTTTTAATTCAAGCCTTTGTTGTTCGTACTTTTTACAGTGGATCAGGTAGTGGTCTATGTCATTCTATTCCTGATATTCTTGGCAGTGTGGTTCCTCTATCATAAAGTATGCTGCACCGAGACGGAGACGCCACAGTTTTTTGTTCGATAGTATCTTTAGTTCTTCTCTGACCTGGCACGTCCTTTGTTGGTTCTTTCAGCAGTTTGAATGCGTGTCTGCCTTTTCTACTGTTCTTCCATGTTGTCTTCCATTCCTCATTTATAGTTATTTTCACTTGGCTCTTGATCTCCGACCTTCCCAGTCATGCTCTTATATTGTTTTTACTTATTCTTCCATTCTTGGCGTTCTGGTCTGCCAACTCGTTACCAGCTATACCTATGTGTGCTGGAACCCACACTAGCCTCACACTACATCCTCTGTTCCCTAGTGATGTATTAATTGCTAGAATTTCTTCCTTTATTATGTACTTAGACATGTTTATTGTGTTAAATTGGCACAGTCGTTACAGCGCTTACTTCTCATGGCAAAGTTACCAGGTTCTAGGTTCGAAACTTAGTAATCATCACACTCAAGTCTACCCAGCTGTAAATGGGTACCTGATACTTCTCCAGAGTTAGAGGAGGCAAAGGCATTGAGGAAGGGAACTGATCACTCCACCTGATAAATCTGGATATAGAATAGTGAAGTCTCTAACACTCTTGTCCCCTATGTCTGTATCTGATACATCTAATCTTTTCAACTTGTAACCCAAACATTTTGAATGTGTTTTTCTCAAAACAAGCTGAAGTGGAGATTGAATAAAACCCGTACTAAGGTAACACCATATATTTAGTTCCTGTAGTTTTTGTCAAAAACAATGCTTCTTAATGGGGGATGTATGCGAGCTCCCCCACCCAGTTTAGACATGCCAATTATTTTAGAAAGGCGAACAAGCATAAACACAATATAATACTTAGAACTCAAAATTTATTAATACAAAATAGAACATTCGCCACATGAAATCAATACCAAAGTTAAGTCACATATTTGAAATAAAATGTTCTCATGCATAATTGAAAACAAGCAGCACCAGAGGGTTCATTAAACTAGTAAAGTTATAATTTCTATGAATTGTAAAATGGTCAATTTTTATTTATTATAACATTTAAAACATATCCAATGTCATTATTTAGCGATTAATACATCATACTTATCTTGATTTGTTTGGGAGATGCAAAATATGTACGTTTAAAATACGTTAAATCGTTAGAAAACATCCACATAAGAGCAGTGATAACAAAGCACTTGAAGGTGAAGGACGTAGATCAGACATCCATGTATCAGAAACACAAAAGCGTCCCACTGTGAACACTAAAGAACTTATAGATACAGCCACATTCATGGACACGTTAGACCTGGGCAATGCACTGAGTCGCTTGCTGGCATGGCTAGAACATAGAGAACATGTGTCCACTAAGGTAAAGATATGGTTGTTCCTCTTCTTAGTTCTCAACAGAGGTCCAATTCTATCCATGAATATGATGAAAAAAAAGGAATACATCCCGAGCCTTTAATTGACATGCGAGTCTTTACAGTCGAAAAGTTCACCCATAAGAAATTTAATTTCAGGCTTAGTTTATCTTGTAAACCAATCACCACTGTATGATGTTGTGATTCGTATCACCTACTTACGCGTCTATTATCATTTGTAAAGGGCTGTTTATTTGAAATAGATCAATAAACAACCTTAGATAATAGATGTGCAGATGATACAGTTTTGTAAGCTAAAAGTGATCAGGAATTATAATAACTTGTGAAAGAAATGAACAGCATAAGTCGTGAATATGTACTGGACACTGACATTGAGAAGACAAAAACTATGATAATTAGCAAAACAGACTATGCCAACACTAAAGATAAAAATAAATGGAAAATTTCTTGACCAACTTAAGAGGTTCTCATATCTTGGTCATATGATAACAGAAAACAGCTGATATGAAACAGAAATCAGAAGGAGAATAGGAATGGCCAAAGCTACATTCAACAGCATGAGACAAATACTAACAATCTAAACAATTAGCTCACAAATTAAAACAGAACTATGAAATATCATATATATATATATATATATATATATATATATATATATATATATATATATATATATATATATATATATATATATATATATAATTCTTCATGAACGAATGTCGTAAAAAACAACGGACAATTAACAAACAATTGGAAGAAAGAAAAGAGGCCCTTGAGATGTGGATGTCTAGACGATTGGGAATGAGAATAAATCAAATAAAGAAGTCCTAGAAAACCTAGGAATGTAAAGAGAAATAATGAAAGAGGTTAAAATCAGACAGCTAACATATTTTGGTCAAATGAAAATACATAACACATTGCTAACGACCATAATGGCATGCAGAGCTGAAGGCAAACGTGCAAGACGAAGGCAGCGGTATAAATGGGAAGATAAATTCAAAAGATGGACAGGAAAGAGCTATCAAGGCAAGAGATGAAAGACGCCGAAGATCCATTGCTGTTGACCTTCGTGTGCAGATGGCAGCTGGTGAAGATGATGATAATAGACAAGAGGTGACTCTGAGAGTGTTAAAAAACGCGTCATTATGGGAGATAACAAAGACTTTGAGCACGTTAGCATTTTCAAGGGAAGTACAAAAAAGTGTTAATTGACCAAGGGAAATAAAAGAAACAAATAATGTAATTACATTTATGTTATAAAACTTGTAAAAATTGTTCATTTCTTATAAAAAAAAATTTAACATTTTTAAACAAAAACTAAACATTATGTATTATGTAAAGGTAAAAGTTTAAATATTTTGCATTAATAAAAATAAAGACACAAAAACTTTAGCTAATTAAATTTTTTAAGCCAGTCTTAAGTTTCAGTATTAGAACTAGTCTTGCAGCTTACAGATTTTAATCACTACTGATCATAAACAATATTCCCAATCCATTTAAATTTATTTTTAAATGGTAATTTATTTTTTGGCTCGGCTTTAAAAGCCGACACAACTAAAATTGTTTAAAAAAAGACTAATAATTTTCATTTCTACATTTTTTTTTTTTGGTAGGTGTTGAGGACTGTTTCGCGGCTTGCAAACATGTGAATGGTTGCAAACATTCGCATGCGTGCACCACGATACTCCTCAATTGAATTAATACTGGAAATCGCGCAGATCAAGATATGACGCGTCAAGCCTAGTTACATTTAGTCTATGTATGGCCATTGAGCCGAAGGGCAGTGTTGGAATGTGTGGTAAAACCACTTAAGGATTGTGTATTAAATGTGTGGCACAGCCACTGACTAAATATATGTGGAACGGTATATCCACTGGAAAGTGTAAAATAGCGTAAGGATCCGTATCAAATTAAATATAGGACCAGATAGAGTCCAGAGTAGAATCGCGAATAACGCAGATTACGTTCACCTTGAACTTATATACATGGCAGTTAAAGCCTGGCGAGGTAAGCCAAAGATGTTGAATAATGATACATAGACAGGATCTATAGATTTACGGATAATGTACTCACTAGTATTGTGAAGGGATAATAATTCCAAGGATCGGATTCAGTAGGAGTTGGTTGCAAACTCTATTACGCTATAGACTTAACGGTTAACCCAGACGAGCTAAGTCTGTGGGATGAACATTGCGTAGAGCTTAGTACTATGTTAAAGCCAAGTTGATGTGTGAGAAATGTGTTACGCTCATTGTGTAAAAGGATATATATAATAAATTGTTCAGTCGTCAAAGGAACTTGTCAATTGCCTGAATTATTCAAGTTCTCACTCTGTGCTGTGACTGTTGTTAATCCTTGCAAGGTCAGTCCAGATTATCACAGGTATTCATAAGACTAACTATAATATAACCAACACTGCTGGAGAATTATTATACAACGACGACACTGAATATAATAATAATTAAATCACACAATAATGGCTTAAAACTGCAATCGAACTGTAAGCTGGAATTAGAATAGATGAATCATAATATCTGAAGTATTGACAAGCAACCCAATAAACTTACGTCCAACGGTGCTGAATCTTTTAATAACAACTAGCAAGAAGAGATACAGCGGGACCGTAACATACTGGTGTCAGAAGGATTCGGACAATCTTCAAAATTCATCTTTTCCGTTACCCAATTGAACGAACTAATGTTCATGAATCAGGCTTAAAGTTGGGAAGATTCTAGTGGAAACAACCTCAAGATCAATTTGGTTTGTCACAGACAAATTGACAGTGGAAATTGAACAGTTCAAGAAGGTCTCATTCAAGGCGCAGCTCCAATCTGGCAACTCAAATTTACACATCAAGTTACGAGGGTCAAGGTCGAGTCAGGACTGCGATCAACGGTCACTGTCTTCGCTGAATCAAATCGAGCGTATATCATTCAATCTTTGATCCTGAACCATCACAGAGAACCAGGAAGACAAGCCATACACTTGTTAAACGTCCAGAGCAACCGGGGAAGTATTTCGACAGAATTTCTTTCAATATCAATTTCGAAAGAATCATCTTCAATCAACCGGTCAAGTCTGCTTCTCAATGGAATTAAGTCAAACAGCTGGGAGCATCTTATTGTGGTGTTCTTGGATCACAATGGCATGATCACATGAAGATAAGTTCTTGTCTAAATTGGAGCTTTCGACTAGTGTGTGTTGTCCAGTTGGCTAGCTTTGGCCTTCAATTTTTCCTCCACTGTCACTTGTCTGTCCTATTTTGCAGTTCTAGTAATTGTCATTATGTGTTTACTATCGATGTACTTTATGTAACTTCGCGGGACGGATGGTTAGGGCTTATCATTGCTTGGGTATTCCTTTGGAAGATTTAAGCAATTATAACGACTTTTAGGGATAATTGCTTATATTCGCTGACTGAGGATCTAACTGATTATTAATTTTTCTTTTGAGTTAGGATATAAATGCTTCTTCAGTTAGCAATATAATCACTTTGCTTGTGCTAGTTGTGACGTCACGTGCTTACGTCATTTTTATTTGCATATCCTAGTTTCCGTTTGGTCTCACTATTTTATTCGTTTGTGATCTAAAATCTCTCTGTCTCATTGTTAGTGTAGGACGACTTGTATCGGAAAATTTTTGTAGTGTTATTTAAACATTTCATTTCTATTATTACTACGTCTAGTTCTTACTTAGTTCCTTTATATCTGTCATGTTAGGTCGTGTAACTGAACATATCACTCCATTGTATTCCATTGTCAACTCCGCCAATGCCGGTCCCAAGCCCGGATGAAAAAGGAGGAGGGCGGCCTGCATGGAGGCCGTAAGGAGGCAGCCCCTCCACCATGCAAAGGCACAACAGGCCAATCACCTGTTTGCTTTAAACCACGATTACGAGTAACAAAAGAGAGAAAACCGGACTGATTCTAAAGGCGACGAACTGGAACGGACTACGGACTACGACTTATGGAACATGGAACACAAGAAGTATAAATGGGAAGGAAGAGGAGCTGGTGGAAGAGATGAGGAAAGCAAAACTAGAAATCCTGGCTATTACGGAAACAAAGAAAAAAGGACAAGGAGTCATGGATCTCAATGGCAACACGCTGCTCTACAGTGGTGTACCCATATCCGAAAGAGCTAAAGGGGGTGTGGGTTGCATTGTGGCCCAAAATCAAAAAGATAGTATCAAGGGGTGGAACTTTGTCTCAGAGCGCATTATGGTTGTGAAACTAAAAGAAGGAGAAACCATAGTCAACCTGGTCATAGTGTATGGGCCAAATGAGGATGAGAGAGCAGAGGTCAAGGAGGAATTCTTCGAGCTGCTTCAAAGGACAGTGGATGACTGCCTAGATGAAGTTATCATGCTCGGAGATTTTAATGCCAGAGTTGGAAATGACCATGCTAGATGGGGTGGAGTTATCGGAAGATATGGAGAAGATACTCTCAATGACAATGGAAAGCGACTCCTTAGATTCTGCAGTGAGCAGAATCTGATCATTACAAACACAAAGTTCCCCCATAAGCGCATACATGCATACACTAGATGTGAACCAACAAAGAATGAGAAGTCAGTGATCGACTATGCCATTGTTCGGAGAAGCTCATTCAAATATGTCCGAGATGCAAGAGTCTGGAGGGGGCCAGAGATTGGAAGTGATCACTACCTGCTAACAATCAAACGAACAACTGAAAGAGGGGCTCAGCCTAGGAACTGCGCAACATCACGCAAGAAACCAAGTAAACGAGCAGGAGAAATGAGCATTAGGACCTACAAGCTGAGAGAGCCAGAAATTAAGACCAGATATCAGGGGCTTATTGCTGCAGCGGTGAGCAACACAGAAGAACAACCTGATGACTTGGAAACCCTCTGGATTAAATTCAAGGATATCATAAAGACAGCTGCTGCAGAAGCATGTGGTGAAGTCCGACTTGGGAACCAGAGAAAGAGGACACCTTGGTGGACAGAGGAAGTCAAAGAGAAAATAAGAGAGAAGAAAATGGCATGGAAACAATACTTAGGAGCTAAAAACACAACAGGACAAATGGAAAAATATAGAGAATATGTGACACTCAGAACAGAAGCAAAGAACAAAGTGCTAGCAGCAAAACAGAAGTCCTGGGAAGAATTTGGAGAAAAGCTAGAAAAAGATGCACAAGAAAACCAGAAATTGTTCTATAAGACCCTAAAGAACATGAGGAAGGAAAAACAATGCCCTCTCAAATTTATAAAGGACAAGCAAGGCAAATTGCTTACTGCCCCGAAGGAAGTAATGGAAAGATGGAAAGAATATTTCTCAGAACTCCTTGATGGTGAGCAAGGTCAAGCATCAGAAATGATAACCACTAGCACAGAAGAGGAAACCAATGGTGATGAAGATGACATAAAGATGGAAGAACTGAAGGCAGCACTGGAGAAAATCAAGATGGGCAAAGCAGCAGGGCATGATGGTATAACACCAGAAATGGTTAAGTACATGGGAGCATCAGGCGACCTATTACTCTTAAGGGTCCTACAGGCAGCATGGTGCAACAAGACCATACCAAAGGATTGGGAGATCGCCATCATAACACTCATTTTCAAAAAGGGTGACAATCGACAGTGTGGAAACCATAGAGGCATATCCCTTCTCAGTGTCCCTGGAAAAATCTACTCTAGAATCCTAGAGCAGAGACTCCGACGCCTAGCTGAGCCACAATTGGATGAGGTCCAGTGCGGATTCCGAGCAAACCGAAGTACTCAAGACCTAATCTTCACACTCAGACAGCTGAGTGAAAAGGCCCTTGAGTATAAGAGTGAGATCCATCTTTGTTTCATAGATCTGGAAAAGGCGTTTGACAGGGTCCCTTGGAGCAAACTTTGGGACTGTTTGGCAAGGAAGAATATTCCAGCACCTCTGATTCATGCTATACAGAGCTTCTACAAGTCTTGCAGAAATTATGTGAGGACAGCAAACCATAAGTCAGAAGAGTTCAGGACCACCACTGGTGTAAGACAAGGTGATATCCTATCACCTTACCTCTTCATACTCCTTATGGACGATGTCATCAAGGCATGTAAGGAGAGAACAAGAAAGTATTCAGTGGGGTACTGGAAGATGAGACAGGTCTATATTTCAGAGCTGGCATTTGCTGATGATGTTGCCCTGATTGCTAAATCAGAGGCACATCTCCAATCCAACCTGCAAGTCTGGAAGGAAGAGCTGGAGAAGAGAGGGATGGTCATAAGCAGCTCTAAAACAAAATCCATGGTGATATCACGAGAAGAAAGAAGACATCAGATTAAGCTGGGAGAACAGGTCCTGGAGCAGGTCGACCACTTTAAATACCTCGGAGCTATTATAGACCGAAAGGGAGGCATCAAAGAAGAGTTGGCCACTCGAAAAGCAGCAGCTGGGAGACTTTTTCAGGCCATAAATCGAGGATTCCTCAGCAAGAGAGAGGTTGGTAAGAAAACGAAGATGGCTGTATACCGCTCCACCTATGTCCCAGTCTTGACATATGGATGCGAGTCATGGGCAATGACTACAACCCACAAAAGCCAGATCCAAACCTCAGAAATGAGGTATCTGAGGAAGGTGGTTGAAGTAACAAGAAGAGACATGGTACGCAACCAGACGATACGTCAAGGCCTAAAATCCCACCCCCTACAGACCCAAGTAGAACAGTCCCAACTAAGATGGTTTGGCCATGTCTGCAGAATGGGAGAAGATCGGCTACCACGACAAGCATGGGAAACAAAGAGCCAAGGATCCAGACCCCGATGACGACCCAGAGTCCGCTGGGAGGACAACATTAGACAATCTTTGAAGGACCGAGGAATAGAATGGAACCAGGCCAGGAGGAAGACAGCCGATAGAATAGTCTGGCGCTCTCTCTTCCAAACCTCTACACCTCACGGTAGAAGGGGAACGACTAAGTAAGTAAGTAAGTATTCCATTGTCTTGTTCCATCCATTGTTTATCGTCACCTGTTCTTGTCTCTGGCTATAGTAAATATCATAGTTACTTTGAATTAATGAAGCTTATATGTTCATAGAATATTTATTGACAAATAATATACTTATATAAGTTATTGAGAAACGTAGCACCATGTCTACGTTAGAAGATTTTATTAAAATTGGACAAAGCCTAGGGAAATCAGGTTCTGATCTTCAGAATTATGCTGAAACGAGATATGAAAAGCATGTATCTCAACAGGAAATAATTGAGCAACGTGAACTTAAAAAGTTGGAATTGGCTCAAAAAGATAAAGAAATTGCTCAAAAAGAGAAAGAAATGGCTCAACAAGAAAAAGATAGAGAATTACAAAAAGAACTTAAGGAGAAAGAAATAGCTCAACAAGAAAAGGAGAGAGAATTAGATAGGGAGAAAATGGAAATAAGAAGAATGGAACTACTTCAATTAGACCAAGCACATAAACATGCTATTGAGCTTGAGACTTTAAGATTAAATGCTGAGAAGGAAAAGGCTGTTGAATTGGCTAGGGTGCAATCAGAACAGTCCCGACCTTCGGCTAATTCAAATGTATTTTATCCAAAATTGAAGGTGCCACATTTTGATCAATCTAGAGATTGCATCGATTAATTTTTATCAAGATTTATTATGAACGTTACAGGTTTAAACATACCGAAGGAAAGATGGAGTAGTCTTTTGGTTGATTTTTTGACCGGGAACTCACTCAAGGTTTTCATGAATCTGGATGAGAAAAGCAGGAACGATTTTGATGTCGTAAATGAAGTACTTCTTAGACGGTTCCAGTTAACTGAATCTGGATTCCGAGAACGTTTCCATACGGCTAAGCCTAGTAAGGACGCTGACTTTGGGGATGTAGAACTCGAAAAATTCGGTAGACAGTTTGTCACGGCACATCCGAATAAGGATGTCCATCGATCTTTTCCTCGAGATCCTATGCCTACGTGTGCAGCACTCCATGATCATAGATCTTATGATCACCGACCTAGATCACAGAGCACGGACGGTCGATATCGTACACAGTTTCATCAAGAATATCGGGGGTCTTACAACTTCCCTCGGTATCGCTCACCGTCAGGATTCTATCGTCGGAGTTATCGAGGTTATTCACCTCATGATCGTGGAGGCCACAAAGGCAGGGGTCGTGATGATTATCACAAAGACTATTACAGGGATTACAATAATCATAGATCATCATATAAAAGGAATGATGATAATGATGATTCAACTGATTTTTATTATAAGACAAAATCAGGCAAAAAGAAATCAAATCATTCTAGATCATCTTCAAAGAATAATGACAAACATGGTCATGCTAATGCATGTACTACCAAAAGAGATCATGATAGTGATGATAACAAACATGCTAATTCATGCAGCATTTTAGACGACTCTTGTTATGTTTGTCAATCACATCTGATATCAGAGAGGAAAAATACACTTCGGTGTGGACATACAATGTCTTCTATGTCTGCTTGTGAGAATTTGGGACGTCTCACATACCACAAGGCATACTTATATGGAAGAGAAGTAAGAGTTTTACGAGATTCTGGCTGTTCTACTGTTGGCATACAACACTCGCTTATCGAGCCCTCTGCATTTACGGGTAAAACTGTTAAATGTATTACATTTGGAGGGAATATAGAAGAATATCCAATAGCACATGTCTATATCGATACACCGTTTTATACAGGTATGGTGTATGCTTGCGGGTTAAGAGTTCCCGTGGCTGAGATAATCTTAGGTAACATACCTGGAGTTAGAAATTGCACTCCACATGAGATTACGAAATGGGTTGAATCTCACCCGTTGGTGGCAAATGCTGTTGTCACCAGAGCACAACATTTGGCTACAGATATGGCCACCCCACCTACACCTATAATAGAGACAAGTATGTCTCCCGACGTCGTTGCTGAAGCACCAGCGGCGTTTGTGGAAAAACAAAAAAATGATCCAAGTTTACAGCGTTTATTTGCGCTAGCAGAAAAAAAAAGTTAGTAAACATACGAAATCAGCACAACATTGGTTTCAAATTAAGAAATCCATACTAACAAGATACTATGATAATGGTATCTCAATTATTCATCAGATAGTCGTTCCAAAATAATTTAGACCATTGGTGTTACAAACAGGGCATGACTCTCCCATGGCAGGGCACATGGGAATTAAAAGAACATTATTTAGAATCACGTCGCAATTCTATTGGCCTGGTGTCAATAAGGGCACAAAATTATATTGTAGGTCATGTACGACATGTCAAAGCATATCACGTAAGGGCAGATTCCATACGGCACCCTTACAGATCACTGATGTACCAGAAAGACAATTTAAGAAGATAGCCATAGATATTATTGGTCCGTTATCAATTCCATCTAATAATGGGTTCCGATATATCTTAACCTGTGTAGATCTTTGTACACGGTGGCCTGAGGCCATACCTCTGAAAACCATCACTACTGCGTCGGTATCAGATGCATTATTTTCAATTTTTTGTCGTATTGGTTTTCCGGAGGAAATTTTGTCAGACAGAGGTTCACAATTCACCTCAAATATTATGAAAGAAGTGGAGTCGATGCTCTCCATTCACCATTCGTTTTCAAGTGCATATCACGCCCAAACGAACGGAGTTTGTGAGCGTCTTAACGGTTCACTCAAACAGATTCTTCACAAGATCACTGAGGGATGTCCTCGTGACTGGGACAGGCTACTTTGTGCCGCATTATTTGTATATCGAGAGGTCCCCCACGAAAGCACTGGATTTAGTCCATTCGAGCTCGTCTACGGCTCTAATCCTCGTGGCCCAAGGATGATCTTGAAAAATTTACTGGTCAGATCATCAGTGGATGAATCCACTCGTACTAGTTACGAGTTGGTGATTGACCTTAGACAAAGAATCATTGATGCGTGTACATACGCATCAGAAAGCATTAAATCAGCGACACAAAAATCTAGATTATTCCACAATCAAGGGAGAAGATTGCGATATTTTAATCCTGGGGAAAAAGTCTGGTTACTTCTACCTCTGTTGGTTTCATGGCAGGGTCCATTTGTGATTATTAAACGAGTCACGGATGTTGACTATGCTATAAACGTAAGAGGAAAAATTAAAACTTTCCATGTCAATATGTTGAAATTGGCAGTGGAAAGACCACAAGAGTTAATTCCTATTATTAACTCTGTGTCTGTATCTGAGTCTTCACCTCATTTTTCTTCTTTTGCATTAGTGAATGATGAAGACACTACGTCTTAAACTCCTCTACAGTTTGCTTTACCGTCTTTACAAGCTTCCGAATCTTGGAAGGATGTCACAATTTCTTCGACTTTGTGATCGTCACAACAAAGTCAAGTTAAGGAAATTCTTCTTTCTTTTAACGATGTACTTACTGGCCTTCCAGGTCGTACGTCTTTAATCTCTCCTGACATCATTCTAACAGACGATCATCCTATTAAGTTAAGACCTTACCCTATTTCTTTACATCATAAAGACAGGGTTGAAAGGGAGCTAAAGGATATGATAAAATTGGGAGTTATATCTCCATCAGAATCTCCTTATGCTTTTCCGATGGTTATTGTGAAAAAGAAAGATGGGTCGCTCCGTATTTGTATTGACTTCAGACGTCTTAACCGTATCACAATTACTGACGCTGAACCAATGCATTTGTTGGACGACCTACTTTCACAAGTTTCACAGGCCACTTACTTTAGTAAACTAGATCTGTCTAAAGGCTATTGGCAGATACCACTTACTGAACATGCCAAGCCTTTCACTGCCATCACTACTCCATTTGGGTTATTCCAATGGAATTACATGTGCTTCGGCCTTATAAACGCGCCTGCGACATTTGTGCGCATGATGCGCCGCCTTCTGGGCGATAGAAAAGATGTCATCACATACATCGATGACATCTGTCTATTTCATAACACATGGGAAGACCATATTACTGGTTTGTCGTCTCTTCTCTTTACACTACGACAACATGGTTTGACTGTAAGACCTTCTAAGGTCCAGACAGGTTGTCAGGAGATTACTTTTCTGGGTCACCGCATAGGTAACCATAGATTACACCCTGATGACAATACAGTCAAGCGCATACTGGAGATTGCTACTCCATCATCTAAGAAACAAGTAAGAAGTTTACTTGGGCTGGTTAACTATTACCATAAATTTATACCACGCTTCGCACATATTTCTGCTCCTTTGTCCGGATTGTTGGCCAAAGGTAGTCCAAAAAAATATTATGGACACCGCAGTGCGAAGAGGCTCTGATTATGATAAAGAATTTATTTAAGAATCCTCCTATCCTATTATTGCCAAACATACATTTACCATTCTTGATTCAAACAGATGCATCCAGTTCCGGAATTGCAGGATGTTTGCTTCAATGCTATGAAGGGATACCCCATCCATGCTTGTTTGTCTCACGCAAGCTTACACCTGCGGAATAAAAATACGCAACAGGGGAGCGCGAACTTCTCGCGGTGGTCTGGTGCTTAGAAAAACTGTCTAAGTACTTGATAGGGAGAAAGTTCTTTATTCACACAGACCACAGTCCGCTCACTTTTATCACTTCGAGAACTATGAAAAACGCAAGAATCCACAGATGGTTCCTGTTGCTACAAGAATTCGCATTTACAATCATACCGATTTCAGGAACTGATAATAACCTCGCGGACTTGTTATCTAGAAACTTTGCGTCACAGGATTTAGATAACTTTCTTGTCTTGGTGTTGACAATGGACATAATTTTATAATTGATATTTCTAATTGTGTATATTAATTTCATTATATCATTCTTGACGATAGATAACATGCATAGATTATAGTCGGTCACATCTTCGCCACCACTCTCACACGTGCCACGAGTGTCACGTTTGGGAGCGGGAGGATGATGTTGAGGACTGTTTCGCGGCTTGCAAACATGTGAATGGTTGCAAACATTCGCATGCGTGCACCACGATACTCCTCAATTGAATTAATACTGGAAATCGCGCAGATCAAGATATGACGCGTCAAGCCTAGTTACATTTAGTCTATGTATGGCCATTGAGCCGAAGGGCAGTGTTGGAATGTGTGGTAAAACCACTTAAGGATTGTGTATTAAATGTGTGGCACAGCCACTGACTAAATATATGTGGAACGGTAGATCCACTGGAAAGTGTAAAATAGCGTAAGGATCCGTATCAAATTAAATATAGGACCAGATAGAGTCCAGAGTAGAATCGCGAATAACGCAGATTACGTTCACCTTGAATTTATATACATGGCAGTTAAAGCCTGGCGAGGTAAGCCAAAGATGTTGAATAATGATACATAGACAGGATCTATAGATTTACGGATAATGTACTCACTAGTATTGTGAAGGGATAATAATTCCAAGGATCGGATTCAGTAGGAGTTGGTTGCAAACTCTATTACGCTATAGACTTAACGGTTAACCCAGACGAGCTAAGTCTGTGGGATGAACATTGCGTAGAGCTTAGTACTATGTTAAAGCCAAGTTGATGTGTGAGAAATGTGTTACGCTCATTGTGTAAAAGGATATATATAATAAATTGTTCAGTCGTCAAAGGAACTTGTCAATTGCCTGAATTATTCAAGTTCTCACTCTGTGCTGTGACTGTTGTTAATCCTTGCAAGGTCAGTCCAGATTATCACAGGTATTCATAAGACTAACTATAATATAACCAACACTGCTGGAGAATTATTATACAACGACGACACTGAATATAATAATAATTAAATCACACAATAATGGCTTAAAACTGCAATCGAACTATAAGCTGGAATTAGAATAGATGAATCATAATATCTGAAGTATTGACAAGCAACCCAATAACTCACGTCCAACGGTGCTGAATCTTTTAATAACAACTAGCAAGAAGAGATACAGCGGGACCGTAACAGTAGGTCAGGCATACAGAACATTCGAGAACAAATGTCTTAGAAAACTCATGAACATCAGTTGGAAAGAATTCAAGACTAATCGACAAATAAGAGAAGACTCTAGGCAGAAATATTTCTCCGACTATATAAGGAAAAGACGATGGTCATATATAAGACGCGTCAACAGTGAGAAATGCAGTTAGCGACCCATAGCTAGACTGCTTGCTTCAGGATCAGCGAACCAGAGATGACCAAGACCCTGCTCCACCTCCAAGTGGTGTCCTGGAAACAGGCTGCATCACTGCAGTCTGGCTGAGTGAGTAGGGATCGAAGAGGGAAGGCTAACCCGGTCCCAAAAATGCCGCGCTGAAGCCGGATGTGTCGGGCCGAAAGGCGCAAATATCGCAGCTTCGCTGTAAACGGACACAACGCAACCAACGTCCTTTTTCAGGATGAACGAAGAAGAAGAAGAAGAATATATCGGACATGTCCTACGAATGCAAAACAACAGAATACCACTGCAGGTGCTCACTTGGGTTCCTGAGAGTAAGAGGAAAAAAGGAAGACCAAAAGAAACACTTAGAAGAACAATAATAAGAGAAGGAAGAACGTTGGGATTAAATAATGTGCAAGAGCTAAGAGGAGTGGCGTCACAACGAACAATCTGGAGAGCACTGATTTCTGCCTTATGCGCCGTGTTTGGTGCTTAAAGAATTTATTATTATTTATTATTATGCAGAACCAGTGTTGCCACAGCTGGGTATTTTTTACTAGATCTGGGTTTTTTGGCTTCCGTCTGGGTATTTTTTTCCTTCAAAATCTGGGTATATTTGACAATTGGCATTTACAATGTTTGTATATTCTGTGCACTGAGAATTATATTTATATTATAATTAAATGTAAAAAATTATGTGCTTTATATTTTTTTATTCCCCTTAAATTTAATTCTTGTTTTTAACCACATCAATGACATTGTTTTTTACTCGTAGCATTAGTTGTTGTTATTGTAGTAGCAGTGGCAGTTAGTTGTTGTTATTGTAGTAGCAGTGGCAGTTAGTTGTTGTTATTGTAGTAGCAGTAGCTGTAGTTGTTGTTATTGTAGTAGCAGTAGCAGTAGTTGTTGTTATTGTAGTAGCAGTGGCAGTAGTTGTTGTTATTGTAGTAGAAGTGGCAGTAGTTGCTGTTATTGTAGTAGCAGTGGCAGTAGTTGTTGTTATTGTAGTAGCAGTGGCAGTTAATTGTTGTTATTTTAGTAGCAGTAGCAGTAGTTGTTGTTATTGTAGTAGCAGTGGCAGTAGTTGTTGTTTTTGTAGTGGCAGTGGCAGTAGTTGTTGTTATTGTAGTAGCAGTAGCAGTAGTTGTTGTTATTGTAGTAGCAGTGGCGGTAGTTGTTGTTACTGTAGTAGCAGTGGCAGTAGTTGTTGTTATTGTAGTAGCAGTGGCAGTAGTTGTTGTTATTGTAGTAGCAGTAGCAGTTAGTTGTTGTTATTGTAGTAACAGTAGCAGTTAGTTGTTGTTATTGTAGTAGCAGTAGCAGTAGTTGTTGTTATTGTAGTAGCAGCAGCAGTAGTTGTTGTTATTGTAGTAGCAGTGGCAGTAGTTGTTGTTATTGTAGTAGCAGTGGCAGTAGTTGTTGTTATTGTAGTAGCAGTGGCAGTAGTTGTTGTTATTGTAGTAGCAGTGGCAGTTAGTTATTGTTATTGTAGTAGCAGTAGCAGTAGTTGTTGTTATTGTAGTAGCAGTGGCAGTAGTTGTTGTTATTGTAGTAGCAGTGACAGTAGATGTTGTTATTGTAGTAGCAGTAGCAGTAGTTGTTGTTATTGTAGTAGCAGTGGCGGTAGTTGTTGTTATTGTAGTAGCAGTGGCAGTAGTTGTTGTTATTGTAGTAGCAGTGGCAGTAGTTGTTGTTATTGTAGTAGCAGTAGCAGTTAGTTGTTGTTATTGTAGTAGCAGTGGCAGTAGTTGTTGTTATTGTAGTAGCAGTGGCAGTAGTTGTTGTTATTGTAGTAGCAGTGGCAGTAGTTGTTGTTATTGTAGTAGCAGTGGCAGTAGTTGTTGTTATTGTAGTAGCAGTGGCAGTAGTTGTTGTTATTGTAGTAGCAGTGGCAGTAATTGTTGTTATTGTAGTAGCAGTGGCAGTAGTTGTTGTTATTGTAGTAGCAGTAGCAGTAGTTGTTGTTATTGTAGTAGCAGTAGCAGTAGTTGTTGTTATTGTAGTAGCAGTAGTTGTTGTTATTGTAGTAGCAGTGGCAGTAGGTGTTGTTATTCTAGTAGCAGAGCAGTAGTTGTTGTTATTGTAGTAGCAGTGGCAGTAGTTGTTGTTATTGTAGTAGCAGTAGCAGTAGTTGTTGTTATTGTAGTATCAGTGGCAGTAGTTGTTGTTATTGTAGTAGCAGAAGCAGTAGTTGTTGTTATTGTAGTAGCAGTAGCAGTAGTTGTTGTTATTGTAGTAGCAGTGGCAGTAGTAGTTGTTATTGTAGTAGCAGTAGCAGTAGTTGTTCTTATTGTAGTAGCAGTAGCAGTTGTTATTAAAGTAGCAGTGGCGGTAGTTGTTGTTATTGTAGTAGCAGTGGCAGTAGTTGTTGTTATTGTAGTAGCAGTGGCAGTAGTTGTTGTTATTGTAGTAGCAGTGGCAGTTAGTTGTTGTTATTGTAGTAGCAGTGGCAGTAGTTGTTGTTATTGTAGTAGCAGTGGCGGTAGTTGTTGTTATTGTAGTAGCAGTAGCAGCAGTTGTTGTTATTGTAGTAGCAGTGGCGGTAGTTGTTGTTATTGTAGTAGCAGTGGCAGTAGTTGTTGTTATTGTAGTAGCAGTGGCAGTAGTTGTTGTTATTGTAGTAGCAGTGGCAGTAGTTGTTGTTATTGTAGTAGCAGTGGCAGTAGTTTTTGTTATTGTAGTAGCAGTGGCAGTAGTTGTTGTTATTGTAGTAGCAGTGGCAGTAGTTGTTGTTATTGTAGTAGCAGTGGCGGTAGTTGTTGTTATTGTAGTAGCAGTAGCGGTAGTTGTTGTTATTGTACTAGCAGTGGCAGTAGTTGTTGTTATTGTAGTAGCAGTGGCAGTAGTTGTTGTTATTGTAGTAGCAGTGGCAGCAGTTGTTGTTATTGTAGTAGCAGTGGCAGTTAGTTGTTGTTATTGTAGTAGCAGTGGCAGTAGTTGTTGTTATTGTATTAGCAGTGGCAGTAGTTGTTGTTATTGTAGTCGCAGTGGTAGTAGTTGTGGTTATTATAGTAGCAGTGGCAGTAGTTGTTGTTATTGTAGTAGCAGTGGCAGTAGTTGTTGTTATTGTAGTAGCAGTGGCAGTAGTTGTTGTTATTGTAGTAGCAGTCTCAGCAGTTGTTGTTATTATAGTAGCAGTGGCGGAAGTTGTTGTTATTGTAGTAGCAGTCTCAGTAGTTGTGGTTATTGTAGTAGCAGTGGCAGTAGTTGTTGTTATTGTAGTAGCAGTCTCAGTAGTTGTTGTTATTGTAGTAGCAGTGGCGGTAGTTGTATTTATTATAGTAGCAGTGGCAGTAGTTGTTGTTATTGTAGTAGCAGTGGCGGTAGTTGTGTTTATTGTAGTAGCAGTGGCAGTAGTTGTTGTTATTGTAGTAGCAGTGGCAGTAGTTGTTGTTATTGTAGTAGCAGTGGCGGTAGTTGTTGTTATTGTAGTAGCAGTGGCAGTAGTTGTTGTTATTGTAGTAGCAGTGGCAGTAGTTGTTGTTATTGTAGTAGCAGTGGCAGTAGTTGTTGTTATTGTAGTGGCAGTGGCAGTAGTTGTTGTTATTGTAGTAGCAGTGGCAGTAGTTGTTGTTATTGTAGTAGCAGTGGTAGTAGTTGTTGTTATTGTAGTAGCAGTGGCAGTAGTTGTTATTAGAGTAGCAGTGGCAGTAGTTGTTGTTGTTGTCGTAGCAGTGGCAGTAGTTGTTGTTATTGTAGTAGCAGTAGCAGTAGTTGTTGTTATTGTAGTAGCAGTGGCAGTAGTTGTTGTTATTGTAGTAGCAGTGGCAGTAGTTGTTGTTATTGTAGTAGCAGTGGCGGTAGTTGTTGTTATTGTAGTAGCAGTGGCAGTAGTTGTTGTTATTGTAGTAGCAGTGGCAGTAGTTGTTGTTATTGTAGTAGCAGTGGCAGTAGTTGTGGTTATTGTAGTAGCAGTGGCAGTAGATGTTGTTATTGTAGTAGCAGTGGCAGTAGTTGTTGTTATTGTAGTAGCAGTGGCAGTAGTTGTTGTTATTGTAGTAGCAGTGGCAGTAGTTGTTGTTATTGTATTAGCAGTGGCAGTAGTTGTTGTTATTGTAGTAGCAGTGGCAGTAGTTGTGGTTATTGTAGTAGCAGTGGCAGTAGTTGTTGTTATTGTAGTAGCAGTGGCAGTAGTTGTTGTTATTGTAGTAGCAGTGGCAGTAGTTGTTGTTATTGTAGTAGCAGTCTCAGCAGTTGTTGTTATTATAGTAGCAGTGGCGGTAGTTGTTGTTATTGTAGTAGCAGTCTCAGTAGTTGTGGTTATTGTAGTAGCAGTGGCATAGTTGTTGTTATTGTAGTAGCAGTCTCAGTAGTTGTTGTTATTGTAGTAGCAGTGGTGGTAGTTGTTGGTATTGTAGTAGCAGTGGCGGTAGTTGTTGTTATTGTAGTAGCAGTGGCAGTAGTTGTTGTTATTGTAGTAGCAGTGGCGGTAGTTGTTGTTATTGTATTAGCAGTGGCAGTAGTTGTTGTTATTGTAGTAGCAGTGGCAGTAGTTGTGGTTATTGTAGTAGCAGTGGCAGTAGTTGTTGTTATTGTAGTAGCAGTTGCGGTAGTTGTTGTTATTGTAGTAGCAGTGGCAGTAGTTGTTGTTATTGTAGTAGCAGTCTCGGCAGTTGTTGTTATTGTAGTAGCAGTGGCAGTAGTTGTTGTTATTGTAGTAGCAGTGGCAGTAGTTGTTATTGTAGTAGCAGTGGCAGTAGTTGTTGTTGTTGTAGTAGCAGTGGCAGTAGTTTTTGTTATTGTAGTAGCAGTGGCAGTAGTTGTTGTTATTGTAGTAGCAGTGGCGGTAGTTGTTGTTATTGTAGTAGCAGTGGCGGTAGTTGTTGTTATTATAGTAGCAGTAGCGGTAGTTGTTGTTATTGTAGTAGCAGTGGCAGTAGTTGTTGTTATTGTAGTAGCAGTGGCGGTAGTTGTTGTTATTGTAGTAGCAGTGGCAGTAGTTGTTGTTATTGTAGTAGCAGTGGCAGTTAGTTGTTGTTATTGTAGTAGCAGTGGCAGTAGTTGTTGTTATTGTATTAGCAGTGGCAGTAGTTGTTGTTATTGTAGTAGCAGTGGCAGTAGTTGTGGTTATTGTAGTAGCAGTGGCAGTAGTTGTTGTTATTGTAGTAGCAGTGGCAGTAGTTGTTGTTATTGTAGTAGCAGTGGCAGTAGTTGTTGTTATTGTAGTAGCAGTCTCAGCAGTTGTTGTTATTATAGTAGCAGTGGCGGTAGTTGTTGTTATTGTAGTAGCAGTCTCAGTAGTTGTGGTTATTGTAGTAGCAGTGGCATAGTTGTTGTTATTGTAGTAGCAGTCTCAGTAGTTGTTGTTATTGTAGTAGAAGTGGCGGTAGTTGTATTTATTGTAGTAGCAGTGGCGGTAGTTGTTGTTATGGTAGTAGCAGTGGCAGTAGTTGTGTTTATTGTAGTAGCAGTGGCAGTAGTTGTTGTTATTGTAGTAGCAGTGGCAGTAGTTGTTGTTATTGTAGTAGCAGTGGCAGTAGTTGTTGTTATTGTAGTAGCAGTGGTGGTAGTTGTTGTTATTGTAGTAGCAGTGGCGGTAGTTGTTGTTATTGTAGTAGCAGTGGCAGTAGTTGTTGTTATTGTAGTAGCAGTGGCGGTAGTTGTATTTATTGTAGTAGCAGTGGCAGTAGTTGTTGTTATTGTAGTAGCAGTGGCAGTAGTTGTGTTTATTGTAGTAGCAGTGGCAGTAGTTGTTGTTATTGTAGTAGCAGTGGCAGTAATTGTTGTTATTGTAGTAGCAGTGGCAGTAGTTGTTGTTATTGTAGTAGCAGTCTCAGTAGTTGTTGTTATTGTAGTAGCAGTTGTGTGGGGGTTTTGATGTTATTAAGTGTGGTTGCTATGTTACCTAGTGTACTGAATGAGGTCAGCTGTGAAGGTCCCTGAAGATAAAAGTTTATGTGAGTTTTACAGGATACCTTTCTGCTACCACATATGACCTCAAACAGACTTATTCTGCTATTATGTATGTTAGCTACGTTTATTCTCTAGGGTAATGAAATGTGGTGTGCAGGTAATTAAGTACACAGACACACACATATAAACACTAGGTCTAATACTAAGCTCTATGATCAAGTCAATTAACACTGTGTTAAAATTTACAATTTACAATTTTTTTTTAATTTATTTAGTCCTGAACCAAGTTTTCTTCTGGTCAGGACGTGTGAATCAAGATGAATTTATATCAATAAAAGAGCATATAATTGAATGATCACATGAAAAAAAATGTGTACATAGATGTATAAGTGAAATGTGCTAATATGGATATTAACTACAGAGTCTTTGGGCAAACTAGTACTGGATGACGGGTCGTGATGGTGTCATCATATCCAGTCTTTGTTATTACTGTTCATTGGCTTTTTAACAGGGTAACTGGTGGTAAAGTTTGTTGTATACAGTGGTTTTTAAATTTAATTATGGATGTTGATGAATCAGCAGCAGGCCAGGTCTTCAATACTTAACTGGCCTGTGTTGATGTAGTCAAGATGTTCACTTGGCCCACTCCTCACAGTTGCTGAGGTAAAATGATAGGCTTCTTAGTCATCCACCGTTGGATTTCTTCAGAGCATCTGGCACTAGTACAGTGCCAGACAAAGAAACTCTGAAACCACAAAATTAGGCTATGTCATAGCATACTATCTACTCCACCATGTTTACTAATCATAAAACATAAATTAACAAGACAAGATCAGATCTCTCTGGCCGACCCAGCACCTCTCATCCAGGCTGTCATCAAGTAGCACCAGTTTCCCATTCCTCTATGACTGCACTGCATCTGAAATATGTTCATTAGTCTCTTTTTCCATCTAATAAGGTGGGTGATATGTTCCCACTGATCTCCTGAAATAAAGATCTGTATTCTACATTCTTGGATATGTTTTCCCATATCATTCATTCGCCTCTAGGCCCTGGACTGTCGCTGGGGACTTAGAATAAGTACTCACTTGTCGTAATCATTTTTCATGACATGGCAGTATCAATCACTCAGAATTGTTAAATAAAAAGGTTAATAATTTTTCCCTTACCACAATTCAAAATGAAAACACACAGATACGTTGTACTAGCACAAACTCAGCTGAGCTGCTGGCTAGACTATGGCGTCCCACTTGTAATATCATATATCTTTACTGGGCGTCACACTTCTAATCATCAACGATCTGTTGCTGTGGACAGTCTTCAACAAATGGCACTTGCCGGCTAATTTTTGTCAACAATATTAATCTTTCGTCCAATCAGAGTACTTCCCCTCTACAGTTTAAATATTTAAACCTAACTGTCTAATTTGAGTCCAGTTTCGGTCTAGTGTGAAATGTATTTCGGTCGGTCTGTCCGTCCGAACTTGGGTTTTCCCAAAATTACACTTGGTTTTGGACCAAACTACAACAAACTACACAAATTTTGTCTCACTTACGTATAAGATTTCTATGCTAAGTTATTTTTAGATTCTACCCTCCTTGTCTGCCCCTTGTCCACATGTAATTTGTTTTTCTGCTTTAGTCTCAAGGACGTGTCAAAAAGTAACTTTAGTGAGAAGTATGCACAAATAACTGTCTGCTCGTCTGTATTGAACAATACAGTCTTTCGTCAATATCTTCCGTGTTACCTGTCCGTCTTTGTAATTAAAAGTATATTATTTCTCAGGGAAAGATGGACTATCAAACTAGCTAATTTTTATTCTTCTAAACTTATTATTAAGAAAATACATAATTTTTTTCCCTGTTAGTCTTGAAATTTGTTTTTACTACACGTTCATGGCGTTTGTCGCTATATTCAAATTAAAACGACTATTTACCGTAGAACGTCCAAGATACGCCTGTTTCTGACAAGAGCTAAGGTCGTTTTTCGTGTTCAATTTCTTACATTGTGTCAACTAGTGGCGTAATTTTTTTTTTCTTTAAAACTACAAATTGCGTCTTCTAGGCTTTAGATTCAAACACGTGTGCAGACCGCATCATTTTTTCCTTTTCTCTCCGTTTCTACCCCGTCTAAACGCATACGCCGTTAGTCTTCGTGTTATAACTAGTTGGTTTTCAATGACACTAGAAAACGATGTCGTGGGCGAAGAAGTAGCAGCGTATCTTATCCAAATTTTATCCCTACATTTCATTTTAACTTATCTTTATAAATGGAGGAATTTTAGCGTTGCATCACTGTATTTTCACCACACATCTCCCCACCTGAGAACATGCACTAATGCAAGTTCCAAAACCAGTGATACACATAGATAAAATTAACTCCTTATGCCTGCTAACTACTCTAAATTTGATCACAGGGGTGCCTACTGAGGAAATCTGCACCGACATTCTGTGAGCCCGGGATATATTCAATGTTAAATTGATATGGTTGTAACAATAAAGACCATCGTAACAATCTAGCATTTCCATGCTTGGCCTGAGATAAGAATATGAGAGGCTGGTGATCTGTTTGGACCACAAAAGTCCTACCATACAGATAGATTTGGAACTTTTTTATTGCCCAGATTAACGCTAAACACTCTTTTTCGCTTGTGGAATAGCCTTGTTCCGCTTTGTTCAACTTGCGGCTAGCATAAGCGACTGGGTTCAGTTCCCCATTGGGTGAAGAGGACCTTTGCAACAAAGTAGCCCCCAGGCCTACATTGCTTGCGTCCGTTCTCACCACAAATTCCTGAGTCAAATCAGGCAATTTGAGAACAGGCTTGCTAGTGAGTTTTTCCTTTAACTCTTGAAATGCCAATTCACATTGCGCTGACCAAACAATTTTATCTGGATTTCCCTTGCGAGTCAAATCAGTCAGAGGAGCACATATAGAGTTAAAATTTTTGATATATTTTTGTAAAACCCACACAACGACACGAATGACCGCACGTCTTTTTTTGTTTGCGGTCTAGGTGCTCTCTGCAGTTTTTCCAAGTTCTTGGGGTCAGGGGTCATGTTACCCTGATATACAGTATGTCCCAAGAATTCCAACTCTTTGCATCCAATACAACATTTAGTTGGTCTAGCAGTCAAGTTCGCTTCTCTGAGCCTATCAAATAGCATATTCAGAGAGTTAATGTGTTCTTCAAATGTTTCTGTGGCGATGAGGATATCATCCATGAAATTTGTGATACATGGATTATTCAAGGGATCAAACAATTTGCGCATCATCCTAGAAAATACACTCGGAGCATTTTTCAATCTGAATGGTAACATGTTGAATTCATAATGTCCCTCCAAGGTGCTAAAAGCTAAATAAGGTCGAACTTCAGGCTTCACTGGAATCTGGTAATAGCCTTTGCTAAGATCCACCTTCGAAAAATATTTTGCCTTGTTCAATCTGGCAAATAACTGTTTTGTGTCCGCTAATGGATCCACCTGACCTTCTGTGACAGCATTCAGTTTCCTGTAATCTATGCACAGTCTATGTTCCCCAGACGGTTTCCTCAACAAAACTACACTGGAGCTAAAAGAAGATTCACTGTGAGAAATAATCCCTTCTTTCAACAAGTAATCTATCTCCTCTTTCAATGCCCTCTCCTTAGCGAACGGAACAGAATAGGCTCTCATACAGATTGGTGTTGAGTCTACCAGCTTCATGTCATACTGTAGCAAATTAGTATGCCCCAGTTTGTCTGTTAACACATCCGTATGTTCCTCCAGAACCTGTTGAACTCTCTCCCTCTGATTTTTAGTCAGGTGCTTACTGACTTTTACCTGTGCCGCTGTCTCACAGGGGTGTAATGGGTATTCATGTGAGGTGAGTGGTTCCTTTTTCATTTCAGTTGCGATAGCCAAGGTCAGTAAAGGGGTGCCTTCCTGGATTTGTCTGTCCAGATACTTCTTTAAAAGGTTCACATGATATATTTTCTCCTTCCCCTTTTTGTCAATTTTATAGTTTGTTTTAGACACCTTCTCTAGAACCGTATATGGACCTTGCCATCCAATTTGCAACTTATTATGGCTGCCGGGTAGTAGAAGAAGCACTTTCTCTCCCACAGCTAATTCTCTGTCCTTTTCTTTCCTATTAAAATAAGCTGCATGTTTCTTCCTGGCTTGTCTCAAATTATCATTTGCCAGTTTCCATCCAGCTTTCAGACGAGTGGTCAGCTCGTTCACATATTGATATTATGAGGTAACAGTCTCTTCTGCTTTCTCATCTGTCCAGGTCCTCAACAATGCTTCTAATGGACCTTTTATTGGCCTCCCAAATAACAGGGTTGCGGGTGCCATCCCGGATGAACTATGTGGTACTTCCCGGTACGCGAACAACGCAGCGGGCAAAAATTGATCCCACATATCAGGTTTCTCATGTGCCAGCTTCCTCAGGATAGAAATGAGGGTCCTATTGAACCTCTCTACCTGGCCGTTCCCTTGTGGTTGGTACGGACTACAATGAAAGTGTCTGGCTTGAAATAGCTTAAAAACTTCTTCCGTTAGTTTCCCCTTGAACTATGAGCCTGTCACGTAGGTCTTATGTTCATTAAATTGCCTAGATCGTCTTCCTATTCTCTCACCCGGATCCTTTTAATTTATTATCTGTCTTTACCTTTTTCCGGTATTTTTTGCATCATTCGTTTGCGAAATATATTTCCTTCCTAATTCGCAAACTTTACCTGTTCTTTTCTCAAAACTGAGAATCGCACTAGCATTCTATTACATAGATGTCAGTCAGACGAGAAGTGTTATAATGCATTCCGTCAGACCGGAGAGCCGACAGCTGTCTGCAGTTTCCCCGGGGACAGTGTTTTCTTCGGCTGAGTTCTGGGCCTGTAGTGTGAAAATCGCTCTCAGTCACCGGCAGAGGCGTGAATCGCGGCAGACATTGCTCGCTAGAGCAGACTGAGTGTCTGGGTTCCCGCATCTGACACCCATGCTCCACGGCGCAGTTTCAGACATTTGTCTGGGAATCCCACCTGAAAAGGACACCCACTGTTGGCCTGGTCAGCGCGAGGTGCGGAAATGCAGAAGTGTCAGTTAAGTAAGACGTCTAGTAATGCTTCTAGTTGATGTAAGGTGTTTAAGACGGAAAGGGGGATTATTTCGTTTAGTGAAATTAAACGATTACCTCTTTGTCTGGTAATAGATATAACCAGAATGTTAAACTTTATTTCATTTCACTCAGTAACTTCGCAGTAAAGACTAGAACTAGCCTTCGTTCGATTTCTAAATAATCTCTGTTAATAGAGATGGCCTTTAGTTTGGTCGAAGTGGTTTAAGTTCTTAGTACTTCTGTGTTTGAGGTAAATATTATATATAATAGATCTCTAGTATTTTGTGAAGTGATAAAGTGTTTAATCGCCTATTTCATTTTAAACTAGTTCTGTGTGCAGAGTGATTATTTTAATAGTTTGTTATTTCTTTAGTCGACGAGTTACAGTGGAGAGCAAGATAAATTATAAATTTCTAGCTAAACCCATTCGACTATTAAAACAATTTAATTTAACTGCTAACTACTCAGTCGAGTATATTCGCTAAACAAACTATAACTGCTAAGATGTCTCATGAGTGTTGACGAAATATATTTATATGTGTTTCAAATTCATGATGATTGATTTTATAATATAACTTATTTCACGGGAAGTGTTAAATGATAAGCTCTATGCTTGCAGTTTAAAATATAAGTTATATCCTTATACATAGTATGTATAATTATTTTATATGTGCTTTTTCCATTTTATGCAGTGAATACTGGGGTGAACCCAACTTGCCGGCGTTTAGTAAATAAAGAGTTTCATACTTGTGAGAAGAATAGACATTTCCTATCTTTAACCACGTGGGTTGTTTCAAGTAACACTGGTCTGACAGTGCCTGTGCCATCAGAGATAGACAGTAATACCCATCCCACTAACGGTTTCTAAAGACTAGAAATATATACTGGGCTTTTGAGCCAGTTCATATTGCTCCACAAACTCAAATATACACGCTGCCTAGCGGCGAGAATCATTAAAAGAAGTAACATTAATATTCCCGACAAGTATTGAGAGAGTGTATAGTGAACCAAGACTGTCTTTCCAAATTAAGGGAATCCTCGTGTTTTTTTTTTTTTTTTGACTCTGTGTGCCCGTTTTAAACTTGCTTATCCAAACTGATTCAAGTGACATTAACAGTAAATCAAAAATTTAACTGGTGAAGTGTACGCTCCCCGAAAACAGTGGACGAAGCCTGTAATTGTAGAGCTGGGATTCGCTTTATCCAAAGAATACAGATTCGCTGTAGAGAAGTGTCCTACGGTTGCGCCAGACGGTGAACAACATCAAGTTTTTGATAGGTAAGAACGTGTGCCAGGGATCCCTGATGAAAGAACTGAGTGAAAGTATACTGAGGGATGTTCGTTGTTGATTCACTCACAATTGTAATATTTCGTTTTGCAATTTATTGCTAACTATATATCTACATATTCCCTTATACTAGATCAGAGTATCCAGTCTGTTCATACCAAAAAGGGGGAAGAAATATTATACCCTAACCATATGTATTTGTGACTCTTTGGGCCATCATCTGTCTCATAACGGGGCTGTGGGCTAACCCTAGAGTTAATATCATAACGGGGCTATCATCCTTGTAGCATTCTCTTGATATTTTATGACTATTGGTATATGTTTTTTGATGTAATTTCTATGTGTTGTGAGGAAATTTTAAATGATAATTAAAAATTTCTCTTGGAATTAATCAGTGCGTTGGTCAGCTCGTTCCTATATATATATATATATATATATATATATATATATATATATATATATATATATATATATATATATATATATATATATATATATATATATTCATTGTTATAGATTTCCCACGTCTGTGTGTTTAACTGTCGTCACGTGTATGTGCGTGTCCGTGAGTAGATAGAAATATATGTAATATATATATATCTGTGTTTAGACTGTCTGACGCCTTAAAAGCTGTCGTAGAGGATAGGTGAAAGAGAGAAGTTTTTCCTCGATTTTTTCAGAGACAGCCTCTATATCACAGTCTATCATCTCATTTGTGGAAATTCTATTTCGTTTTACTAACTCTCACTGTGACTATCACCAATTCTAACCTATTCAGAAGGGACCAACCCAAGTCTTAATTCTCCTATCTAAAATCTACGACAAATGTGGTCTCGTCCGAAGGATTTTTGAACTTAGAATAGGAAGACGAGTACGACAAATGTGGACTCGTCTATCTGGATTTTGAACTTAAGATTCTTTATTCTGTAATAGAGTAAGAGTGTGATTGTCTTGTGAGTTTTATTTTATAATAATTTATCCCCTAGACTAACGATCTGTTTTCGGGCGTGCTGATCACACAAACTGATAAGTTTTTTTTCCACAGCATTTGAACATTATACATTTGGTTTACAGGTGGATTTTGTCGGAATGTATGTTAATTGTTGATTTGTAATACTAAACGCTGGTAAAGTTTTGTGAGTGTATAACATTCACAAGGGTTCTGAAGCAGGAAGGTGTTTGAACTAAGTTAAGGAGTGCGTTTCGGACTATTTGTCCAGATTAATTGCCTCCCTTACCCGAACTGTCTACAGGGGTGAAACTTATAGTGGATTAAAATTAAGGGATTTTTTTTCTCCTTAAAATTTTGCAAATATATTTTGTTTTCCACTGCAGCAACTTATTTTTCAGAAGTAATCTTATCTACCATTTAGTTGGCGTAGTCGTGTTTGCATTAGGTGCTTTATTGCCGATTAATAGCAGCAATAGTTAGATTTTATTTTTGGAGGAGGTATCCCAGGTTATAAGTATATCATTTTTTTTTAATTTTGGTATTTTCTCGTAAGTGGTAGGAACCAGATTATTCTTTTTCTTACTTCTTTCTCGACTAGTCTCAGCCACTGATTTAATATGGCCGAGAGGGCAAAGCTTAGACAACTCCTCAGGGACGAAGCGAGAGAGGAGGGACTGGAAGGAGAGGAAGCGAAAGCATTTGTCAGAGACGAACTTGAGAGATATGATGCGGAGAGGAAAGAAGCGGAAGACCGCCTGTTACAGCAGAAGAAGATTGAGGAAGAAATGGAAATCCGCAGGGAGAGAGAAAAAGAGAAGGAGAGACAGCATGAGAAGGAGAGGGAGGAGAAACAGCATGAGAAGGAGAGGGAACAGAGACAGCTCGAGTTGGCGCTTAAAACTCTAGAGTTCCAAAGTCGTGGTGCTGCTCTACCTCCAGCAGTGGAGAGTCTTCTCCGCATTCTTCTTTAACTGATCCTTCTAATACTCAATCTACTCATCTCACTGCTATGTCTTTTCCGCTAGAGTCTTTCCCTTGTCCTAATGAGAAGATTGACACTTGGCTAGAAAATTTGAGAAAATTGCAACTCTGTACGGTTTAGAGAGGTCGCGTTGGAATGTGAAGCTTTCTCGGGCTTTGAAAAGTTCTGCGTATGATGTTTACGCCAAACTGGAAAGCAGTTAACAAGACAACTATGATGTGTTGAAGAAAGCGTTACTGGAGCGCTTCGAAATGAACGCGCGAAAGTTTTTGCACCTGTTTCGCAACAGCAGGAAGGAGAATTCTGAAACTTTTCAGCAGTTCTCATCTCGGTTGAAGGGATATCTGACCAAGTGCCTAGAGCTCTCGCAGCTCCCCTCTACCTATGAAGGTCTTGAGGAATTTGTTTTAACAGAACAAATAAAGAACACATTGTCTGCGGATACCCGGAGATTTCTAGCTGAGCAGGGAGCAGAAAAACTTGAAGACATCTTAGAGAAGTCTGAGCGTTACCATAATGCGCTGGCTGAACTACCGGCCACTAAGCGGAAACCGACAGAGGAGCATTTTCGAAAAAAATAATCTAGATCAACCTTCTCATGCTTCGAATCAGAATATCCACAGAGAAACTGGACCTCAAAACCCCCCTCCTGAAAAATCCAAGTTCTACAAGAACAAGTACCCCAACCACCCCAAACAGGCTGATCAACCCGACTGCCCTACATGGCAGCGCAGCCAGAAAGGACAAGGTGGCAAAGGGAAAACCCCTGAGCACGGGACATATGATCAGAGCGAACACACCGAGCCTAAACGCATCGGATGCTTGCTAACAGTCTCGCAAGGCGGAATTATTGACAGTGATTCCCAACCTGTTGGGGATACACCCTCAACGCGAGGTACTGTTACATTGAACGGTTCTCAAACGTCTTGTTTATTTGACACGGGGCTTTCTTATGTTTGCATTGTTGCCAGAAACCTGGTCAAACCCGGTCAAGAGACAGCAGAGACCGTCCAACTTTGTGGAGTTCGTAAGAATGATGCACCTACAGCGCTTCCCATCGCATTGGTGGAGATCCACTCTGATTTTGTCAGAGGTGTGATCAAAGCGGCTGTTATGGATGATCCCATCTACCCAGTCATACTTGGCGGGAGATACGTGTGTATTGGGAAACCGGAAGAGCCGATTGTGGCAGCAGTAACTACAAGAGGGCAAACCAAGAAGGAACGGGAGCCTGCGCCTAATTTGTTACCCATGGAACTTAAAGAAGCGCAACACAAAAACCCTACTTTGGCACCCTGCTTTAGGAAACTGCCCATGGCTAAGGAACCCATACAGCACGGGGACATTTTTTCTAAGGATGGCGTACTTTATCGGAGAACGGGCAAGCCTGACCAAGGTTACAACCAGCTCCTAGTACCGAGACAGTACAGAAGCCAAATCCTAGAAATGGGGCACTCTCTTCCCTTCAGCGGACATATGGGACAGAACGCCACAAACCAAAGGATAAACACTCATTATTGGTGGCCAGGAGTAAATACTGATATTATCAGATATGTCAAATCCTGTGCCCAGTGCCAACGTGTGCCACCCAAGCAACGGGCACCCCCAGTCTCTTTGGGTGAAATGCCAATAGTGGGAACACCATTCGAACGGGTTGTGATCGACATTTTAGGGCCTTTCGACAGGACTAAAAGAAGGAACAGGTTCATTCTGACCTTAGTCGATACATGCACTTTATGGGCAGAAGCTATCCCGCTAACATGCGCAGATGCCAAGCATGTCGCAGAAGCCCTCGTGCAGATTTTCACTCGGTTGGGATTTCCTCAGCAAGTGTTGACGGATAACGGATCCCAATACCGAAACCTGTTGATGGATGAGATCGTGAAGATCTTGAGGACCCAACACATCTACACAAAGCCTTATACTCCGGCCGGAAATGGGCTCGTGGAACGTGCTAATGGAAACCTCAACATGATGCTAAGTAAACTGGCACAAGTGAAACCTGAAGATTGGGATCTTTGTATTCCTGGAGCTTTATTTGGCTACAGAGAATCTCCTCATACTTCCACAGGATTTCCGCCAGCTACACTCTTATTCGGCAGACCCATTAAGGGCCCGCTTGAAGCCTTACTTCAGTCTCTGACAGACGAGAAGGCGGATGAGACAGTTGTCTCAGCAAGTAAATATGTGTCGGTTTTAAAGGAAAGGTTGAAACTAGGGTGGGACCTAGCAACGACTAACTTTAAGCGAGCACGCACAAAGCACGCTAACCGATACAGGAAAGTCGCGAAAGAAAGAGAACTGGAAGCAGGAGAGAAAGTTTTGGTGTTACTCCCTACCGGAAACAACCAACTGAAGATCGGATGGCAAGGGCCGTTTACCGTCCTGAAAAAGATTTCTAAGGCTAACTACCAGATCTCTATTCAAGGAAAGGAGAAGGTCTTCCATTTAAATCTGTTAAAGAGATACTTGGAAAGACCAGTGCCAACCTCCGACCATCTCCTGACGATCGCCAAAGCTGACGAAGATGATGATAGTGGCAGGGATAGTCCACCGCAATCACACGAAATCTTTCAAAAATGTCAGAAGCGGCGACGCTCTTTCAAGCGCGCATGGGAGACATTCCAGAGGAAGGAAACTTTAAGGAGTAGACTTGAGTAGGAATTGGACAGAGATGGAGGGGGAAGATGAGAGGGAAGAAGACAGACACCCCGAAGCTACGGTTATAGGAAATTTAATTCCATAACGTAGACATGGAGTGCTTCCATATCTTAAAGGGGGGACGTCCTGTCACGTAGGTCTTATGTTCATTAAATTGCCTAGATCGTCTTCCTATTCTCTCACCCGGATCCTTTTAATTTATTATCTGTCTTTACCTTTTCCGGTATTTTTCGCATCATTCGTTTGCGAAATATATTTCCTTCCTAATTCGCAAACTTTACCTGTTCGTTTCTCAAAACTGAGAATCGCACTAGCATTCTATTACATAGATGTCAGTCAGACGAGAAGTGTTATAATGCATTCCGTCAGACCGGAGAGCCGACAGCTGTCTGCAGTTTCCCCGGGGACAGTGTTTTCTTCGGCTGAGTTCTGGGCCTGTAGTGTGAAAATCGCTCTCAGTCACCGGCAGAGGCGTGAATCGCGGCAGACATTGCTCGCTAGAGCAGACTGAGTGTCTGGGTTCCCGCATCTGACACCCATGCTCCACGGCGCAGTTTCAGACATTTGTCTGGGAATCCCACTGTTACGTGCAGTCTTTGATATCTTACAATATTATACATAGGTAATTTTTTAGTGCTTAAGGGAAAGTCATTATTGAGTTACTTCCCTTGAAAGTTGTGTCGGCTCTTTCGATCAAACTCCGCGGATAAATCCATTTTACTGCGATTTATTCGTTGTTTGGGTAATAATAGATTGTTCTTGCTTCAGAATATCTATGGCCTGAATTTATGTGTATTGTTTGTCTGAGTAGAACGAGTCTGTCTTATATCTGTATATCTTTACATATCTAAGTCGAACTATATGTTTTGTTGTCTCTAGAGAGGTCAAAGGCTATTCGGCGGATGTGTCGCT
Source organism: Oreohelix idahoensis (assembly GCA_024509875.1). Lineage (NCBI taxonomy): Eukaryota > Metazoa > Mollusca > Gastropoda > Stylommatophora > Oreohelicidae > Oreohelix > Oreohelix idahoensis. The sequence continues at coordinate 85,608 of JAMPIV010020958.1, forward strand.
AGAGTGTGGTGTGATTTGGCTTCGTCCTGATAGGGACTGTGAGTTTTCCTATGTCGGCCTGTCGCCGGGAAAAAGTGATCTCAGTATTTGTGGGGAAAGTGATAGTCGTCTAAACCTATCGTGTATGCTTTACCCCAGTGTTTATTCGTATTGCCAAGGAATGGCAGTTTCATATTTCCTATACCAAGGTAATCAAAGATACTCTTATGAACTCTCGATCGAAGCCACCATTTTCGATAGTTACGATTTGAATGTCTAAGAGAATATATTTGACTCGATGAAAACGACTTCGATTCCTAGCAGCACTATATCCTGTAGATTGCAGTCAATTGTTCATGATCAAATCTACAGAGCAATGAAATGTTTTATGAATGACTAACTTTAGGACAGATTCATTATCTGTATCCAAACGTGAGTGACAGCTCACGAGTGAAGCCATCTTGGAACCAAAACATGTAGTGACTTTCAAGAAGAGAAAAGGGATGCCCGTATTATCGCTTGTTTAGTCCAGAGATCACTGCTACACATGAGAACCCATTGCTAGCGGTTCAATATTATTATATGAAAAAATATGTGCTGAACATTATGTTGAAGAATCGTCGCTAAACGAGATTAGGTTTAGAAGCCATCTGAAATATTGTTTATAAGCTGACGTGCTCAGTCAGTGAAGTCAGATGATTTATATGTATGGGCGATACTGAGTGCTTGGCTACTGACAGTCCATTATAATATTAATCTACATGAGTGCCCATGTAACATAACATTGCAAGACCATTTATCCACTGTACTATGATGTATTATGCCAACCTGTGATTTGTCACTATCTGTGCTGTCGAGTGTGTACGTCCAATTAAACTTTAGAAAAGGTACACAGTCGTTGGTGTCGATGACTTCCAGTCATACATGAGTGTGAGAAAAGAACATTTGTCAACAACACGAACCCTTATCATCATTCGCACATTATACACTCAATCCATGTCTACACACCACTGCGTAGGTCAAGTTGACATTCCATACACTACAGTGGAGCAAACAACACCATAGAGATCTTATCAACTGATGATGATGATGATGTCTGCTTCCATCCACTTATATCTATCTTTTGGTGGATATCATTAACGGGAATAAAAATCCAACATTATCAACCTTTATCAACTGGTGGACCAGCTTTCTGGGTTTGACCTCGCAGAAGTTCAGAAGTCAACAGATTACCGATACCAGACCGTTTCCTGTGGCTGATACGACACACTTGCAGTATTGGTTTGCTCTTTGTCAACACTTCGTCACGTGACCTGTCAAGTGAATGCAGTATGTAGGTCAGCGTTGTTGACATTTTTTACATTAGACATTACAGAGTTTCACAGAACAGTTGGATCAATTCTTGTCAATGTTAACAGGAAGACAGTATTTGTGAACTAAGAAGTCCTATTTTCATCGATGGATCTTCTTGTTTTCCATATATGAACTTTAATATTTAAGGCCAGAATGTTTAATTGAATAAAGTGGCAGTTTGTTTATTTTCATAAAAATAACTTTGCCATTACTGTAAAACTGAGCCTATTTTGCAACACATACTATCATACACATAATTTATATATATTTATGTTTACATGTTATTTGTTTGTATAGTATGTTAGTTTCTATGTCAGCGGGTTGTGTTTAAGGTTGGGCGGCGTCCTCACAACAGAATATCCCACGTCATAGAGGGTCCGTTGTGGGCGTTTTCTATAGGTGCAATTTTCTTGATTGAAAATTTGCTGCGACAACTGTTGCTTTTGTGTTAGCTGTGAAGTCTGTAATTATTGTTATTTTTGTAATATTTCTTTGTTCTTTAGTTTTGTTTTGATTTGTTTGTAATTTGTTGGTCTAACCTTTTCTATCTTTCAGTTCTATTCACAATTTATATTCATATATTGTGACGTCATTTGTGTTGTTATTCTTTGCAGATTCAGTGATTATTTTCATTGATTTCCCTATTTGATTTATTTTGATTTCTGCAAACGTTCTTGTATTGTCAGTCCTATTTGTACTTTATGTATTCTGTTGGTTGACATATGTTTTATATAGGTATATTTCATAAGACACAATTGCCTGTGCACTGCACTTGGATTATGGTATAAACCAGTACCTGATTATTATTACTATTATACAAGACCTTATTAAAGGCTTGTGACCCACAGATATTGGGATAGTATACTGATTAATCAAGTCATTGAGAACTTGTGGTATTATTATTGATTCAGGTGATTAGTATTATTGTTAGACATCATGTCTACATTAGAATACTTCATTACACAAGGGAAAGCCCTTGATAAGACTGGTCAACAATTAGAACAATGGGCAGTTGCTCAATATGACAAAGCATTAGCTGCAGAAGAGAGAAGAGCTATGGCAGAAGAGAAAAGATTAGCTGCAGAAGAAAGAAAAGCTATGGCGGAAGAGAAAAGATTAGAAAGAGAAGCTGAGGCTGCTGCTGAACAAAAGAAATTGCAGATGCAGGTGGAGGAAAGGAGATTTGAAGCTGAACAAAAAAAATTAGAAAGAGAAGCTGCGGCTGAACAAAAAAGATTAGACAGTGAAGCTGAACAAAAAAGATTAGACAGGGAAGCTGAACAAAAAAGATTAGACAGGGAAGCTGAACAAAAAAGATTAGACAGGGAGGCTGAACAAAAAAGATTAGATGCTGAAGAGAAAAAAGCAATAAGAGAACATGAATTTGAGTTGGAGAAATTGAGATTGACAAGTATGAGTAATGTTAATCAGGCATCTAGTGGTAATGGTAAACCTTCTACTTACAAGGTTAAGGTTCCACCGTTCAATCAGTCCAGTGACGATATTACATTCTGGCTGGATAGATTTGAACGTTCTTGTCGTACACATAATGTGGATAAATCACAATACGCTAATCAATTATCAGAAAACTTGAAAGGTGAATCTTTGACTAGATTATGCCTTGTAGGAGAAGCAGATAAGGATAATTATGATGTCATTAGGGCGGCTTTGATAAAAAAATATCAGCTAAGTGAGGAAGGCTATCGCCTTTTATTTAAGACGATGGTACCTGAGACGGGTGTAGAATTCTCAGAATTCACTGCAAAGGCACGTCTCACAGTTGATCGTTGGATTGAGCTTTCCAAAACAGAAAAAACGTATGAAGGACTTATGGATTTGTTGCTCAGAGATAAGATTATGTCATGTGTGAACAAACCTTTCCTTGAATTTATACATGAGCGTAAACCCAAATCTCTAAAAGAAATGGAAGAATATTGTTCCCAATATGTCACTGCACACCCCGACGTGACTTTTGGCAACACTAAGATTAAGGAGAGTATGCCAGTTGCTTCAGCAACACCATACAATCCCAATTATTCACACAGATTTCAGGGACCTCAAAACAGATTTGATAAAAAAGGTAACCATAATAGTTATCAAAACCAAGGTAACCAATCATTTCAGGGTTCTTCTTCAAAGAACTGGAGACGACCTGATAGCTCTCGACACAGGGGTGGTCATAATTATAGGAATTTCCGTAGAGGAAGTAATTATAGAAACTATCAGGGTTATCCGTCTTGGAGTCAACAAGATCATAATTACAGAGATACTCATTATAATGAATATGATAATGGTAACCAAGGGAACTATGACTCAAACCCAAATAGGGGTTACAATAGAGGTAACAATAACTACAGAGGTGATAATAACCGAGGTAGATCTCAAAACAAAAGACATAAACCACATTTTCAGGCAAACTCTGCACAACAAGAGTCCCATGAAGCCTATAAACAGAGTAAAGATAATAATGATGCTAGTAATATGGCATGTGCCGCTTTTGATTTTGGGAGAGCATCTCAGTGCCCCCAATGCAAAACGTTATTTGAGCCAACCACAGTGTCTACTTTAAGCTGTGGCCATCCTCTTCCTGCTCTTCCGGCATCAGTCGCGCATGATGGAAGAGGTTCTCTTGTCTTACATAAGGGTTTAGTGAATAACAATCCAGTCTCTGTGCTATTTGATTCTGGATGCACCACAATTGGTGTTAGGCAGTCACTCGTAGATCCTTCCCGTGCCACTGGACAAGTAGTCAAATGTGTAACATTTGGCGGCACATTAGAGAAATACTCTACTGCTATCATTAGGATTGCTACTCCTTTCTTTACAGGAGATGTACACGCATGTCTTCTTCCGAATCCGATCGCTGACCTCATCATCGGTCGCATTCATGGAGTCAAGGAATGCACTCCGCAACAAATTTCCACGTGGGAAAGGCAAAACATGCAGATTGCTAACGCTGTAGTCACTAGAGCTCAGGCTCTTAATATGCCTCAAACTTCATCTACTGAAGATAATGAAGTGCATAACCAAGATAATCCCTTGGTAATTTCTCGTGACTCGTTTATAAAACAGCAAGAAGATGATCCCACTCTGAAGAAATTCTTCATTCTTGCAACTAAAGGTGATCCGAATAAAGACACAAGTCGTAAATCGTGGATTACAAAGAAGAATGGCGTACTTGTACGTATGGTTCAAGACTCCATTACGTCAAGTCATTCTCAAATCCTGGTTCCCAAGAATTTGAGAGTTAAAATTTTGCAGCACGCTCACGACTCTCAGTGTGCTGGACACATGGGTTTTTCCCGTACTAAGTCAAGAGTCCTTGCGGCTTTCTTTTGGCCATTGGTAAACAAGGACATACGGATTTATTGTCGATCTTGTAAAGTATGTCAGGAAGTTAAATCCAAAGGTCCACGGCATGCTGCACCCATTCAGGCGGCGGACATTCCTATTCGGCCGTTTCAAAAAATGGCCATAGACATTATTGGTCCATTTAAGATCAAGTCTGCCAGAGGACATCAGTTTATCTTGACGTGTGTTGATATGTGCACACGTTGGCCAGAGGCTATTCCTCTGAAGAGCATTACTACTGCTGATATTGCAGATGCTCTTTGGCTTATATTTTCTCGTCTGGGGTTCCCCGGAGAGATATTGTCAGACCATGGCACCCAACTAATATCAGATACCATGTCTCAAGTAATGTCTACTCTGCAGATAGATAGATCTTTAAGTAGTATCTACCATCCAATGTCTAATGGTATGGTCGAACGCCTTAATAGAACACTTAAAAACTTACTGGGGAAGATAACTGAGGATCATCCTCAAGACTGGGACAGAGTTTTACCTGCGGCCCTCTTCGCTTACAGAGAGGTACCCAATGAACATACGGGATTTTCTCCCTTTGAACTCGTCTTTGGCGCGCGTCCGCGTGGCCCTATGTCGTTGCTTCACGATCTCATAACATCTGACAATATTGACGATGACACAAAGTCATCCTACGAATATGTCATCGCGTTGAGACAAAAAATTATCGAAGCATGCAAATTAGCAACTTCTTCTTCTGAATTTGCGAAACAGAAGGCAAGGCAATTTGCCAATAAGAAGAGATGCTTACGACAACTTTGTCCTGGTGACAAAGCATTTGTATTACTACCTTGTAGGGAAAACAGATTACTTATTTCTTGGAAAGGTCCGTACGATATAATATCGAAAATTTCCGATGTCGACTATATTGTCGATATTGATGGGAAGCATAAAACCTTCCACATCAATATGCTTACTGAATTCCATGAACGTCCGGATTATTTGCAACCCATTTTCCAAGCAACGGACAATTCTCCAGTACAACATGGTCATTACTCATCACTGTCCGTGATACAGGATGAGGAAACAAGTTTTTCAGATGTAAATCTTCCTCTTCCAATGATCCCACTTCATTCCAGTGAATCATGGAAGAACGTTACTGTCTCTCCTGATTTGTCTCTAGGAGAACAGCGACAAGTTTCAACTATGTTGCAAACATTTCAGGATGTACTCACTGACATCCCTGGACAAACGAATGTCATTCAACATGACATTGTTCTAACTGACCATACTCCTATTAGGGTTAGACCTTATCCTATACCTATACATTTTCAAGCACAGGTCGAGAAAGAGTTGGATGAGATGATAGATTTGAAAATAATCGAACCATCCACCTCTGCATATTCTTCGCCGATGGTTATTGTGCGTAAAAAAGACAATAACATACGTCTTTGCGTTGACTATCGAAAATTGAATCAAGTAACGAAGTTCGATGCCGAACCTATGCCTTTACTGGAAGAGCTACTTACTCGACTCTCCAAATCTCATTTTTTCACTAAACTTGATTTGTCTAAAGGATATTGGCAAGTTCCTTTATCTGAACGCGCCAAACCTCTCACGGCTTTTTCAACACCTAGAGGTTTGTTCCAATGGAATTTTATGCCTTTCGGTCTTATGAACGCACCAGCTACGTTCGTACGCATGATGCGCCGAATCCTATCTTATCGGTCAGATGTCATTGCATATCTAGACGACATCTGTCTTTTCAGCGATACTTGGGAAGATCACTATTCAGGGTTAGATGAATTGCTGTCTACTTTGCGTGAGCACAACCTGACAGCGAAACCCTCTAAAGCCTATATTGGTTTTAGCGAAATTTCTTTCCTAGGCCACCGAGTTGGTCATGGTTTCCTAAAGACAGAGGACCATAATACTAGTAAGATACTTAACATCTCAATCCCTAAGACTAAAAAACAGGTGAGAAGTCTGTTAGGTCTTATTCAATTTTATGGCAGATTCATTCAGAATCTATCCTCTATCATGGCACCTCTCTCAACACTTCTAAAGAAAGGTTCGCCTAATGTGGTCCACTGGTCTCAGGAATGCCAATGCTCTCTGGATAAGATTAAAACACTGTTTTCAACACCACCTATTTTAGTGCTACCCACTAAAGATAAGACATTCGTTCTTCGTAGTGACGCTTCATCCACTGGGATTGGAGCGGCACTAATGCAAGAGTACTCTGGAACTCTGCATCCTGTAATGTATATTTCCAGAAAACTTAATGCGGCAGAAAGGAATTATTCGGTTTTAGACCGTGAGCTATTAGCTATGGTTTGGTCGATCCTCAAACTACAGAGATTCCTTCTAGGCGCACATTTCATAGTAGAAACCGACCAAAAAGCTCTTACTGCTATACAGAGTAAGAATTTGAAGAGCTCGAGGTCTACTCGATATGCAATTGCTCTTCAACCTTTTCATTTCTCTGTGCGAGCTATTCGTGGATCAGATAATGTGATGGCAGACATTCTGTCAAGATGCCCACATGATTCCACATAACTATTAGGGCTTAGACTTCTTGATATGTCTAGTTCTATAGTAGTTCCTTTTCTATATCATGATAGATACACATTTGTAATTTAATAATATAATGATTGTATCACTACATAGCGGTTCATTGATGTTTATTCACCGCTGTGCTTTGATGATTTTTTCTTCATAAATCATAAATTTAAGATATCTAATACGAAATGATGATATGAATTTTTTAGGCATTGTGTAATTGCCAGAATTGTATTATACTTTGATGACACCTTCCTGGAAAAATATACTTGTAGAGAAATAATTTCTCTCAGTTTATGAGACACATTCTCACCAGTCGCTCCATAAGTCGACTTAGCCTCATATTAGGCGTTATAGGTATTCCTGATATTTTCATCTGCGCATTATTCATGCGTTGTGAGCCTATTGTACGTTGCTCCTAGATGTATTTCAAAAAAAAAAAAATGTTCCATTTTTTTTTTCCCGGGAGGTGTGGTAAGACTGTTACGTGCAGTCTTTGATATCTTACAATATTATACATAGGTAATTTTTTAGTGCTTAAGGGAAAGTCATTATTGAGTTACTTCCCTTGAAAGTTGTGTCGTCTCTTCGATCAAACTCCGCGGATAAATCCATTTTACTGCGATTTATTCGTTGTTTGGGTAATACTAGATTGTTCTTGCTTCAGAATATCTATGGCCTGAATTTATGTGTATTGTTTGTCTGAGTAGGACGAGTCTGTCTTATATCTGTATATCTTTACATATCTAAGTCGAACTATATGTTCTGTTGTCTCTAGAGAGGTCAAAGGCTATTCGGCGGATGTGTCGCTAGAGTGTGGTGTGATTTGGCTTCGTCCTGATAGGGACTGTGTGTTTCCTATGTCGGCCTGTCGCCGGGAAAAAGTGATCTCAGTATTTGTGGGGAAAGTGATAGTCGTCTAGACCTATCGTGTATGCTTTACCCCAGTGTTTATTCGTATTGCCAAGGAATGGCAGTTTCATATTTCCTATACCAAGGTAATCAAAGATACTCTTATGAACTCTCGATCGAAGCCACCATTTTCGATAGTTACGATTTGAATGTCTAAGAGAATATATTTGACTCGATGAAAACGACTTCGATTCCTAGCAGCACTATATCCTGTAGATTGCAGTCAATTGTTCATGATCAAATCTACAGAGCAATGAAATGTTTTATGAATGACTAACTTTAGGACAGATTCATTATCTGTATCCAAACGTGAGTGACAGCTCACGAGTGAAGCCATCTTGGAACCAAAACATGTAGTGACTTTCAAGAAGAGAAAAGGGATGCCCGTATTATCGCTTGTTTAGTCCAGAGATCACTGCTACACATGAGAACCCATAGCTAGCGGTTCAATATTATTATATGAAACAATATGTGCTGAACATTATGTTGAAGAATCGTCGCTAAACGAGATTAGGTTTAGAAGCCATCTGAAATATTGTTTATAAGCTGACGTGCTCAGTCAGTGAAGTCAGATGATATATATGTATGGGCGATACTGAGTGCTTGGCTACTGACAGTCCATTATAATATTATTCTACATGAGTGCCCATGTAACATAACATTGCAAGACCAGTTATCCACTGTACCATGATGTATTATGCCAACCTGTGATTTGTCACTATCTGTGCTGTCGAGTGTGTACGTCCAATTAAACTTTAGAAAAGGTACACAGTCGTTGGTGTCGATGACTTCCAGTCATACATGAGTGTGAGAAAAGAACATTTGTCAACAACACGAACCCTTATCATCATTCGCACATTGTACACTCAATCCATGTCTACACACCACTGCGTAGGTCAAGTTGACATTCCATACACTACAGTGGAGCAAGCAACACCATAGAGATCTTATCCACTGATGATGATGATGTCTGCTTCCATCCACTTATATTTATCCTTTTGGTGGATATCATTAACGGGAATAAAAATCCAACATATATCAACTTTATCACCCACCTGAAAAGGACACCCACTGTTGGCCTGGTCAGCGCGAGGTGCGGAAATGCAGAAGTGTCAGTTAAGTAAGACGTCTAGTAATGCTTCTAGTTGATGTAAGGTGTTTAAGACGGAAAGGGGGATTATTTCGTTTAGTGAAATTAAACGATTACCTCTTTGTCTGGTAATAGATATAACCAGAATGTTAAACTTTATTTCATTTCACTCAGTAACTTCGCAGTAAAGACTAGAACTAGCCTTCGTTCGATTTCTAAATAATCTCTGTTAATAGAGATGGCCTTTAGTTTGGTCGAAGTGGTTTAAGTTCTTAGTACTTCTGTGTTTGAGGTAAATATTATATATAATAGATCTCTAGTATTTTGGGAAGTGATAAAGTGTTTAATCGCCTATTTCATTTTAAACTAGTTCTGTGTGCAGAGTGATTATTTTAATAGTTTGTTATTTCTTTAGTCGACGAGTTACAGCGGAGAGCAAGATAAATTATAAATTTCTAGCTAAACCCATTCGACTATTAAAACAATTTAATTTAACTGCTAACTACTCAGTCGAGTATATTCGCTAAACAAACTATAACTGCTAAGATGTCTCATGAGTGTTGACGAAATATATTTATATGTGTTTCAAATTCATGATGATTGATTTTATAATATAACTTATTTCACGGGAAGTGTTAAATGATAAGCTCTATGCTTGCAGTTTAAAATATAAGTTATATCCTTATACATAGTATGTATAATTATTTTATATGTGCTTTTTCCATTTTATGCAGTGAATACTGGGGTTAACCCAACTTGCCGGCGTTTAGTAAATAAAGAGTTTCATACTTGTGAGAAGAATAGACATTTCCTATCTTTAACCACGTGGGTTGTTTCAAGTAACACTGGTCTGACAGTGCCTGTGCCATCAGAGATAGACAGTAATACCCATCCCACTAACGGTTTCTAAAGACTAGAAATATATACTGGGCTTTTGAGCCAGTTCATATTGCTCCACAAACTCAAATATACACGCTGCCTAGCGGCGAGAATCATTAAAAGAAGTAACATTAATATTCCCGACAAGTATTGAGAGAGTGTATAGTGAACCAAGACTGTCTTTCCAAATTAAGGGAATCCTCGTGTTTTTTTTTTTTTTGACTCTGTGTGCCCGTTTTAAACTTGCTTATCCAAACTGATTCAAGTGACATTAACAGTAATCAAAAATTTAACTGGTGAAGTGAACGCTCCCCGAAAACAGTGGACGAAGCCTGTAATTGTAGAGCTGGGATTCGCTTTATCCAAAGAATACAGATTCGCTGTAGAGAAGTGTCCTACGGTTGCGCCAGACGGTGAACAACATCAAGTTTTTGATAGGTAAGAACGTGTGCCAGGGATCCCTGATGAAAGAACTGAGTGAAAGTATACTGAGGGATGTTCGTTGTTGATTCACTCACAATTGTAACATTTCGTTATGCAATTTATTGCTAACTATATATCAACATATTCCCTTATACTACATCAGAGTATCCAGTCTGTTCATACCAAAAAGGGGGAAGAAATATTATACCCTAACCATATGTATTTGTGACTCTTTGGGCCATCATCTGTCTCATAACGGGGCTGTGGGCTAACCCTAGAGTTAATATCATAACGGGGCTATCATCCTTGTAGCATTCTCTTGATATTTTATGACTATTGGTATATGTTTTTTGATGTAATTTCTATGTGTTGTGAGGAAATTTTAAATGATAATTAAAAATTTCTCTTGGAATTAATCAGTGCGTTGGTCAGCTCGTTCCTATATATATATATATATATATGTGTATATATATATATATATATATATATGTGTATATATATATATATATATATATATATATATATATATATATATATATATATATATATATATATATATATATATATATATATATATATATATATATATATTCATTGTTATAGATTTCCCACGTCTGTGTGTTTAACTGTCGTCACGTGTATGTGCGTGTCCGTGAGTAGATAGAAATATATGTAATATATATATCTGTGTTTAGACTGTCTGACGCCTTAAAAGCTGTCGTAGAGGATAGGTGAAAGGGAGAAGTTTTTCCTCGATTTTTCAGAGACAGCCTCCATATCACAGTCTATCATCTCATTTGTGGAAATTCTATTTCGTTTTACTAACTCTCACTGTGACTATCACCAATTCTAACCTATTCAGACGGGACCAACCCAAGTCTTAATTCTCCTATCTAAAATCTACGACAGAGCCATTATCAGTCAAGATTTGATGCGGGAATCCTAATCTTGTGAATATTGTAAGCAATGCCTCTGCCACATGTTTCGAATCAATTGATGACAGGGCTACCGCCTCTCCCCACATAGAACAAGTGTCCACCAGAGTAAGGATGTAACTGTTCCTCCTCTTGGTCCGAGTGAGAGGTCCCACAATATCCACTGCAACCCTCTCAACAGGTGTTCCCACTATGGGCATTGCCCCTAGAGTTGCAGGAGCAGTCCAATGCTTTGGAGCTACCCTTTGACATTCTGGACAGGATTTTACATATCTTTTTATATCTTCCGTTATCCCTGGCCAGAAGTAATGACAAGCTATACGCTGTCCTGTGGCGCTGATCCCCATGTGACCACTGAAGGGAATCGCATACCCTAGTTCCATCACTTTCTCCCTATATGAAGTGGGAAGAACCAGCTGGTTGTGACCATTTGTTCCAGTTTCGGTCTTCCTGTATAGCAATTTGTTCTTCATAATATAATCTCGCTTGCTTGGAGGTGTGTGGCATTTGGGCAATTTTTTAAAACATGGCTTGAGTGTCCTATCCTCAGCCTGTGCCTTCCTCATCTCTTCTGGATGAGCATTTATAGGTTCACCTTCTTCCTCCTTTGACTGTGACCTGGTCTGCACTGTCGCCATGATCCCAGGTCTCTCGGGATTCCCCAAGAAGACGTATCTACACCCCAATATCAGAGGGTAGATTGGTTCATCTATCACTGCTGCTCTGATTTCTCCTTCCACATAGCGAGTTTTCACCGTTATCCTTGCGATGGGAAGTGTCATGAGTGGTATGTCCTTAGTCGCCCCTTGTATTTCCACTGTTTCGGTGGTATACTGACTTGGGTCCACTAGGCTGGCTTTCACAACTGAATCATAATCCAAACCTGTATCGTATAGGCACCTTATGGTGATCCCATTACAAATAACATCCTCACAAACTTGGGGTGATAAGGTTCCTGCTGTCCATTAGGTTTAACCTTTAATCTCTGGTTCCCCGATTTCATTACAGCAATGTTAGAAGGTTTCCTTTTAAAAAACTTCGGTGTTATGGTTGTCCTTCCTACACCATTTACACCACCTCTTTCCTTGGTTAAAAGGTTTTCTTTCATTATATTTTTGGTCATTGAACTGTGAGTTTCTATCACAATAATCATTTCGTGGCCTATCAAAGTTTGTCCTACCTTTGTTACCTTGTTCTCTGGTATCAAATTTATTAAAGTGCTGTGTGACCTTAAAATTCTCTATATGTTTCTTTTTAGAGCCAGCTACCTCTGCCTGGGCTGCTTGATACCTCTCAGCGACATTCAATACCTCCCCCAACCTCTCTGCACCTTGTTCCATGAGAAATTTTCTCAGGTCTGGAGCCATGGACTCTCTTAATTGCTCTATCATGATCATTTCTTTGAGATCTTGGGTCTTCCCCAGAGCAGTCCATTTCTCCAAATAGGTTTCCATTCTGGCAGAGAATTTGTGGTATGTATCCCCAGACAAAAGCTTGGCATTTCTAAACTTCTTACGAAAAAATTCACCATTCTTTTCATATCTTAATAACAGAGCCTGCTTTAGCATGTCATAATTGTCTTGGTCGTCTCTATTCATTTCGGCAAAAACTTCATAAGATGTACCCCTAAGCCCCTGGGATAACTTGAGACTCCACCTCTCTCTCTCTCTAACCCATACGTGGTAGCCAAAAGTTCAAATCTACCTAGATACCCTTCTATGTCATCGTCTTTCTCAACAAAATGGTCTAAATGAAACCCCATAGCTGAGGTTGAGGCTCCCTGACTAACAGTGGCATCGGAGGGAAAGGGGCTGGCACCATTTTCAGGAGCATGGCCTTGAATTTCCAACTCCCTTAGTCGTAACTCGTGCTCCCTCTGCAATCTTCTATCTTCTGCTTCCCTCTCGGCAGTCAATCTTTTTTCCTCTCTTTCAGCAGCCTGTCTCTTTTCCTCTGCTTCCCTTTCAGCAGCCTGTCTCTTTTCCTCTCTTTCTGTAGCTAATCTTCTTTCCTCTGCTTCTAATTTCTTCTCTTCCAATTGGAGCCGCTTTATTTCAGCCACCCTATCTGCCTCCAATGCCTTAGCCTCTTTGTCAGCCTCAATCTGCAGCCTCTTAAGTTCTTTGTCAGCCTCAATCTGTAACCTCTTCTCTTCAGCTAACCTCCTATCTTCCCTTTCAATATACTTGTCACATTCTGAAGTTACATATTGGATCAAAGCCTGACCCTCCATGTTCATTTCCCTAGCAGTCAGCACAGCAGCCGATCTGAATTTGGCTAGATCTGCCATTCTGTATCACACTCTTTAATAATGTTCTAATATAGATTTAAAAATCTGATTACCAAAGTAACACTTATTAATTAATTACCACTGGCTGTGAAGATTCATCAACTTTTATTTTCCACCTTAATTATTACTTATGAATAACTTTTAATTTTAGGGACACTGTTGAATTTATACAAGCTTATACCCCAATAGTTTAATTCCCGGACCAGGAGACCCTTATATAATTGATAAATTTATATCCCGGACACGAGCTACCCAATATATGTGGTGGTTTTGATGTTATTAAGTGTGGTTGCTATGTTACCTAGTGTACTGAATGAGGTCAGCTGTGAAGGTCCCTGAAGATAAAAGTTTATGTGAGTTTTACAGGATACCTTTCTGCTACCACCTATGACCTCAAACAGACTTATTCTGCTATTATGTATGTTAGCTACGTTTATTGTCTAGGGTAATGAAATGTGGTATGCAGGTAATTAAGTACACAGACACACACATATAAACACTAGGTCTAATACTAAGCTCTATGATCAAGTCAATTAACACTGTGTTAAAATTTAAAATTTACATTTTTTTTTAAATTTATTTAGTCCTGAACCAAGTTTTCTTCTGGTCAGGACGTGTGAATCAAGATGAATTTATATCAATAAAAGAGCATATAATTGAATGATCACATGAAAAAAATTTGTACATAGATGTATAAGTGAAATGTGCTAATATGGATATTAACTACAGAGTCTTTGGGCAAACTAGTACTGGATGACGGGTCGTGATGGTGTCATCATATCCAGTCTTTGTTATTACTGTTCATTGGCTTTTTAACAGGGTAACTGGTGGTAAATTTTTTTTTATACAGTGGTTTTTAAATTTAATTATGGATGTTGATGAATCAGCAGCAGGTCAAGTCTTCAATACTTAACTGGCCTGTGTCGATGTAGTCAAGATGTTCACTTGGCCCACTCCTCACAGTTGCTGAGGTAAAATGATAGGCTTCTAAGTCATCCACCGTTGGATTTCTTCAGAGCATCTGGCAATAGCACAGTGCCAGACAAAGAAACTCTGAAACCACAAAATTAGGCTATGTCATAGCATACTATCTACTCCACCATGTTTACTAATCATAAAACATAAATTAACAAGACAAGATCAGATCTCTCTGGCCGACCCAGCACCTCTCATCCAGGCTGTCATCAAGTAGCACCAGTTTCCCATTCCTCTATGACTGCACTGCATCTGAAATATGTTCATTAGTCTCTTTTTCCATCTAATAAGGTGGTTGATATGTTCCCACTGATCTCCTGAAATAAAGATCTGTATTCTACATTCTTGGATATGTTTTCCCATATCATTCATTCGCCTCTAGGCCCTGGACTGTCTTCTAGGCTTTAGATTCAAACACGTGTGCAGACCGAATCATTTTTTCCTTATCTCTCCGTTTCTACCCCGTCTAAACGCATACGCCGTTAGTCTTCATGTTATAACTAGTTGGTTTTCAATGACGCTAGAAAACGATGTCGTGGGCGAAGAAGTAGCAGCGTATCTTATCCAAATTTTATCCCTACATTTCATTTTAACTGTTATCTTTATAAATGGAGGAATTTTAGCGTTACATCACTGTATTTTCACCACAAGTGGCAGTAGTTGTTGTTATTGTAGTAGCAGTGGCAGTAGTTGTTGTTATTGTAGTAGCAGTAGCAGTAGTTGTTGTTATTGTAGTAGCAGTGGCAGTAGTTGTTGTTATTGTAGTAGCAGTGGCAGTAGTTGTTGTTATTGTAGTAGCAGTGGCAGTAGTTGTTGTTATTGTAGTAGCAGTAGCAGTAGTTGTTGTTATTGTAGTAGCAGTGGCAGTAGTTGTTGTTATTGTAGTAGCAGTGGCAGTAGTTGTTGTTATTGTAGTAGCAGTGGCAGTAGTTGTTGTTATTGTAGTAGCAGTGGCAGTAGTTGTTGTTATTGTAGTAGCAGTGGCAGTAGTTGTTGTTATTGTAGTAGCAGTGGCAGTAGTTGTTGTTATTGTAATAGCAGTGGCAGTAGTTGTTGTTATTGTAGTAGCAGTGGCAGTAGTTGTTGTTATTGTAGTAGCAGTGGCAGTAGTTGTTGTTATTGTAGTAGCAGTGGCAGTAGTTGTTATTGTAGTAGCCGTGGCTGTAGTTGTTGTTATTGTAGTAGCAGTGGCAGTAGTTGTTGTTATTGTAGTAGCAGTGGCAGTAGTTGTTGTTATTGTAGTAGCACTGGCAGTAGTTGTTGTTATTGTAGTAGCATTGGCAGTAGTTGTTGTTATTGTAGTAGCAGTGGCAGTAGTTGTTGTTATTGTAGTAGCAGTGGCAGTTAGTTGTTGTTATTGTAGTAGCAGTGGCAGTAGTTCTTGTTATTGTAGTAGCAGTGGCAGTTAGTTGTTGTTATTGTAGTAGCAGTGGCAGTAGTTGTGGTTATTGTAGTAGCAGTGGCAGTAGTTGTTGTTATTGTAGTAGCAGTGGCAGTAGTTGTTGTTATTGTAGTAGCAGTGGCAGTAGTTGTTGTTATTGTAGTAGCAGTAGCAGTAGTTGTTGTTATTGTAGTAGCAGTGGCAGTAGTTGTTGTTATTGTAGTAGCTGTGGCAGTAGTTGTTGTTATTGTAGTAGCAGTGGCGGTAGTTGTTGTTATTGTAGTAGCAGTGGCAGTTAGTTGTTGTTATTGTAGTAGCAGTGGTAGTAGTTGTTGTTATTGTAGTAGCAGTGGCAGCAGTTGTTGTTATTGTATTAGCAGTGGCAGTAGTTGTTGTTATTGTATTAGCAGTGGCAGTAGTTGTTGTTATTGTAGTAGCAGTGACAGTAGTTGTTGTTATTGTAGTAGCAGTGGCAGTAGTTGTTGTTATTGTAGTAGCAGTGGCAGTAGTTGTTGTTATTGTAGTAGCAGTGTCAGTAGTTGTTGTTATTGTAGTAGCAGTGGCAGTAGTTGTTGTTATTGTAGTAGAAGTGGCAGTAGTTGTTGTTATTGTAGTAACAGTGGCAGTAGTTGTGTTTATTGTAGTAGCAGTGGCAGTAGTTGTTGTTATTGTAGTAGTAGTGGCAGTAGTTGTTGTTATTGTAGTAGCAGTAGCAGTAGTTGTTGTTATTGTATTAGCAGTGGCAGTAGTTGTTGTTATTGTAGTAGCAGTGGCAGTAGTTGTTGTTATTGTACTAGAAGTGGCAGTAGTTGTTGTTATTGTAGTAACAGTGGCAGTAGTTGTGTTTATTGTAGTAGCAGTGGCAGTAGTTGTTGTTATTGTAGTAGTAGTGGCAGTAGTTGTTGTTATTGTAGTAGCAGTGGCAGTAGTTGTTGTTATTGTAGTAGCAGTGGCGGTAGTTGTTGTTATTGTAGTAGCAGTGGCGGTAGTTGTTGTTATTGTAGTAGCAGTGGCAGTAGTTGTTGTTATTGTAGTAGCAGAGGCAGTTAGTTGTTGTTATTGTAGTAGCAGTGGCAGTAGTTGTTGTTATTATAATAGCAGTGGCGGTATTTGTTGTTATTGTAGTAGCAGTGGCAGTTAGTTGTTGTTATTGTAGTAGCAGTGGCAGTAGTTGTTGTTATTGTAGTAGCAGTGGCAGTAGTTGTTGTTATTGTAGTAGCAGTGGCAGTTAGTTGTTGTTATTGTATTAGCAGTGGCAGTAGTTGTTGTTATTGTAGTAGCAGTGGCGGTAGTTGTTGTTATTGTAGTAGCAGTAGCAGTAGTTGTTGTTATTGTAGTAGCAGTGGCAGTTAGTTGTTGTTATTGTAGTGGCAGTGGCAGTAGTTGTTGTTATTGTAGTAGCAGTGGCAGTAGTTGTTGTTATTGTAGTAGCAGTGGCAGTAGTTGTTGTTATTGTAGTAGCAGTGGCAGTAGTTGTTGTTATTGTAGTAGCAGTGGCAGTAGTTGTTGTTATTGTAGTAGCAGTGGCAGTAGTTGTTGTTATTGTAGTAGCAGTGGCAGTAATTGTTGTTATTGTAGTAGCAGTGGCAGTAGTTGTTGTTATTGTAGTAGCAGTGGCAGTAGTTGTTGTTATTGTAGTAGCAGTGGCAGTTAGTTGTTGTTATTGTAGTAGCAGTGGCAGTAGTTGTTATTGTTGTAGTATTAGTTGTTGTTAATATTGTAGTAGCAGTGGCTGTAGTTGTTGTTATTGTAGTAGCAGTGGCAGTAGTTGTTGTTATTGTAGTAGCAGTTTCAGTAGTTGTTGTTATTGTAGTAGCAGTTGTTGTTATTGTAGTAGCAGTGGCAGTAGTTGTTGTTATTGTAGTAGCAGTTGTTCATATTGTAGTAGCAGTGGCAGTAGTTGTTGTTATTGTAGTAGCAGTGTCAGTAGTTGTTGTTATTGTAGTAGCAGTGGCAGTAGTTGTTGTTATTGTAGTAGCAGTGGCAGTAGTTGTTGTTATTGTAGTAGCAGTGGCAGTAGTTGTTGTTATTGTAGTAGCAGTGGCAGTAGTTGTTGTTATTGTAGTAGCAGTGGCAGTAGTTGTTATTGTAGTAGCAGTGGCAGTAGTTGTTATTGTTGTAGTAGTAGTTGTTGTTAATATCGTAGTATTTGTTGTTGTTATTGTAGTAGTTATCAGATATCTAATTCCTGTTATTCTGTTAATGGCTGTCATCTACAATACTCAGTCATTTTTGCGATGTATTTTAAAGTATTCCTTTTAAATTTTAGACTTGAGCTGATAAACAGCATATTGTTGTTTTGTCAAAAAAATAATTAAAATTAAGATTATAAAATGAGCGATGATGAGGGTACGCTAGGTAGTTGTAGCAGCATGACGACACACGCGCCACCGCGTAAAAATGTGAAGCCATGGTATCAGCAGGCTTTTTGTGAGGAATGGCTAACAGACAGCAAACTGAAGGATTAGATAAAGCCGGACACTGGCAATCGCTATGCTGCGATTTGTACGGTCTGTTCCTGTACATTAACTAATGCCAACAAAACAGCTTTATTGACACATAAAAGCACACAGAAGCACAAGAAAAACTTCGAAGTCAAAAGCAAAACTCTGAACATTAACAAGTTTTTCATCAAACCAAAAGAGCCCTGTCTCCAAGACAAAATTGCTAAAGCGGAGATACTGTTGTCGGCTTTCATGGCAGAACATAATACTCCGTTTTCGCAAGCTGATCAATTGATTGAATGTTGCGAGCAGATGTTTCCAGACAGCACAATTGCTTAAAAAAATGTCACTGAAGCGCACCAAGGCTGCCTATGTGATGCGGTACGGGATTGATCATTTTGAATGGCGTGAAGTTATAAACATTTGCAGAGATCATAAATTCCACGTTGTCAATTCATGCATATGATCTTGACGAAGGGGAAGTTGTTGACATGGATGCCGAGTCGTTAACAAGTGACAATTTTCTACAGTAACAAGTTACAACTAACATTGTATATTTGATTTGAGGAACATGTTGTTAATGTAACTACTGTAAGTATGTTACTGTTAAAGTATGTTATTTTCAAGAGTTCATATTCTTCTTCTTTGATCCTTAGCCGCCGACCGTCAAAGCAGTCAGTGGCCATCACGCCTAGTGGCGTCTTGTAGGGCAACAACTAATTGATTCCACTTTGCTCGGTCGGCGGCTATCCTTCGTACAGTGCCCCAACTCTGGTTCATTCTTTTATTGGGGTGTTAATAAAATCATTTTTATATAATTGTGAATTTTCGGTAATAAAAAATAAGATAAAAATGAAGAAATAAATAAAAATTGGTAGCACACAGATTATTTGTGCTAAAGTTGCACTAAAAGATTGTATAAGCATCGTCTATCCTGTGTATTTGGGGCATAAAATAATATGGGTATTTCTGGGTTATTTTAGACGGAAATCTGGGTTTATCTCTTCTTTTTCTTCTTCTTCGTTCGTCCTGAAAAGGACGTTGGTTGCGTTGTGTCCGTTTACAGCGAAGCTGCGATATTTGCGCCTTTCGGCTGACACATCCGACTTCAGCACGGCATTTTGGGGACCGGGTTAGCCTTCCCTCTTCGATCCCTACTCACTCAGCCAGACTGCAGTGATGCAGCCTGTTTCCAGGACCACCACTTGGAGGTGGAGTAGGGTCTTGGTCAGCTCTAGTTCGCTGACCCTGACACAAGCAGTCTAGCTATGGGTCGCTAACTGCATTTCTCACTGTTGACGCGTCTTAGGTTTATCTCTAGAACTTGAGTGGCAACCATGGCCACGGAATAAGAACACGGAATGCCAGTCAAAAACGCGCCAGTGAATCCTTCCAATTGGGTACCCTGGCGCCGAGGAGTGTTACATCTCGAGTTTCATAACCGTAGATTTAATGATTGGTGTGTAGAAGGCACTAGTGCCTACCTATGATTTCAGAGCACCAGAGGCGGACTGATAGTAAGTTACGTAGAAAATACCAAGTTATTTATAAAGTTTAGACATAAAGTGTTTCACTGAATTCATCTGCGAACACAGCTTTAATTTCTTTGTGAACACTGTTGTAGTGAGTTACAGGTTTTGTGTCATGAGTTTTGTTCACGGATAGAGACCTTAATTTTTTTTGTAAACAATACAGTAAAGTATATAGGCCTATATAATTTATTTTTCGTATGTACAGCTGTGCTTTCATTCCTCTCGCAAGAAACTGGGGGAGGGGATTGGAGAGTGCGTGCTGTGTGATTACTTTGTTCTCTTAAGCACAGTCAACAATTCAAGCTATAAGAAACTTACGAGAATACAGTAGACCAGATAAAGTAGAATAGATACTACTGGTTACTAAATACATCATTAGACCTTCGGTATCCCCCAAATCAACTTGAGAGGAAATAAATTCTGGAGTTTGCCACACATATACACATAAGAAAATAAATAGGTAGACCAATTAATTTTTCATAAAGAAACCTTTTTACAGAAAATAACAACATATTTTAGCATCATAAAATTGTTAGCTGTTTATGTGAACACATTCAGATTAATTAGTAATATCCTTGATTCTGTTTTTTGTCAACCAATAGTTTTATTTACCGCAAACATGGATTGAGAACTCAATGGCAGGAAGGGAATGGCTTTTTGGCTTCCTGAGGCGGCATTCACAATTGTCAATAATACAACCAGAAGCAACATCACTGGCACGAGCAACCGCATTTAATCGACACACTGTTGCGGCATTTTTTAACATACTACAAGCCTCTTATACAAACCTGAATGTAAGCGGGGCTCAAATTTACAATCTTGAGGAAAATGGTGTAACAACAGTACAAAAAGTTCCTAGAGTCATTGCACAACGTGGTACCAAACAGGTTGGGCAAGTCACATTGTAGCGAGATTTGGTAAACACTTGCTTGGTTGTAGCGCGACACGCCCACGCGACACCCACACACACCAGCGCAAGGTCAGCGCTGCGGTCTTTCTTTGAAGTTGGTAGACAGCGGAAATGTGACTTACGGTTAAAAGCCATACAGTATTACTGAAGAATGAGGAAATAGCTATATAGGAATGTATGGCCGACTTTAAAAGTTTGCATTTACTGGACATTAAATTATTCACTACAGGAGAACGCATGGTTGGAATAATATTAAATAAATATAACTCAACAAAGGAGATAGGCTAGGAATTATATCCAAAAGGATATTATTCAAATATAAATAGTTTTAAAGATAATTAATATTTTTCACCTTCATCACATCGGCTAAAAGTTAGCTAATAATCTTTAAAAATTTATTACACTAACAAGCCTCAACGGAATTGTATAAAACTTATATGTAATGAAAGCCCCATATGGGGAAAAGGAAATGATATATAGGAAGGAAGGAAGGAGATAAGTGTGTGAGTGACAGAAGAGAAAAACGAGTACAGGAAAAGCACAGATTGTTTCAAATAGCTTCAAAACAGGAGATGAAACTAAAATCTTTTGGGGAATTTGGGAGCTGCTTTCTCGTACGCGCGAGAGACTGAAATATAAGGACAGAGCGGCGCATTGTAAATCACACACCAAATCCAGAAGCCAGAGTGAGAAACTGGAGGACAGCCTCTGCAAGAAAAGTTCTATTTTCACGCTGCATGCAGGGCAGATTAAGTTAAGCCAATACAGTCTCACCGTGAGCTTATTAATCCTAAGAGGGTATGTAAGTTTATTAAAAATATATGTATTACTAATATCATTTTATTTCAGATTTTATTTCTGATTGATTGTAGCAGATATAATAAAAAAGGGAATGACGCTAACCAGAGATAACCTTCACCGGCATTGTCAGGAAGCATAACCATTAATTGGTTAGCCAAATATATTATGGCTAATTCTTGCCTGGAAGCTTACGACATACCAGCAAGTACATAAGTGACTTGACATCCATAAGTGGAAGGCAAAGGTTATATCGTACCCATGTATCATAACATGTGATTTATTCATGTATATTGTTAATTCTGCACCTTATACATTATCTTATCATGCTATCTCTGTAATATACTACCATGATTCATTCATTTACATACAAACACTGAAGACATGGTCGCATCATGAACAGCAGAGGGTGGTGAGATTGTTAGAACAATGGCCACCTATTACTTCTTGTTCCAGGTTTTTATGATCAATGTTTATGATCATTCCTGATCGAGAAACTAAAGACTTGAAGAAGTTGATCCAGCTCACTGAAGCCTAGAGGTCAACCAAACTTCAACACCTTAGTCCCCCGTAGTTATAGGGCGGGCTGAAGGAAAGTCTTCCGTACTCCAGTGTGTCGGAGGAACCTCGAGCAGACGTGGATAAAGTTGAGTTTATATATTTCCATCCAACAAATCCTGTGAGCAGTTCTAAAACGACTTTCTAATGATGAAAACTAGATGGCAAGAGATAATGTGACAAACTTGTTTTATAAATTCAGTGGAAGATAAATCCAAGACTTTTTCTATTAGTTATTTTAATTTGTAACTGTAAATAATCATACATTTTACCATCTTCCAACACCCATTTATCATTACAAGAATATATAGATGTACATAATAAATTGGATAATTGTACTCATTTGACTTGTTAAATTTTTAACTGTTAAATTTTGAGTTACTTTTTCTAATTTAATTATAATATCACATAGGGTTACGATAGCGAAGTAGCATCTTATACTTCTGAAGCCTAAATCTATTGTCCAGCTCAGAGTATTCACAGCTGTAACTCACTTGTGATACCAGTGTACTTCTCGGGCACTGGAACTTCATACTTTCTGGAGAGAGATTCTACTTCTGCTCTACCACTACTATCATACTAGGAAAACCTTTCGCTACACACATCACGAGAACGAGGTGAACTTGTCACAATGTGCTGCATAGTTTCAGCTACTGGACACAGCTTGCCACCAGTGTTTGTGTTTCCAAGAAAAAATTTTAAACATTTTATGTTAAATGGAGCACCTGAAGGCTCTTTAGGACTTACCCACTCTTCAGGTTGGATGACAAGTGAAAATTTTGTGAAAGTGGTTGAGCATATTGTGAAATGTGTTAGACCTTCAGAGACATATCCCATCATTGTGATCATGGGTAATCACGAAAGCCACATTTCCTTTCCTGCTCTGGAGTTGGCAAAGCAGAACCATATTCATGTCATCACTCTTCCACCACATACAAGCAACAAATTGCAACCATTGGATCGAACTGTCTTTGGGCCCATGTAAGCACCGTTTAGTCATTTAGCAGATTCATGGATGATAAAGAATGTTGGAAAAACCCTCTCCATCTATCAGCTTGCTGAGCTTGGTGGCGCTGCATTTGTTAGGGCCTCTACCCAACAAAACATAATGTCTGGGTTTAAAGCTGCTGGCATTTGGCCACTGGATCAAGATATTTTCAGTGCTGAAGATTTTCTGCCTTCTTACATCACAGACAGGCCTCAGATTTCAGAAGCATCAGTCCCTACTTTGATTGAACCTAATTTAGGCCTGGTTGATAAAGGGGCCTCACTCAGTGGGACAAACTCCCTGGTTTTATTGACCAGTTCATTTCCTGTGTCACCAAATGATGCTGCCCCAAAAGTAGCTTTAAAAGTGTTTTCTCCTCCTGAGTTATTTAAAGGATTTCCTAAGGCTGCCCCTCGTAAGGAAAACAATCGAGGGAGAAAACATGGCAAGGCAATGCTGGCAACATCATCTCCAGCAATGACGGAAATGCAGATGAAAATGAAATACAGATCAGAAAATAGAAAGAAGGTTACTATATCAAAGGCCAAGAAATACCTTTTTGCGTCTGAAAAGAATGTCAGTGATTATGATGATGATACTGACAATATACCATATGATGATGACACAGATTCTGACATAGTGTCGTGAAAACGAGTTGTGTGTAACCCCACTACTTTGTTAAATCCCTATGTCGAGAGCCCAGTCAATCAACGCACAGTTGCTGAGCCGGAATAAATTACCTGAAGTTACGCCAGGAAAAAATCTTAAGCCCGCGGCCATCTTGTTCACGCAAGATGGCGGAGAAAAACTGAATAAAATTAGGCTGTACGAGCAAAAGACGAAACTGCAGGAAACCAATCAGCTTGCTCCGCCAGGAACCAACCAAAAGCTTTGCTTAAGCATTCACCTACCTATATAATCGGGCGAGATTTTATGCAAAGGCACGCAACCAGACACGAAGCCAGAGATACCGACCGACTGAAGAGGAGAGAAGCTGTCGCCCTTGATTTATTGCTTACCTGAGGGCATTGACCTGCAGCCTGCTTCACTAGTCGAGTCAAAATCTGGCCTGTTTAAATCTTGGAGGGTAAATATAAATTTACTATCAACTGGTAGGAAAATAGGCCTACAGCAGATACACCTGTATATATATATATATATATATATATATATATATATATATATATATATATATATATATATATATATATATATATATATATATATATATATATATATATATATATATATATATTTAACATATATTGTTTTAATATGAACGTACCAGTTTACTGATTGTATCTTGGGGGAATTAGGTATAATGATTTTATTTCCTAATATGATTGAATAGACGAAGACTAATAGGACTCATACTTCAATCTATTGTCTCAGATAACTCCAAACTGAAATATAACCAAAACAGTCCTTGTTAGGACTCAACCTATTGTCTTCTATAACTTCAATCTATTATCTCAGACCAACTGCAATATAACCAAAACAGTCCTTGTTAGGACTCAATCTATTGTCTCCTATAACTCAATCTATTGTCTCCTATAACTCAATCTATTGTCTCCTATAACTTCAGTGTTATCTCAGATAAAACCAACTGCAATATAACCAAAACAGTCCTTATTAGGACTCAATCTATTGCTTCACATAACTCAATCTATTGTCTCACATAACTTCAGTCTATTATCTCAGATAAAACCAACTGAAATATAACCAAAACAGTCCTTGTTAGGACTCAATCTATTGTCTCATCTAACTCCAATCTATTGTCCCATATAACTCCCACCTGATATATATCACCAAACAGTCCTCGTCTCATATACTCCTATCATAAGAACATAACAATATTGTTAGGATATATGTTACCAGCTAGTATAGCACTTGTCAGAGAGGGCCTGGTATATTATAGGGGGAAGAAAATGGTTGTATCACACCTAGGTGTACATATTATTGGATGTATTCATGTATTGAATATATATATATTATGGGATATATTCATGTATTGACTTTATTGGATGTATTCATGTATTGAATTTATCTTATTGAATGTATCCATGTATTAATTTATCAGAAAGAAGGTTTTGCAAGTAGACACCTGTCTTGTCTCGCTATTGCTAAATCATACTGAGCCATGTTGTCATTCATCCTACATGCAGACACTGAGACACGCTCATATCATAAACAATAGAAATAGGTGGGCTTGAGGACAGAAATTAGCCCCTATTTTTCCTTGTTACAGGTTTTATTCGTGTCATAAAAACTGAGATCGTGGGTCGTCAGTCCAGCTGCCTGGAACTCTGCAGGAGCATAGAGATTGCACAGAATCTACATCTTTAGTCCCCCTCAGTCTTGGGTGGGCTAAAGGAACGATCTTCAGCCGGTTTTGTGTCAACCAAACCAAGAACTTCTAAGAGATGACTACACATTAGTACCATTTCTGTCAGCATTGTGAGCAAAAATTAGTGTCAGTGACGAGAAAGTGATTTAGCGTAGAAAGAGACAATAATAACAGCATAGCTGATAAATGTTATATACTTAATTAACAGCACAGCTGATACATTTACTATAAGTGATTAACAGCACAGCTGATATAAATTTGTTTCCTATAATTGGAAAACTTGTAATATCTATATATATATAAATATATGTGAATCATTTGTAAACTTACAAATCCATTACATTCCATTTTTCAACATTCACCCTTCAGCACAAGAGTAGATAGTGTATATACTAAATAAATAATAAGGAAATTGTATTTGAAGACTTGTCAATTTTATCATTGTTAAGTAAAATCTGTTTCCTTGTTTATTAATATCACAGTTAGTTACACAGCGGAGGTGGCACTTTATGTCGGTCTCCTCTCTACTATTGTTTCGAGATCAGAACATTCACAGCCGTAACTAATTTGTGATACCAGTAGTTCTCTCAGACACTGGGACTTCACCATTTTCTGCAGAAATTCTATTTCTGTAATTTTCAGTACTATACTGATCATAAAGCCAAGTAAAACCTCACGCCACACTGGGGGCTCGTTCCTGGGATATTTCTGTATATCTTGAGCCTACTTAGTCTATTCATCTATCTACACTCTATCTTGTGCCACCCATAGATAACATAAAAATTTTTTTTGAGAAATTCTATGATATGATTTTTTTATTGTTTTCTTAGGAGGAGTACCATTTAGTACTCAGTAAATAGTTGATGCTCACAAAGTTGCACGGAAATTTTTTGTTCAATTAAATAATTAAGTTTAATTATAATATTTGATATAGTAAATTTACATACCCTCTCTAAGTAACGCCATGGCTGATCTAGTGAAGTTCAGAACTGCGATCATGCAGATGGGTAAGGAATTAAATATGACAGGTGATGCTCTCACTCAGTATGTCACAATAGAAGTGGACAAACACATGGATAGGGAAGAAAGAAAGTTGCAATTAGAGACTGAAGCAAAGAAATTAGAGGCTGATAGAGAAGCAAAGAAATTAGAGGCTGAAGAAAGGCGGTTGCAAGCAGAAGCTGAGAGAGAAGACAAAAGACTGGAAGCAGAGAGAGAAACCAAAAGATTAGAAATTGAAGCCAAGAAATTGGAAGCTGAAAATGAGGAAAGAAAATTACAAGCAGAGAGAGACCATCAGTTGAGATTAAAAGAGCTTGAAATTCAAGCAAATGCTGGCAATAATGGTGGTAGCTCACCTCACTCTGAGAATAGCTCCAGCCAGAGCACCTCAAGTGGGGCCATGAATTTTCATCTGGACCCATTTGTTGAGAAAGAAGACACCTGGATAGATACGAAAGACTTGCCACTACCTATGGCTTAGTGAAAGAAAAGTGGAGTCTTAAACTATCTCAGGGATTGAGAGGTGTGGCCTACGATGTATATTTGAAGCTCTCAAGAGATGACCAGGAAGATTATGAAATCCTGAAACAGGCACTGCTTGTGAGATATGAAAAGAACTCAGAATCATATAGAAAGAAATTCCGAACAGCTAAACTTCTTCCAGGAGAAAACTATCACAAATTCTCTGCTAGATTGGAAACCTATTTGGAAAAATGGAGTAGTTTAGGAAAGTGTCAGGATCTGAAAGAAATGGTAATGATGGAGCAAGTGAAAGAGTCCATGCCTCAAGAAATGAGGAAGTTTATCATGGAACAAGGAGCAGAGAGATTGGAAGATATTGTAACTGTTGCTGAGGGATATCAAGCAGCTCAGGCAGAATTATTAGGAAACATGAAGAAGCAGGGTGAAAACTTCAAATCACCACAAAACTATACCAAATATGAACAAAAGGACCATACCACAAGAAACAAACAAAGATTTGACCAAAAGGACAAAAACCCTCTAAGATCGGATAAGACACCTTACCTCAAGGAAGGAAAGTGGTGTAAAACTTGTCTAATGAGTAACCACAATACTGCAGACTGCAGAAGGAACAACCCTCCTTATTACGCTGCGTGTCTCACAACAGGGAACAAGGGAAGGAAGGAACTGGCAGGTAGTCAGAATGACCTCCATCATCCCCCTGTCTGTGAGGAAGTGACATGTAATGGCACTAAAATTCAGTGCTTATATGATTCAGGTTTGGAATTCGACTCAGTCGTGAGTGCAACCCTAGTGCACCCTGACCAACTTACCACAGAAACAGTGGACATACAAGGGGCAATGCAGGGAACTGGCACCATGACACTTCCCATAGCAAGGATCAACGTGAGAACTCGCTATGTGGAAGGAGTGATAAGAGCAGCAGTAAGTGATGATCCTATATACCCGCTGGTAATAGGATGTAAATATGTCTTTTTGGGTGACCCAGTAAAACCTGTTGTCATGGCAGCAAACCATACCAGGTCGAGCACCAAAAAGGAGGAGGGAGATCCAATAAACATTCATCGTACAAAGATGAAAAAGGCTCAAAAAGCAGACAGCACATTGAAGCCTTGTTTTGGCAAATTGCCAAAGGCCCATAACCCTCCAGAGAAAGGAGACTACTATATGGAAAATGGCCTACTCTACAGACAAGCTGGAAGAGGACCTAAAAGGCATGGACAGCTGGTAGTGCCAAAATTCTACAGGGAGGAAATTATGGAGCAAGAGCATGCTACATCAGGCAGTGGTCACAGAGGAAAAGGGGCCACTGGTCAAAATATAGCATTGCGATATTACTGGCCAGGAATAATTGAAGACATAAGTCGGTATATGAAATCCTGTTCAGAATGTAACCAGGTAACCTCATTCAGAAGCGTAGACCAGTTACAGGACCTAGGGAAGCATTGTTGCGGACGTAGGCCCACAAAGAAAATACACCAGAGAAAACAACAGGTAGATGCAGTGATAAAGAGAAAACCAAATCACAACAAGTCTACTGTTACACCAGTAACCATGGCAACTCTCCGTATTGTACAGAGAGGGGACGAGAGACATCCCACCCTGACTAGATATTTATCGGAACACCATGGCCTGGATCCTTGGGAAAATTTGGTTAGTCAGCAACCAGTATTAAAAAAGCTGCAGAAACAAACCCGAACCAAAGGAGGTAGGAACCAGGGCTGTACCAAACAGTTAAGGGAGACAGGCCCTACTTCGGTATACTGCCCCTTACAATAGAAATAGGTGTGGGTCCGGCAACGTTGTTGTTTGGCCGTCCCCATACACAGTCCACTGGAAGCATTGTTGCGGACATGGACTGAACAATAGCAAGCACAAGCACTCAAGGATGAGATTGACTATCTCTTAAAAGAGAAAATTATTTCAAAGTCTGAATCTCCCTATAGCTCAAGTGTGGTGCTATTAAGGAAGCCTAGTGGTGAACACAGGTTATGTATTTACTACAAGAAGCTATATGCTATCACAGAATCTCAGGTGGACCCATTACCTGACACCAACCAGCTGTTCTCTACACTGAGTAAGGCTAGGTATTTATCGAAGGTAGATCTAAGCAAGGGATACTACCAAATACCAGTGAAACCAGAAGTTAGGAAAATGCTGGCATTTAGTACATCAGACGGACACTACGAGTTTAATGTACTACCCTTTGGGCTGAAAAATGCTCCCAGTATCTTTTCAAGAATGATGAGGAAATTGTTGGAACCTCTACAAAATCCCCATATCACTAACTTTATGGATGACATTCTTGTTGCTACAAACACATTTGAAGAGCATATAGTAGCGCTCTCCATGTTGCTTGACAGACTGAGAGCCACTGGATTGACTGCACGTCCAACCAAGTGCTATATCGGTTGTAAGGAGTTGGAATTCCTAGGTCATACGATTTCTACAGGTCATATGTCTCCTGACCCAAAGAATATAGAGAAGTTAAAGAAGGCACCCAGACCTCAAACGAAGAAAGATGTGAGATCATTCGTGTCATTATGTGGGTTCTATCAGAAGTACACACCCCACTTTAACTCTCTGTGTGCACCATTAACTAACTTAACTAAGAAAGGACAGCCTGACAAAATCCAATGGAATGCTGATTGTGAAAAAGCTTACACAGAGCTAAAAGCAAAACTCACCAGCAAACCAATCCTTACGCTACCCGATATCACACAGGAATTTGTATTAAGGACGGACGCTAGCAGTATAGGTATTGGTGCAACTCTCTTGCAGAAATCAAAAGCCCTGCCGGAGGAACTTTTACCAGTCGCCTACGCCAGTAGGAAGCTGAATGCAGCTGAGTTGAACTACTCGACCATAGAGAAAGAATGTTTGGCTCTAATTTGGTCCATCGACAAATGTTCACCTTACCTGTATGGGACACACTTCATTGTCCAAAGCGATCATCAACCTTTAACTTTCTTGGCTGCATCTAAAAAGTTAAATTTGAGATTGTTAAGGTGGAATCTGCTTCTTGCGCCTTATTCCTTTACCGTGAATTACATTCTGGGAAGAGACAATGTAGGAGCTGATTTTTTAAGTCGACACCCTATTACTATGGATGGACAGACGCAAAAGGATTAACTACAGCAGGGGTTTACACTTCAGCTATGACAGGTCACAGCTAGGAAAGGATGGGGCTATGTCGTGAAAACGAGTTGTGTGTAACCCCACTACTTTGTTAAATCCCTATGTCGAGAGCCCAGCCAATCAACGCACAGTTGCTGAGCCGGAATAAATTACCTGAAGTTACGCCAGGAAAAAAACTTAAGCCCTCGGCCATCTTGTTCACTCAAGATGGTGGAGAAAAACTGAATAAAATTAGGCTGTACGAGCAAAAGACGAAACTGCAGGAAACCAATCAGCTTGCTCTGCCAGGAACCAACCAAAAGCTTTGCTTAAGCATTCACCTACCTATATAATCGGGCGAGATTTTATGCAAAGGCACGCAACCAGACACGAAGCCAGAGATACCGACCGACTGAAGAGGAGAGAAGCTGTCGCCCTTGATTTATTGCTTACCTGAGGGCATTGACCTGCAGCCTGCTTCACTAGTCGAGTCAAAATCTGGCCTGTTTAAATCTTGGAGGGTAAATATAAATTTACTATCAACTGGTAGGAAAATAGGCCTACAGCAGATACACCTGTATATATATATATATATATATATATATATATATATATATATATATATATATATATATATATATATATCTATATATATATATATATATATATATATATATATATATATATATTTTAACATATATTGTTTTAATATGAACGTACCAGTTTACTGATTGTATCTTGGGGGAATTAGGTATAATGATTTTATTTCCTAATATGATTGAATAGACGAAGACTAATAGGACTCATACTTCAATCTATTGTCTCAGATAACTCCAAACTGAAATATAACCAAAACAGTCCTTGTTAGGACTCAACCTATTGTCTTCTATAACTTCAATCTATTATCTCAGACCAACTGCAATATAACCAAAACAGTCCTTGTTAGGACTCAATCTATTGTCTCCTATAACTCAATCTATTGTCTCCTATAACTCAATCTATTGTCTCCTATAACTTCAGTGTTATCTCAGATAAAACCAACTGCAATATAACCAAAACAGTCCTTATTAGGACTCAATCTATTGCTTCACATAACTCAATCTATTGTCTCACATAACTTCAGTCTATTATCTCAGATAAAACCAACTGAAATATAACCAAAACAGTCCTTGTTAGGACTCAATCTATTGTCTCATCTAACTCCAATCTATTGTCCCATATAACTCCCACCTGATATATATCACCAAACAGTCCTCGTCTCATATACTCCTATCATAAGAACATAACAATATTGTTAGGATATATGTTACCAGCTAGTATAGCACTTGTCAGAGAGGGCCTGGTATATTATAGGGGGAAGAAAATGGTTGTATCACACCTAGGTGTACATATTATTGGATGTATTCATGTATTGAATATATATATATTATGGGATATATTCATGTATTGACTTTATTGGATGTATTCATGTATTGAATTTATCTTATTGAATGTATCCATGTATTAATTTATCAGAAAGAAGGTTTTGCAAGTAGACACCTGTCTTGTCTCGCTATTGCTAAATCATACTGAGCCATGTTGTCATTCATCCTACATGCAGACACTGAGACACGCTCATATCATATACAATAGAAATAGGTGGGCTTGAGGACAGAAATTAGCCCCTATTTTTCCTTGTTACAGGTTTTATTCGTGTCATAAAAACTGAGATCGTGGGTCGTCAGTCCAGCTGCCTGGAACTCCGCAGGAGTATAGAGATTGCACAGAATCTACATCTTTAGTCCCCCTCAGTCTTGGGTGGGCTAAAGGAACGATCTTCAGCCGGTTTTGTGTCAACCAAACCAAGAACTTCTAAGAGATGAGTACACATTAGTACCATTTCTGTCAGCATTGTGAGCAAAAATTAGTGTCAGTGACGAGAAAGTGATTTAGCGTAGAAAGAGACAATAATAACAGCATAGCTGATAAATGTTATATACTTAATTAACAGCACAGCTGATACATTTACTCATCATCATCTCAGCCCGTAACCCGTCATGGGTCGTAGGGGTGCCATGGTGGAAGCATCAGCAGACAGGGTCCTCCACTGCTCTCTATCCTCAGCAATGCGTACAAGTGTGGAAAAACCGTGTCCTGCCCATTCTTTGATGTTATCAGCCCAGGATTTTCTCTGCCTTCCTCTTCTCCGTTTACCTTCGACTGTTCCCTGAAGGATCGTTTTCGAAAGGGAGTCATGACGAGTTACACGCCCAAACCAGGCAAGCTTTCGACGTTTCACTGTTGACAAAAGTGGTTCTTGGTGGCCTGCATAGGTGTTTATCTTCTCTCTAACATAGACATTTGTTTTGTGCTCTTTATAGCAAATGCGCAAAATTCTTCTATAACATTTATGCTCGAAAGCCTGAATCCTTCGCTCCGTATCTGCAGTGAGTGTCCAGCTCTCACACCCATACAAGAGAATAGATAATACAAGTGATTTGTATAATTTGATCTTCACATTTACTATAAGTGATTAACAGCACAGCTGATATAAATTTGTTTCCTATAATTGGAAAACTTGTAATATCTATATATATATATAAATATATGTGAATCATTTGTAAACTTACAAATCCATTACATTCCATTTTTCAACATTCACCCTTCAGCACAAGAGTAGATAGTGTATATACTAAATAAATAATAAGGAAATTGTATTTGAAGACTTGACAATTTTATCATTGTTAAGTAAAATCTGTTTCCTTGTTTATTAATATCACAGTTAGTTACACAGCGGAGGTGGCACTTTATGTCGGTCTCCTCTCTACTATTGTTTCGAGATCAGAACATTCACAGCCGTAACTAATTTGTGATACCAGTAGTTCTCTCAGACACTGGGACTTCACCATTTTCTGCAGAAATTCTATTTCTGTAATTTTCAGTACTATACTGATCATAAAGCCAAGTAAAACCTCACGCCACACATAGGCCTATCTATGGATGAAACTGGGCGTGACAGTGATGATGAAAGTAACAGTGTCAGAATGGAGGGTGTAGAAAGTGTAGACTTAAATTGTGGTCAATATGTAGTGTGTGAGTTTGAGACAGGAAAAAACACGAAATATTTAATTGGGAAAGTCATGCAGCTGGAAGATGAGGATGGCGATGTGGAAATCAATTTTTTAAGAAAGAGTGGTAAAATGTTTGACAAGTTTTTTTGGCCTGCTGCAGAAGATTTAGGGACTGTTAAAATAAGTCAAATTAAAGCAATATTACCACAGCCAACTTGCTGCAAGGGTACAAAAAGAACAGAAAGGTATCTATGTTTCAACATATCCTTTGGTAATTTACAATTTTATTGATTCATTTTCATGGACTATTTCTCCTGCATATGGTCCATTTCTCCCCTTCATCAAGTCCATTACTCCCCATACGCGGTCCATTTCACACCACTATGGTATCATTGCTTCAAATGTTATTTTTATAAAAAGTTTTAATGTTTAACCATTTTATGTAGACTATATTTTGAAATAAATGGGTATTTCGCCTACACATATTAATAACATCTCAAACTTATTATTATTTCTATAGTTATATCGAATTTGGTTAAAAATGAAAAATGAGGGACCATTTCTCCCCACTCTCCCCTACAGTTTTTGTTAACCTCAAGTTTGTTTGGATTTGGTTGAGAACAGGACTTGTCATTCTGCATACCTGTCAACCTGTACGAATTTTTCGTACAATGTACGGATTTTTGATACTTTTAGCAGTGTACGGCCGTACAGACTCGTTGTACGGATTTTTCTCCCCCTCCCCCCCCCCAACTTTTTTTTTTTTAAATTCTAAAAATATTTTCCAACCCAAGTTTTTTTTAATTTTAAATCAGAAAATATTTTCTAGCCCAGGTTTTTTTTTTTTAACCAATTTTTTTTTATTTTTAATTCCGGAAATCTCGGCGTTCGTTTTTAAACTGAGGTCTCTCCCAGCAACCAATCAAATCCTTTTATACCCAAGAATTCGGCAAACACTTTGAATTCGGCCTCAAACGCTTTCGGTTTTCGGCGTGACATCACGTATTTTTAAAGTTACCTGTTATCAATGACGCCATTTTGTTTAAAAAAGCTAAGTACTTATAACTTGGTTAAATATTGCTGTTGTTTTGCTTTGTTGCAATTTAATCGCTGCCTTAATCTTTCCAGTTAGGCCTACATCTTGCCACTCAATATATTTCCGATAAATTGTCATAATATTCTGTGTAGGCCCTACATAACTAGAAAAAAAAGTTTGTTTGCATTGAGTAGGCCTACTTTATGCCAGCTCTCGAGATTCGCTGCTTTATTTTTTAATAAAGTGGCAATCTGTTATCACTGGTCTAGGCTACCAACTTGTAAATAATTTTGTAAATTTTTGGTGGTACGTTTTTTTCTTCCTAGATTTAATATCTTGCCCTTCAATATATTTCCGATAAAGTGTCATAATATTCTGTGTAGGCCCTACATAACTAGAAAAAAAGGTTTGTTTGCGTTGAGTAGGCCTACTTTATTCCAGCGCTCGAGATTAGTTGCTTTATTTTTTAATAAAGTGGCAATCTGTTATCACTGGTCTAGGCTACCAACTCATAAATAATAATTTTGTAAATTTTTGATGGTACGTTTTTTCTTCCTAGATTTGATATTCTATTCATAATTTTGTTTATTTATTTATTTTTTTTTTTTCTGTTAGCCGTTTGCTTTGTTCGTTGTATTTTTTAATCATTCTCTTTGTCTACAAATATTATTAGTTGAAATATTTCATCCACTGAATGATGGCTGAGCCTAATTCAAAGAAACAAAAGCTTGCAGGTCATGGTAAGTTTCAGGTCGAATGGGTTAAACTCTTCCCTGGCATTGTAGATGCATCCAAGTTAGGATCAACCCATGCTTTTTGTAGATTATGCAGCAAAGATATTAAAGTAGTAGTTTCAGGATTATATGATCTGAAAGTACATTTTAAATCGAAATTGCATGAACAAATGTTTGCAATGAAGAAGGGAGCATCTATTAAGACCTTTTTTGCTTAGCCAAAGCAGGAAGAGGGTGGCATTATAAAGGCTGAAGTTTTATTTGCCAATTTCAATGCCCAGCATAACTTAACTGCATCTGTTGCTGATCACTTTTGTGACTTGGCGCCTGTAATGTTTCCTGACAGTGATATTGCCAGAAAGTTCCAGTCGAAGAGGACCAAGACAACACTTATCATTAAAAACTGCCTGGCTATATCTGCAACAGAACCAGTGATAAAGCTGTGCAGGGAAACACCCTTCTCATTAATGGTTGATGAATCAAATGACAAGAAAACAGAGAAGAGGTTAGCTATTATGGTGAGAGTTTTTTAAGAAGGATTGGGACCAAGAACGAGATTGTTGGACATGCCTGTATGCAGTGGTGGAACCAGTGAGGCGATATTCAGTGATGTTGATAATCTGTTCACAAAATTTCATATTCCATGGAAAAATTGCATCGGCTTTGCTAGTGACAACTGCAATGTCATGGTGGGGAAATCAAGCTCAGTACTTACTAGGATCAAGCAGAGGAACCCTTATGTTTTTAGTATTGGGTGCACTTGCCACCTTGCAAATTTGTATGCACAAGATGGAATCAAACAGTTGACTGTGCCAGTAGAAGACCTTTTGTTAGACATATACTATCATTTTGAGCACAGCTCAAAACGACGAAAGGCTTATAAGGAGTTCCAACTATTCACAGAAGCAGATGACCTGAATATTCTTAAACATTGTCAGACTCACTGGCTGTCATTGCAAAAGGTAGTGGATAGAATTATTAACCAGTATACAGCTCTCTCATCTTATTTTGAAAGCCACAATGATGTTGAAAAGCCTGGCAGAGTCCAAAACATCCATAAACTTTTAACCCAGCTGACCCTTCGTTTTCTGAGTTTCATTCTGCCACTGTTAAATGAGTTTAATAAACTCTTTCAAACAGATGAGTCACAGATTGGTGGCATGATGGAGGAGATGGACAGATTGCTTAGAAAATTTTTAGTTAAATTTGTGGAGATGAAGTATGTTAAACAGATTGTTGACTTGAGGCATATCAAATTTAGTGATCGTGGGGTGCAGCATGATGACAGCATACTGGCAATTGGCCTCTCGAGCAATTATCAAAGAAATGGAGCTTGATAGTGGAGTAAAGAGTTCATTTTTTGAGGATGTCAGAAATTTTTACACATCAGTGGTTAAAAAAATTACTGATAAATTTCCCTTTGACAACCAGGTTCTAAAGGACTTAAAAGTGCTAGATCCAAGCACTAAAGATAATCTCAGGTATCCAAACATCTGCAGATTGGCAGATGCTTTTTCCCAAGATCTTGATCAGGAAGCACTGAAAGATGAGTTCGATGACTACTGTATGTTGTCTGATGTGTGTGTGCCTCTACTAACAGATAGTGGTCAGAAAAAGAGCTTCTGTAGCTATTGGCTGGAAGTTGTTGACCAGAAAACTAGTACTGGTGCCATCCGCTTCCCTAATTTGAAAGTCATCATTCAGCGACTGCTGATACTCCCTCACAGCAATGCTGACTGCGAAAGATCATTTTAATGATGAAAAAAATCCACACAGACTGCAGGAGGTCCATGAATGAGGACACACTCACTTCTATTTTACAGTGTAAGATTAACATTGATACATGCTGTGCAGACTTTAAGCCCACAAATGCAATTCTGTAAAGTGCTAAAAGTGCATGTGTTGATTATAATACAAAACACTGTACATCGAAAGAATAGTGTACATCATGATCACTAAGTTTTTTATATGTAAAGAACAGCATGAGACTATTAGCATGTTTTATATCACAATAATTCACATGCTAATAGATTTGTATATGTCATTTCATTTTAAAACTGTATTGCGTATAATTTATTAATATATTTTTTGCGTAAGGATTTTTGGGTGTTTGGATTTTTTTGGTCCGGCGTACAGATTTTTGTCTCAGGAGGTTGACAGGTATGATTCTGTCTCCATTCCACAGCTATCTTTTACCAACACAACAACTTTTGGAATATTTCAATGGGAAATATAGTAATTCACCAAATATTCCCCATTACCCTCTTGATAAGCATACATGGGAGTGGGGAAGGGTGTATTTACACGTATCCCAGGCTGGACTTCCCTGAACTAGAGGATGTTCAGTTTTAATAGCTTGGTTAACTTCAAATTCTGGCATAGAAGGAAACGAAAAGGCAGATAATAAAAAAACAAAATCAATAAATGTAAGGATCAAAGAACAGAGAGAAAAGCTTGGTTTAAAAAATAATAACAGATTGATGGAGAGTAGCCTGGGATAACAATCTTTAAAAAATAGTCATGCATATAAGCTGTTCAAAGCTCCAACAAAAACATGTCTAATATTATTTTATTTAAATTAAAAATTCCCTGCAATAATAAACTTCTCAGATTACAACTCAAAATGAGCAATTTCAGAACTGAAGAACCTTACTGTGCATAACATCTACAAGACAATAATATAGAGCATTTCCTACTAAAATATAAGAGATATGAACAACAGAAAATCCCAATATTATATTATCTCTATTCCGTTCCCTTTTTTGCCACTTAAGAAGTATGGTGCCACCACTACAGATGGTCCCTGTGAGGAAGCCTGCATCAAAGTACAAACTCCTTACATTTGTGTTTTCTGTAGCAGTGTTGTTACATACACACATACACACTCTCTCTTTTTTTCAAATAAGCATTTTTTTTTTGTTATAGTCAGAAACATATTTGTTTTACTCTAATTCTACCTTTTCTTAATGTCTCCTTCTTTAGGTGACCACACTTCTGGCGGTAGCCACTTTTTGGCAGCAGGCTACGAGAACGAAAACTCTAACTTGAATCAAAGTTAAATCCCACAGTCTTCAACTTTTAACTGGGGATCCTAGTATTTTTCAGTGATAATAGATACTATACACATAATCATATGTAAATTGAAAAAGATACAGTAAAACATAACCTACAAACCATTCAAATTGCAACTGGATAAAGAGACATCAATCTAGAAACTTGATACACCATAAACACCATAGACATTCAACAATACCACAACGAATGCCAGATAAATTGCAGCCTGGAAGAACCAAACACAAGAAAAACAATCAGTGTAATATGCTATATTGAATAATGAACAATATATACCTCAATTTTAACCCACATGGGGTATACTCAGATATCCTATGTACTCGTACAAGACAAACATCAGTTTTCATGTGCATGGACCAAAAACAAAATAAAATTTTCAAGCGACTTATTTGGTTGATGGGTTATTTATCATGACTGTGTGGGTTTGATTTCATTTGCATTGCCATTTTTTCATTGGAATGGTGTTTTCTCTCATTCTTTTATTTTGTTTGTTTACTTTGAGCCAATCAGTTAATCCTTCTCATTCCATATGGAACATAGCAATAGAACTGTTGCTCACTACCATTTTCTATTTTGGGCTGTGCTTATGCAATTGTGCTTATGATAAACAGGTTGCTGCTTAGCCTCTTCTTCCATCATTCTTCTCCAGGTTCTCTTCCGCGTCCCCACTTTTCTATTACCTTGTGGGTTCAAATCAAATGTCCTTGACATACTATACAGGTTGATTGTTTCCTGAGGGTTTTTCCTATCTATCTCAAAGTTCTGTCATTAGTGTCCAGCTATATTGCTCTGTACAGTTCCCAGAGGAATAGACTCCCTGCAAGGAAGCCAGCTGCACTTGAAACCCCATGCTCCATAAGGAGCAAAAAAGGAGATGATGATGTATTGTTTGTTGAATGGTTCTGTTCCACAGGTCTGTGTTTGCTGTTACCTCTGGCCACTTGGTACGGAGGATGCAACGGAGTCATTAGTTGGTGAACGTCTGGAGTTTTGGACATGATATATTTGTTGGCATGCCACATTTCTTAACCATAAATTAGGACAGATTTTCTTCACACGTGTGTCTGTATATTGCGTTAGTGTTTTTATTATCTTCTTCCTTCTTCCTCGTTCGTCCTGAAAAGGACGTTGGTTGCGTTGTGTCCGTTTACAGCAAAGCTGCGGTATTTGCGCCTTTCGGCCGACACATCCGACTTCCGCACAGCAATTTTTGGGACTGGGTTTGCCTTCTCTCTTCGATCCCTACTCCTCAGCCAGACTGCAGTGATGCAGCCTGTTTCCAGGACCACCACGTGGAGGTGGAGTAGGGTCTTGGTCAGCTCTGGTTCGCTGACCCTGACGCAGGCAGTCAAGCTATGGGTCGCTTACTGCATTCCTCACTTTTGATGCGTCTTGGGTCCCTTTTTATTATCTGAATGTTGTATTCTTCTTACACATCCTCTTCCCTCACCTTCTCTTGTTTCACTCGTCACGCTCCAGAATTTTATTTCTTATGTGTCTTATTGTAAGTCGGCGTCTGTGGCCTAATGGATATGAACGCAGTTTCATAATCCAGATATACCAGGTTCGAAACCTACTGCAGGCGGTTTGGTAGCAGATCGCTTTGTGTGGATTTTTAACAATGGTATAAGCGCCGTACCATTCAGAAAGCAATGGCAAACTACTGAATGTAAAAATTGCCTAGAAAAATCACAAACAGCCAATAAAAGCTGGGGTTGATTGCCACGTCCTGTAAAGGATAAGCAACTAACTAACCTATTGTAAATCCAGAGAATTTTGTCTTTCTTAAGCAATAGTTTTTGTTTAATGGACACATGAACATTAAAAATGACAAATGGATACAAGGTTAAAAAAATATATATAAAAAATAAATAAGAAACAAATGCAGTTCCACAAAAGAAATCTGGCTAAATAAGCAGTTTTTACAACCAAAAATGAGAAAGAAAGACAATAAAAAAGAAAGAAGAACATGGTATTAGAGATGTGAATAAAGCTGCTGCCTGCTTCAAGCAGGTGGGACCTAACTATTTTGTTTCTGAGATGGTGTTTGTTTTTTAATTTGGAGTTTTGGCGAGGTGCACCTGGTTCAACCTAGACTCAAGGTATGTCGGTTATATTGGGGCGCAAATCTATTTCTCAGACTGGTAATCGCAAGTAATGTAATTTCTTTTGATGTTGCTAATAAAAAAAAATATATATATAAAATTTTCACCACTATTGATTCTCGTAGCATGCAAATCTTAGTGTAACTATTAGGAGCTGAAGTAAAAGTACTCAGAATTTCTGTAAACATGGAAATTAATAGAAAACATTTATAAAAAGGGGAAAAAATATGCATCCCACTTTATATTAATCAGCAAGGCTAGTTACTACAGTGAACAACAGGATAATCCCCTAACAAATTGATACCTGGTAACCTGCTGTATACATAATAAGAACACTAAAGATAAGAACCTTTGAAATAGAAAAAGATCTGTATATGGACATATTTGATTTGCAATACTAAGGCATTCTACAAAGTGAAACATGGATAGAACCCCAGATTGATAAAAAAAATACTAAGTTATTTAAAAATATGTATATGAAGCAAGCCACAAGAGTGGCAGTAGTAAAACACGGAATGAAGCCAGGTTGTGTTTTTGCACCTACATGTTTCTTTTTTCTCCATGCAGTGAAAACACTATGAAGTTAATAGACAAACCAGGAGTATTGGTTTTGATGGCTAAAATACACTAACTTATGCAATGCTTATAATGCACTGCTAACACGATAAAGACTTACAAAAAATTGTAGCCTAAGTAGTAAATGAAAGTGTTTACATAACATAATATTTTTAAACAATCTTTTATTTTATTATTTTGTTTATTTCAGGAATTCTACCATTGTGATTTTTAGAAACAATACATTTCATTATTTCATGTGTTTAGTTTCTGTGAACTTTTATTTTTTAGCAGTTAATTTGATTAAAAATCTTCCTCTGATCTGACACAGCCACTTCGCATGATGTTGTCAAATAATTGTATGAGACGTGCTAGCAAAGTTCTTTTTCGACTGGGCCAGATTTTCTTGGTGTGGGGTATCATTTGTTTTGCTGTATCTCTTGGGACTGCATACTGGGTGGTTAGAAACAGAATATTAACCCAAATCAGGTGAGAAATAGTGACTTCTTTTGTTCTTGAAATTGTCAAGGTAATTGTTGGAGATTATGAATACAAGTGAGACTTATTTACATATGCTTCTGCAATATAGAAATTAGGCTACTCTATCTTGTTACATTTGTATACAGTAGAGGTGGGCAAATCGACACACTCAGCTGTTTTGAGACATTCGAAACAGTGATTTAAACTGTGTCGACACACTGTTTCGACACAACGGCTCAGCGGCACTTTTGCCCGTATCGGGGAGAAAGAAGTCTCTAATAGACAGTCATGAACTATGTGAGACAATCTCTCTGTTTTTTCTTGCACGGTACTGGCGTGTGTGAAAATCTATGGCGTTTCGTGTGACCACAAATCAATATTTTTACACATGTCTTCATTATAATGAAATAAAACGGAGATATGATGATAGCTGAAGTATATGTGAAAATAATAAAAAATAACAATAATTATAACAGTAATAATAACACATAATATCAAACTAGAGTAAGCTAGTTTTGGTAGACAATGATTCAAATCCACACCGAGTACACAGATATCAGCAGAGCTAATAAAGTGTCCATTACATTTATACGAACACACAGACACTTTCAACTTTAACATAGTGCCTAAAACATTGACAACTGCAGCACTGACACAATTTCCAGTGTCTATAACTTCCCAGCAAAAATAATATCACTTGTAAAATCAAGTCATCATAACACATCCCTGAAAAATATGACATGTTTGATATCCCATACTATCTTTGACGAACCCTTGAATGATAAAATACCAGAACACACGTTACATTTTACTTTGTTGTCTTTGATCTTTACACAATAATCCCAAACAGGGCTTCTCCCCGCCATAAATGAAGATTAAATGAGGTTGAACACAAGTTTTAAACACTATTTTATGTATAAACAAAACACGTTTTCTTACGAGAGCGCCTGAAGTCAGGAATCAAGAGTACCGTAACATGCATATAATGAGCGCTTGGATGAAATAGAACTATGGAACTGTTTCGAAACATCAGACAACAAGTAAATTAACTGAAACAATGAGACATGAGTCGTGACACCCTAGTATGCAGATTTACTTATTCTTGTTAGTAACAATCTATGGTATTCCGTGTGACCACTTAAGAATTTTACACAGTCGTTTTCATTATGATGATATGCAAGGGGAACATGCTGACAGCTGCAGTAAAAGTGAAAAAAATAATAATAATAACAGTAATAATGACACATTATATAAAACTAGAATAGGTACAGTCAGCGACAATGATTCAACTCAAACCGAGCAGACACCTAGTAGTAGTAAGCCTCTTTCAGTCCTGAGGAATTATTTTAAAAAAAAAATTATGACTTGTTTGATTTTCCATACTATCTATGAACGCCTAATGTACCGCACGCTTGACTCAAATTTTTACATTATAAGGCCCACGAAGGTGAGACAGTGAGACAGTGTGTCTCTGCAAAACAGCGAGAAAGACAGGAACTGAAACTGTGTCGATACAACAAGAAGGCTGAGTGTCGGACTCGATGCTGTTTCGAAACATTGTTTCGACACATACACACAGTAGCCATCTCTAGTATACAGTTCAAAAGTGTTTTGAATGAAATTTTACAAAAATGATGTAATAACAGTTTTACAGAGTCACATAGTATTCCAAGAACTACAAGCTTTTATGAAATGCAACCTAACAAAGGCTCTCATCACTTAATAGTTGGACAAGATGAGAAATAGGTTTTAGGAGTTAAAGAAACTTTAGATCAGTGGTTCTTAAGCAGGAGTGCATACACCCCTGGAGGTGCGAGACCCACTTTTTAGGGTAAGCGAGGCATGCCAGATATTTTAGAAGGCAAATCATCATAAACAATATATACTTCACAGAAAAATCAAATATATTTGTACAAAATAGAACCGTGGCTATGTGACTTAAATACCGAACCGTAGTCACATGTTGTAAGTAATATTTTCTCAAATCATATTTTTATCTCTTTTTTGCATTTCTGACATATTTTGCGAGTAAGAAGATATTAGGGTGCAAGGCTTTTTAAGATGCTGTAAAGGGGTCCGGAACCTCTAAATGGTTAAGAAGCACTGCTCTAGATTTAAATACTGGGGAAAGAAATTGGGGATGGATTGGACATAGTTTGTCAGCAGTTGGTCATACTATTGCATGATGATCACTAACACAGAAACAAGAGGGGTAGAGAGAAGACCAATGCGTCTTTGAAGAGAGACCAGGAAAACTCCTAAGAGATGCACAACTCGCACAGAAAAATGCTAAAAATAAATACAAGGAGAGACATACTCTGAAAGATATGTGGAATATGCATTTGGAGCTGCCCAAGCATTAGAGGAAGCCAAAGGGTACCAGTTGATTGAAATTTTGAAACACAAGAAGTAAACTGCTGGCACGTTGGCTATCAAGGGATTCTTCAAGGCAAACAAAAAAAAATGGCAGAAATAGATAAACATAGAGAAGAAACAAATATGTATATCTGATCTTTTCATAGAACTTAGCAATCGGCCATAGGATGTGCAAACCACCGACAATTCATACATTTTTAAAATCTATTAAATCTTGAGATTAAATGTGTGTGGAAACCCTCTGGCTTAATTTCAAGGACATCATAAAGACAGCTGCTGCAGAAGCATGTGGTGAAGTCCAACTTGGGAAGAAGAGAAAGAGGACACCTTGGTGGACAGAGGAAGTTAAAGAGAAAATAAGAGAGAAGACAAAGGCATGGAAACAATACTTCAGAGCTAAAAACACAGCAGGAAAAACAGAGAAATATAGAGAATATGTGATACTCTGAACAGAAGCAAAGAACAAGGTGGTAGCAGCAAAACAGAAGTCCTGGAAAGAATTTGGAGAAAAGCTAGAATAAGATGCTCAAGAAAACCAGAAATTGTTCTTCAAAGCATCATAAATGATAACCACTAACACGGAAGAGGAAACCAATGGTGGTGAAGATGACATAAAGATGGAAGAACTGAAGGCAGCACTGGAGAAAATCAAGATGGGCAAAGCAGGAAGGCATGATGGTAT
The DNA here is from genome assembly GCA_024509875.1 of Oreohelix idahoensis. Taxonomy (NCBI): domain Eukaryota; kingdom Metazoa; phylum Mollusca; class Gastropoda; order Stylommatophora; family Oreohelicidae; genus Oreohelix; species Oreohelix idahoensis. The sequence goes on from JAMPIV010020958.1 coordinate 129,959, forward strand.
AACACCAGAAATGGTTAAGTACATGGGAGCAGCAGGCGACCTATTACTCCTGAGGGTTTTACAAGCAGCTTGGTGCAACAAGACCATACCAAAGGATTTGGAGATAGCCATCATAACACCAATTTTCAAAAAGGGTGACAATCGACAATGTGGAAACAATAGAGGCATATCCCTTCTCAGTGTCCCTGGTACAATCTACTCTAGAATCCTGGAGCAGAGACTCCTAACTGAGCCACAAATGGATGAGGTCCAGTGTGGCTTCCGAGTACACTGAAGTACTCAAGGCCTAATCTTCACACTCAGACAGCTGAGGGAAAAAGCCCTTGAGTATAAGAGTGAGATCCATCTTTGTTTCTTAGATCTGGAAAAGGCGTTTGACAAGTTCCCCTGGAGCAAACTTTGGGACTGTTTGGCAAGGAAGAACATTCCAGCACCTCTAATTCATGCTATACAGAGCTTCTAAAAGTCTTGCAGAAATTATGTGAGGACGAGAAACCATAAGTCAGAAGAGTTCAGAACCACCACTGGTGTAATACAAGGTGATATCCTGTCACTTTATCTTTTTTTAAACTCCTCATGGACAATGTCATCAAGGCATGTAAGGAGAGGACAAGAAAGTATTCAGTGAGGTACTGAAAGATAAGACAGGTCTGTATTTCAGAGCTGGCATTTGCTGATGATGTTGCCCTGATTGCTAAATCAGAGGCACATCTCCAATTCAACCTGCAAGTCTGGAAGGAAGAGCTGGAGAAGAAGGGATGGTCATAAGCAGCTCTAAAACAAAAACCATGGTAATATCATGAGAGGAAAGAAGGCATCAGATTAAGCTGGGAGAACAGGTCCTGGAGCAGGTCAACCACTTTAAATACCTCAAGCTATCATAGACCGGAAGGGAGGCATTGTCATGAAGTGACGTCTGTATCACAACACGAATTCTAAGTAACTCTGACCACACCGCGCACCATATATTGTATGAAATGCAAGATACCCAGTCCAATGAGAACGCTTTGTTATGCAGTGTTTACTACAGCCTTGGATAATAAAAATGGAAGTCCAATCTGTGCAACCTAGTATCGGAAGACAATTTACTACATCATTATGAAAGAAGTACCACATGGAAGAAGTATACAAAACGATACTGGGAATGTTGCTCTACCCGTAGGTACAATAACTTTTATAAATACTAATATAGGACGGGAGAAACCTCTGGTTGAATGCACTTGAAGCTTCAGGTTAGTCCTTAATTTAGCTGTTTAAATTATGCATAGAATAAAATGCACTTATGAGACTAAAAGATTATAAGATAGATATATAAAGAATAATTCAGAGTATAATTTAAGCTTTGGGTGAATAAAATCGCTCCAGGAATAACGGAGATAATAAAAAAAGTAGTTTTCCTGATTTGAACAATAGGCAAATTTTACCAATATTTTCGGACCTTGAAACACATTAGTAGGGGAAACCACCTTGGACGGACGAGGTCACTCTGTAAATAGTGCGTGCCTAATAGAATCAGGTCAGTCACAATATTTGAATCGACAGCGAGCGGCAAAAGAAAGCCTGTGTTAATGCAAGTGTTTTGCCTTCTGTACCTGAAAGCAGATCTTAACCAACCATTAACGGCTCATCTGTGTGTATACCTGAGGGTAAGAACGAATCTATATATATATATGTATATAATTATGTGTAATTATAGTGAGTAATCCACCTGTACGATAAGAAATGTATAGATGTGTTAGAAAATTTACAGTGTGTTGCTGGTGAAACTTACAGGCTTGTGTGTAATTCTAGAGGCAAAGCCAGCGTTCGGAAATATTTAAAAATATTGAGAATGATGGCCAAGTGTGTCTGTAGGTTTGGAAACGTGTTTAAAGAAGTATTTCTTAAATGGAATGACACACATACCAGGTACATAAGGAAAGATGAAAGGAATTGGATCACTGTATAGTTTGATACGTTACTTAGTAGTTTTATTCACAACCAAACTATTGTATGGAGGCAGATCATGGGAAACGAATTATAATTAAGGATGTAGAAGAAAATTATGATCACAGTGAACTGAATTGATCTATGCTACTATACTATATCTTGTGCATCTACTAGCACTCTTATCTGAAACTGTCTATCGTCCCCATCGGTGTCATAGAGGGATATTGGTAGAAAAATACAGGGATTGCGTTTAACTTCATTTCAGGTTTTATCCTGTAATCTACGACAAATATAAGAGGCATCTATTACTGAGGTTACGACGGATGCAGTGCCGGTCTATGTTAGAGGGCCAGACATCACGAGTATACCAGTTGGAAGAATTTCATCCGACAATTCTCTCCAGTATCAGAGGGAGCCATCTTCAGTGACTCAGATAAGTTGCCCACAAAGGCAACTGTGTAGCATATTCCTGATCACCAAAACTAAAATCAAACCAGTTTGTGATGAACCTAGCAGTATAGCTCTTCAATTAGACTGTGAGAATAACACTAGTAATTATTCAGGGACAGATCAACCAAGCAAGACTGTCTCCATAGTGATAGACATCTTAATACAGTGAAAGACTTTGTTGAACATTTTTATTATTTATTTACTTTTGTAACATGAGTTCTTTTAAAACTTTTCAAACAGAAAAGAGTAAATGTACAAATAAATTGTAAATATTTACCAGCAGACTTACTTAAATTCTTTAAGTTAAGTTTTATTCCTTGTTGGTGAATTTAATTAAATAATTACCCCTAGCAGATTTAAAAATATTAATAATAATTACCATATTAACAGAGGAGGATCTGGAGATGTAGCCCATAAGGACTCAGAGTACTACATTACCATCTTCTCTGGGAACTTATACAGCTTGACCCTACCTTTGTTGTCTATACACCTTTACTCTTTATCAGAGAAAGGAGTATTACTGATAAGACCAGACTCTTATCTGGCACTATCCTGGTATCATCTGATACACCTGTCGCAGAGAGATTTATGATTAATAAATTTCTATCATCATCTCAACCCATAACCCGTCATGGGTCGTAGGGGTGCCATGGTGGAAGCATCAGCAGACAGGGTCCTCCACTGCTCTCTATTCTCAGCAATGCGTACAAGTGTGGAGAAACCGTGTCCTGCCCATTCTTTGATGTTATCAGCCCAGGATTTTCTTTGCCTTCCTCTTCTCCGTTTACCTTCGACTGTTCCCTGGAGGATCGTTTTCGAAAGGGAGTCATGACGAGTTACATGCCCAAACCAGGCAAGCTTTCGACGTTTCACTATTGACAAAAGTGGTTCTTGATGGCCTGCATAGGTGTTTATCTTCTCTCTAACATAGACATTTGTTTTGTGCTCTTTATAGCAAATGCGCAAAATTCTTCTATAACATTTATGCTCGAAAGCCTGAATCCTTCGCTCCGTATCTGCAGTGAGTGTCCAGCCCTCACACCCATACAAGAGAATAGATAATACAAGTGATTTGTATAATTTGATCTTCACAGGAAAACTGATGTTACTTTTCCAGATCACATTCAACCTTGTCATGGCAGCTGAGGCCATCTCAAGTCTTGTCTTGATTTCTTTATTTGATCTTCCATCACTACATATAGTGGACCCGAGATATTTAAAGGTGTTAACTTCTTCTAACGTTTGCCCATTTAACGTAATGTTGGTCGGAACATGTTTCTTATGGCTATTCACCAATATCTTGCTTTTTTCTATATTAATTTCCATCCCATATGTTCTTGTTACTTTCTCCAGTCTAGAGGTAAGGTCTTGAAGTTCTGATTCTGTTCCAGCTATCAGATCAATATCATCAGCAAAACGTAGATTACACAGAGGTCGGCCTCCAATCGATATGGTTGATTTATAATCGTAGAGAGCCTCCGGCATAATATGTTCTAGATAAATGTTAAAGAGCACTGGTGACAGGATACATCCCTGGCGAACTCCTACAGTTGTTTTGAAAAATTCTCCAATGTCATTGCTTGCAAAAACAGCACTGCTTGCGTCCTTGTATAGTGCTTCAATGATATCTATGATGTTGGTATCAAAATTGAATTTTCTCATTATTTGCCATAAACCTTCATGCCAGACTCGATCGAAGGCTTTTGTGAAATCGATGAAGTTATGGTATAAATCATGTTGATGCTGGAGATGTTTTTCGATCAGTAATCTAATATTGAAGATTTGTTCTGAGGTACTTCTTTTTGGTCTAAAGCCAGCCTGTTCCTCTGACAAGATTTCTTCTGATTTCTGTTTTATTCTGTTCAAAAGTATCCTCAACATCACCTTACTTGGATGACTAATAAGGCTAATGGTTCTGTAGTTCTTGCACATTTTTAGATTTCCTTTCTTTGGAAGCGGTATTACTAATGACTGCGTCCATTCTTTTGGCCATTTTTTTGTACTCCATATCTTCTGGCAAATTGTTGTCATGATTTTTACTATATTTGGTCCTCCATATTTCAAGAGCTCTGCTGGTATATTATCCACACCCGGTGACTTCCCTCCTTTCATCGAACATATAGCCTCTTCCACTTCTTCCCGTAGTATTGCTGCATTTCCGAGTTCTCTGTTTTCGCACTTAATGTTGTTTAATATGCCTAAGTCAGTGTCAAGTTTACAGTTATATAATTCTTTACAATATTCTGTCCACCTTCTCATTACAGCTGTTTTTTCATTGAGCAGAGCCCCATTGCTATCTTCTATGACAGTTACCCTGGGCTGTTGGGGTTTTGATAGTCTTCTTAATGTGTCAAAAACTGCCTTGCTGTTACCTTTTATTAGCCCCGTATTAATGGACTCACATTGATCAGCTACCCATTTTTCTTTGGCCTGTTTCATTTTCTTTCTAATATTTTTATTCACCATACTGTATTGCCATGCTGCTTCAGGAACCTCTTTCTTAACCTTTTTCATTTCTCGCCGTGTATCACATAACTTCAGAATTTCATCTGTAACCCATGGTTTGTTTATTTTCTTTCTTTTACCAAGTATTTCTGTTGCTGATTCAATGAGCACGTCTTTCATGTTCTCTGTGATTGAGTTGATATCATCCTCCAAAAAGTTGAGAGCTGCGAATTTCTATATTTCTATATCTTTTCTTTATTCTACCCGAGTCTTCTACTTTATTATCGCTCTTTTATCCTTTTTCTTTTTTCGCATTCATTTGATTGTGAAAATATAACTCTTCCATTCATACCTTTGCCTGTCTCTTTTCTTATTTAACAAAGCATTTTTATTGCTGTTAAGCTAGTCCTAGATGAGACCGAATAGTGTGAAATTCGTTCTCGACAGACATATGATGGCAGTCAATCATCTAACATTTTCATCTGACACGGCACTCTTGGTTAAGTTTCTCGGTGTTAGGTGTGAGAGGCGCCAACAGGCATCGCTCGGGTTTGACCATAGGTAGCGGCAGGTGTGAAACGCATCTGGCAGTTCAGTGCCGTCATCTGAGTTTTATGTAGGTGTTAAGACGGGAACTATTTCGGGTTTTTGAGAATTAGGAAATCATTTCTTTTCATAAGATATAAACCCCAGTAGTTTAGACTAAATTCATTCAGTACTCCGCAGTCAAGACTAGAAACATCTAGCGTTCGATTACTAAAATCTCTGTTGATAGAAGCATCATTTAGTTGGTCGATTGTCATCTAGCTTTCGATTCCTAAGATCTCTGTTAATAGAAGCATCATTTAGTTGGTCGAATTGGATATAGTTATTAGTAGTTCTGTGTTGAAGTAATATTATATATCTAGTATTTTGTGAGTGATTTAAGTGGTAAATCGCCTATTTTATTTTCACTAGTTAGATTTTTGTGCAGAGGGATTAAATTATAAGTCTGTTATATTCTGTAGTTGACGTGTTACAGTGGAAAGCAGAATAAATTATTATTTCTAGCTTAAACTCATGCAGCTGTAAATAAAATTTAATTAAATTGCTAGTAACCAGTCCGAGTATATTTTAAACTAACTTATAACTGCACTGAGTCATCATTGAGTATTGACGAAATACGTAGGTATTTCTAATTCATGATGATTGATTTTTTTAAACGATCATAATTATTTCACGGGAGTTTTAACGTTAAGACAAGCTCTACGCTTGCAGTTATATTGTAAGTTATAACCAAAGCAAATATTGTGGTTAAGTATTTTGTACTTTTCTCTTCCTTACACAGTTTTGGGTCAGCCCAACTTTTACCAGCGGTTTTAGTACAGCTGAGAGAAGAAACATTTTTATCTTTAACCACGTGGGTCTACAAGTTAACACCTGTCTGGCAGGGCGTTTGCCTCCAGAAATAGACAGAGTACAAATCTCACTAACGGTTTTAAAGACTAAATGCCTATACTGAGCCTATTGAGCCAGATTATATTTCTTCACAAACTCTCATGTACATGCAGCCCTGTGGCGAGAAAAATTACAAATCATTAACATTCCGACATTTTGACTAATTGTGGTGTGACCAATAATTATCTATTGAGAAAAAGTTACCAACCGGTCATTTTCCTAAATAAGGGAAACCTCGTGATTCTGACACTGTGAGCCTGCTTAAATCTAATTCTTACCTGAAACTGAGTAAACTGACACTAACTTAAATCTGAAAAGAAAACTATCGCATGAAGAGGACGCTCCCCGGACCCATTGGATGAAACCAAAATCTGCAGAGCTGGGATCCGCTTCATCAACAGAAAGACAGATTAAACGGTGTGTGTGTGTACTAACGTGCGCCAGACGGCGAACACCAGCAAGATTTTAGGTAAGAAAAGTGAGACAGGGGTCCCTGCTGAAAGAACAGAGTGAAAGCAGACTGAGTGATTCTTTTTATGATAGGATTTGTGCACCCACATTTTTGGTAATTTCATTTATGCAAATTGTTGCTAAATGTGGGTTTTCCTGTCTTAGGATAGATTAGGGTATACATTCTGTTCTCAACTTTAGAGGGAAATCTGAGACTATAGTGTATATATCTGTGTCTCTTTGGGGCTATCACTTTTCTTCTAACAGGATCGTGGGCTAAACATCGAGGGAAAAGATTACACCTATGGGTCTATTATCATCATCATCTCAACCCGTAACCCGTCATGGGTCGTAGGTGTGTAATGGTGGAAGCATCAGCAGACAGGGTCCTCCACTGCTCTCTATCCTCAGCAATGCATACAAGTGTGGAAAAACCGTGTCCTGCCCATTCTTTGATGTTATCAGCCCAGGATTTTCTTTGCCCTCCTCTTCTCCATTTACCTTCAACTGTTCCCTGGAGGATCGTTTTCGAAAGGGAGTCATGACGAGTTACATGCCCAAACCAGGCAAGGTTTCGATGTTTCACTGTTGACAAAAGTGGTTCTTGGTGGCCTGTATAGGTGGTTATCTTCTCTCTAACATAGACATTTGTTTTGTGCTCTTTATAGCAAATGCGCAAAATTCTTCTATAACATTTATGCTCGAAAGCCTGAATCCTTCGCTCCGTATCTGCAGTGAGTGTCCAGCCCTCACACCCATACAAGAGAATAGATAATACAAGTGATTTGTATAATTTGATCTTCACAGGAAAACTGATGTTACTTTTCCAGATCACATTCAGCCTTGTCATGGCAGCTGAGGCCATCTCAAGTCTTGTCTTGATTTCTTTACTTGATCTTCCATCACTACATATAGTGGACCCCAGATATTTAAAGGTGTTAACTTCTTCTAACGTTTGCCCATTTAACGTAATGTTGGTCGGAACATGTTTCTTATGGCTATTCACCAATATCTTGCTTTTTTTTATATTAATTTCCATCCCATACGTTCTTGTTACTTTCTCCAGTCTAGAGGTAAGGTCTTGAAATTCTGATTCTGTTCCAGCTATCAGATTGATATCATCAGCAAAATGTAGATTGCAAAGAGGTCGGCCTCCAATCGATGTGGTTGTTTTATAATCGTAGAGAGCCTCCTGCATAATATGTTCTAGATATATATTAAAGAGCACTGGTGACAGGATACATCCCTGGTGAACTCCTACAGTTGTTTTGAAAAATTCTCCAATGTCGTTGCTTGCAAAAACAGCACTGTTTGCGTCTATTATACTTGTAGTAATTCATTACCTTATATGTATTTTCTATGCTTGATATTAACATTTAGGTGTTGTGGTAAATTTTTCTTATGTTAATAAATTTACATAAACTTTATTCAAACGTGTCGGTCAGCTCGTTCCAAAATATCTATATTCCATGGTTATAGTTTTCACTTCTGTGCGTCTAACTGTCGTCACTTATGTGTGTGTGTACGTGAGTGGTATATATATATTTAATATATATATTTTTTTTAGACTGTCTGACTCCTCTAAATCTGTTGTAGAAGATAGGCTGAAAGATAGAAGATTTCTCTATTTCAGGGACAGACTATTAATTTCTACCATCTCACTAGTGGAAATCTATTTCTATTATTATCTCTCACTGCTGCTATCACTTATTCTAATCTATTCAGAAGGGACCAACCCAAGTCTTAATTCCCCTATCACAAAATCTACGACAACACCTTTATATCCAGGATACCTTATTACAGTCTATACTATCTGAACCTCTCACGACAGGCAACAAAGAAGAGTTAGCTACCCAAAGAGCAGCAGCTGGGAGACTTTTTCAGGCCATAAATCGAGGATTCCTCAGCAAGAGAGAAGTTGGTAAGAAGACGAAGATAGCTGTACCCGCTCCACCAATGTCCCAGTATTGACGTATGGATGCAAGCCATGGGCAATGACTTACAACCCACAAAAGCCAGATCCAAACCTCAGAAATTAGATATCTGAGGAAAGTGGTTGAAGTAACAAGAAGAGACATGGTCCGCAACCAGACGATACGTCAAGGCCTAAAACCAGCCCATGCAGACACAAGTAGAACAGTCCCAATTAAGATGATTTGGCCATGTCTGCAGAATGAGAGAAGATCGGCTACCACGACAAGCATGGGAAACAGGGATCCAGGATGACCCAGAGTCTGCTGGGAGGACAATTAGACAATCTTTGAAGGACTGAGGACTAGAATGGAACCAGGCCAGGAGGAAGACAGCCGATAGAATAGTATGGCGTTCTCTCTTCCAAACCTCTAAACCTCACGGTAGAAGAGGAATGACTAAGTAAGTAAGTATTAAATGTGTTACATTTTATCAATACTACAATAGTTTTACTGCTTTTATGACCTTCATTTCCTATTAAGAAGAGAAATTATTCATCCATTATATTCTGTGGAGTACTTGCTCAACTGATCTATTGTCTATATATATATTTGCCCTGTGTAACTCCCAGTTGTCTCTCAGGAAACAATGAAATAATAAGGTTACTGCACCATCAGGCATGTCATAAGATGTAGTTAATATGAGTCTGTGCATGGTGCTTTCAACATCATCATACAAAAAACAAATAGCTACAAAATCCACTGCTGCAAGAGCACATACATTCTTTGGCGAAGGCTTCTTGTAAGGGGACCAGCTGCATGTTTCATAGGTTGCAAAAAGGAAAATGATGATATATTATATTTTACGGTATATATTTACTCAACCTGTAAGACCACATACGATGCTTTATTGACTGTAAGAAGGCTTTTGACAGAGTCCATCGTGAGAAAATAATTGAATGCCTCAAAGACATAGGTATTGATTGAAAAGACATAAGAATACTAAGTAACCTTTATTCGGAACAAACTGCGACAGTAAGATCTGGCAAGAATTACTCACCATATATAGACATAAAATGAGGTGTGAGACAAGGTTGCATATTGTACCCCTGTCTATTTAATATCTACACAGAAAAAATTTTCAGACAGTTACAGGAAATGCTAGGACTGACCATTGACAGAAGATCAATAAACAACCTTAGATATGTGGATGATACAGTTTTGTTAGCTGAAAGTGAACAGGAGTTGCAAGAGCTAGTGAAGCAAGTGAATAGCATAAGTCATAAATATAGATTGGACATTGTTGCAGGATTTTGACCCCTTGCTCTGCAGTGATGGTCCAGCAGTGGCCAAAATTCATGGTATCTACTGAGGGTCTTCAAAGGTAATCTACCTTTTGCTCAAGATTACTCTTGGCCAAGATGTGAATTGAAGAATGATGCTTCAATTCTAGGAAGCCTCATAGGAATTTAAGAAATCAAGCACCACAGCTAATATTATCAAGGCCGTATTGAACTTTAGCATCTTCCCAGACCTTCTACGAGGAGAAGAGCATTTTGCTCATTTGATGAGCCCCCCAACTGATTTAATTCAGTAAAATATTACTTCAATAGCTTTGTTTAGGTGTATTTGAAATGACTGAGACATACGGATATATATATATATATATATATATATATATATATATATATATATATATATATATATATATATATATATATATATATATATATTCATTCATAACCCTCCACTCCCAAAGGAGCATAGGCCTTCAACAAACACATGCCAAGTCCTCCTGTCCCGTGCCATCATCTCAAGTTCTTTCCATGTTCTCTTCATCATTTTCACCTCTGTTTCCAACTCTCTTCTCCATGTACTTCTTGGTCTTCCTCTGCCTCTCTTGCCCTGGGGGTTCCAGAACAAGGACTGCCTTGTAATGCTATCAACAGGTTTCCTCAGTGTGTGTCCTATCCATCGCCATCGTCTTCTTCTCATCTCTTGTTCCACTGGCACTTGTCTAGTTCTTGTCATCAGTTCCACGTTGGTAACCTTGTCATACCATTTTAATCCCTCTATTCTACGCAAGCACCCATTTATGAAAGTCTGTAGCTTTTTGGTTGTTGTCTTTGTTGTTCTCCATGTCTCCGAGCCATACAATAGGACTGACTTCACATTTGAGTTGAAGATTCTTATTTTCGTGTTGGATCCGATTTCTCTTGATCTCCATATATTTCCCAATGCAATGAAAGCTCCTCTTGCCTTTTGTATTCTTATTTTGATATCGCTGTCTGTCCCTCCAACTTTGTCTATATTACTGCCAAGATATGTGTATGATTCTACATCTTGAATTGGTGTTTCTTCAAGTTCAACCCTGTTATCATTACCTGCATTTATTCTCATTATTTTTGTCTTTTCCCTGTGTATTTTCAGACCCAATTGCTGTGACCTCTCATCGAGTGTTTTCAATTTGTCCTGCATCTGATTACGGTTATGGGACAGAAGAGCCAAGTCATCAGCAAAATCCAGATCATCCAACTGCTTAGTCAGAGTCCACTGGATTCCATTTCTGTTGTGTGTTGTCGATGATCTCATAACCCAATCTATTGCCAGCAAGAAAAGAAATGGAGACAAGAGGCATCCCTGTCGCACTCCTGTTCTTATCCCAACAATTTTCAATTAATCATCAATTATATTTAACATTGTAAAATAAATAAAGGTGTTGATAGAGAAAATTTTAGTTTTAAGGATTCGTCACTGGTGATGGTCTAGTTATGTTCTGAAATGTTTGTTTTAAGAGTTCAGTTGGCAGCTTTGAGTGAGTACTTAGCTGCCAGTAAGGTGTCGGTTGGCTTCTTATCCAGCTGATGTTGGTTCTTTACAGGTTGTAGACTGCTTCTCTCTCATCACTGGCCAAGTCTGCTGATTGTAACACATCCCTTGTAGTATCATGGGGTAATTACGAAGATGATCCAGCGTCTTCAAGACAATGGTGACTAGCTTTGACTGAAGGCCACTTATACCACTCACCTGTTCCACAGACTAGTACCACCAATTAGTAGCACAGACTAGTATCATGAAATGAGAGAGAAACAAATACCCTCCTGAGTATTGGGTCACCTGACATGAAAATCAGGTGTCCCTTCATTTCATTCCACCATCCCATCTGCCTCAGAACTTTCATTAAATTTTATTTGCTTGACAGACACTGGTGACCAAAAATTATGGCATCTTTGTGGCATGCAGGCAGGGTGAAGTCCTCAAAGTTAACAGCAGAGACAGTAAAAACTGTTGCAGTTTGTTAGATAACCTCAATTTAAGCAGTGAGTACCTGACATGGAGTATTTGATATGTGTATCTAACATTGAGTATTTGGTATGAGTATCTAACATGGAGTATTTGATATGAGCATCTAACATTGAGTACTTGGTATGAGAATCTAACATGGAGTATTTGATATGAGCATCTAACATTGAGTATTTGGTATGAGCATCTAACATTGAGTATTTGGTTTGAGTATCTGTTGCGGGTCTTTTTATAAGATAATATAGTTGGAGCACATGTAGTTTTACTCTGGCCAAAGTCACATATGGGATGTCTATCAGACCACGCACACAGTAACACCACCCCAAATCTTCATATTAGCACCAAGTCAGTGTGGACGAACTTCAGACATATTTATTGACATAACGTAGCTCCATATATATATATTGATATGCGTAATATCTTAAGGCGTCAACTAGACCGTCCTTAGCGTCGCTGTACAGTCTGCTACTGGAACAATGCCCTCGACATTTTCATGCAGATTTATTTAAAGTTCACAACTCACTTGCACCATATTCAGAATTCCTTTCTTACAATAATCTAGTATCGACACACAGAGGTGTATGGGTGTTCTAGAGATCGAACACTTGAGGAATCTGTAAGAAAGTAAAACATCTAGCAGCTCGACACACATGCGTCCATCCACCTTGAAACACCCACAGAAAAGACCTAGAAAGATCCTTCACTTCTGCTATCATCGACCGTATACTTTTGCTACTATGCCCAAAAGGCAATGACGTACTTCCTGTAACCCAGGATACCGGTCATCAACAAATATGGTCAACAATCGTGCCGTATTTGATATCGACAGATATGTTATGAGTTTTACTCATAACAGTATCTAACATGGAGTATTTGATATGAGCATCTAACATTAAGTATTTGGTGTGAGTATCTAACATTGAGTATTTGGTATGAGCATCTAACATTGAGTATTTGGTATGAGCATCCAACATTGAGTATTTGGTATGAGCATCTGACAAGGAGTATTTGACATGAGCATCTGACATGGAGTATTTGATATGAGCATCTGACATGGAGTATTTGATATGAGCATCTGACATGGAGTATTTGATATGAGCATCTGACATGGAGTATTTGATATGATCATTTGACATGGAGTATTTGATATGAGCATCTGACATGGAGTATTTGGTATGAGCATCTGACATTGAGTATTTAGTATGAGCATCTGACATTGAGTATTTGGTATGATCATCTGACATTGAGTATTTGGTATGAGCATCTGACATGGAGTATTTGATATGAGCATCTAACATGGAGTATTTGATATGAGCATCTAACATGGAGTATTTGATATGAGCATCTAACATGGAGTATTTGATATGGAGTATTTGATATGAGCATCTAACATGGAGTATTTGATATGAGCATCTAACATGGAGTATTTGATATGAGCATCTGACATGGAGTATTTGATATGAGCATCTGACATGGAGTATTTGATATGAGCATCTAACATGGAGTATTTGATATGAACATCTAACATGGAGTATTTGATATGAGCATCTAACATGGAGTATTTCATATGAGCATCTAACAATGGAGTATTTGATATGAGCATCTAACATGGAGTATTTGGTATGAGCATCTAACATGGAGTATTTGGTATGAGCATCTAACATTGAGTATTTGGTATGAGCATCTGACATTGAGTATTTGGTATGAGCATCTGACATTGAGTATATGATATGAGCATCTGACATTGAGTATTTGATATGAGCATCTGACATGGAGTATTTGATATGAGCATCTGACATGGAGTATTTGATATGAGCATCTGACATGGAGTATTTGATATGAGCATCTGACATGGAGTATTTGATATGAGCATCTGACATGGAGTAGTTGATATGAGCATCTAACATGGAGTATTTGATATGAGCATCTGACATGGAGTATTTGGTATGAGCATCTGACATTGAGTATTTGGTATGAGCATCTGACATTGAGTATTTGGTATGATCATCTGACATTGAGTATTTGGTATGACATCTGACATTGAGTATTTGGTATGAGCATCTGACATGGAGTATTTGATATGAGCATCTCTTATGGGACAGAGAAAGAATAGAACTACAGCTATCTCATATATAACGTACAAGGTATCTAATGTGAGGTAGAGCGTGAGGCTGGTAACCTCATCATGTTAAACAAATTGCTTCATAAACCACTGCTGCAAGAGTATGTGAAAGCTCTATGCTAGCTCCTTGCAAGAGGGCCATCTGCAATGGTGGCTCCCTGCTCCATAGATGATGTTTTTTTATATTTTATTTTCAACACTTTGACCACCAAGCCTAAATTCTTGTTCCTACATTAAACTAAATTTATATAAAAGCATTCTTAATCTAATTAGCAATTGTACGTACCAAGCTGATGTTATCTGCTGACGTACGCATACTGCCCATTGTGAACTTATGTACTGGGTGATTGAAAAGTTACTTTCAATTTTATTAAACTGTTATATCTTCACTTGAATCCTCTAAATATGTATGAAACAAATTTGAAAACAATGACAACTACATTTTTTTTTTTTTACTGTTTATCCTCAGAAACAAAATAAAATGACAAACTGGCCAATAAAATGACAAACTTGCCAATAAAATGACAGACTGGCCAATAAAATGACAAACTGGCCATTAAAATGCCAAACTGGCCATTAAAATGACAAACTGGCCAATAAAATGACAGACTGGCCAATAAAATGACAAACTGGCCATTAAAATGACAAACTGGCCATTAAAATGACAAACTGGCCAATAAAGCAATGTTACATAAACAAAAAATATTATTGTTCGATATGAAAACAAGTGTTGAAGAAATAAGATCTCACGTTGAGTTGTAATCTTGATGTAGCACAGCACAATGTGGAATAAAATGGTAGTTTCATATGATTAGTTAGATAAAAATAAATAAATAAACATTTTAAACATGAAGTGACTTTTCAGTCACCCTGTATATTCCCCAGAGTGGCCTTTTATATAAATTCCTCATCTTGACCAGATTTACTCCCCAGTGAGATATTCACCAGTGTAACTTGACATATACTATACTCCCAGTGTGACCAGACATGTGCCACCAATGTGACCAGAAACATACTCCCTAATGTGACCAGCCACATACTCCCTAGTGCGACCTGACTTAATCCCTAAGGTTTACCTGACACATACATTTCTTTCTCATACAGTTTGTAAATCAATTTTTAACACAGATAATAACCAGTCTCATTCTTCTGTTTCTCTCATGGACTTTTTATATTTAGCAAGTTTTTTCACCACATGCTTTTGTTCATAGAAAATCCCTTATGTTTTGCAAGCAGCAAAATGTCCTTGGAATCTGAGGCATTTAAAGAATTTTGATTTTATAAAGGCTAACTTAATTTTGCCAAGTGAAGACTGTCTGACGATAACAAAATTATATTTCAGGAACATGCAACAGTTATAATTCAATATACAGACAGTATTTTAAAATGTAATACATTGTATCTCAGTAGTAAATTATGTTTTAATACATTGTATCTCAGTAGTAAATTATGTTTTAGTACATTGTATCTCAGTAGTAAATTATGTTTAAATACATTGTATCTCAGTAGTAAATTATGTTTTAATACATTGTACCTCAGTAGTAAATTATGTTTTAATACATTGTATCTCAGTAGTAAATTATGTTTTAAAAGATTGTGCCTCAGTAGTAAATTATGTTTCAATACATTGTGCCTCAGTAGTAAATTATGTTTCAATACATTCTATCTCAGTAGTAAATTATGTTTTAATACATTCTATCTCAGTAGTAAATTATGTTTTAAGCTCATTCCCATTCTTTGTCATACTTGGATGTGCATAAGGCAGAGACAAAAAAAGCTGACTATCCCTGCTCTCTGCCTCTTTGTCTGCACCTGTTTTGTCTGTCATTCATATGGGTGCTCTGACCATCATCATCATTGCCCATTAGCTCCCCAAGGAGCATAGGCTTTATTAAACCCATGCCAAGTTCTCCTTTCCTGTGTCATCAGTTCCATGTCTTCTTCATCCCTTTCATTTCTGTCTTCACTTATATTTTCCATTCATTTTTTGGTCTCCCTCTTTCTCTCTTCCCTGGGGATTCCAGAATAAGGACTGCCTTGTAATGCTATCAGCAGGTTTCCACAGTGTGTGTAAGATTTATAGCCCATTTTTGTGTATCTCTTGTTCCGCTTGCACTTATCTGGTTCATGTCATCAGTTCCACATCTGTGACCTTGTACCATTTCAATCCTTCTATTCTATGCAAGAACCCATTTATGAAAATCTGTAAGATCTTGGTTGTTTTTGTTGTTCTCCGTGTTTCAGAGCCAGACAATAGGACTGACTTGACATGTGAATTAAAGATTCTTATTTTTGTTACACAGATTTTGTTATTTAGGCTATCTTACAACAAACTGTTTGTCTTCTCAGATACTGGCACAGCTAGATACATTCAGGTCGTGATGTGTTTGGCTGTACTTCTGTATGCTGCAAGTTTTTCACTAGAGGTTGTGCAGTATTTGCCCATAGACAGATTCCGGAATTTCATTGCCAAAAACAGGATGGTTGAAATGTTTGCTGGTATTGCAAGTAAGTGAAAGAGATCAGTATTCATTGTTGAAATAGCGTTTTAGTTGGTGGCAGCAACCATATATTACTAAATAGCATTTTAGTTGGTGGCAGCAACCATGTATTACTAAATAGCGTTTTAGTTGGTGGCAGCAACCATGTATTACTAAATAGCGTTTTAGTTGGTGGCAGCAACCATGTATTACTAAATAGCGTTTTAGTTGGTGGCAGCAACCATGTATTACTAAATAGCATTTTAGTTGGTGGCAGCAACCATGTATTTCTAAATAGCATTTTAGTTGGTGGCAGCAACCATGTATTACTAAATAGCGTTTTAGTTTGTGGCAGCAACCATGTATTACTAAATAGCATTTTAGTTGGTGGCAGCAACCATGTATTACTAAATAGTGTTTTAGTTGGTGGCAACAACCATGTATTATGGGAAGAGAAAAGTTAAACTTATTTTGACAACAGACAAATTTCATGGAAAAAAGAGTTAGAGTTTCAAAATGAGGACGTACTGAATGGTTCAACCATGTGACATGGATGGTGGTCAACAGTAACATTGAGGACCATTACTTGGGAGTGGGTGTACTATAGAAGCAAGCAGGTCTTTGCCAGTTGACATTTCATTCATCATTCAGCTCCCCAAGGAGCAAAGGCCTTGAACAAATGTGTGCCAAGTCTTTCTATCCCGTACCATCAGCTCAAGGTCTTTACGTATCTTTTTCATCCTTTCATGTCTGTCTCCAGTTCTCTTCTCCACGTGTTCTTTGGTCTACTTCTAGCTCTCTTATGCTGGGGATTCCAGAACAAAGACTGCCTAGTAATGCTATCAGCAGGTTTTCTCAATGTGTATCCTAACCATCTGCATCATCTTCTTTTCATCTATTGTTCTTCTGGCACTTGAATGGTTCTTGTCTTCGGTTTCACATTAGTAATCTTGTCATACCACTTCAGTCATTCTATTCTAAGCAAGTATCTGTTGTCACCGTGGTGGTGAACTCCTAGGACTAATTAGTAATGTATGTGACAGTGCCCTGTATATGAATATTGGCACTAATTGTTAACCAACGAACTAGGTGACTGGGGCAGACCTAGTCGTGGGATTTTCTATTTTGTCAGTTTAGTCTATTGACAATCTTCCAAGTAAGAGTATATCTTAATACTGGCCATCACCGCCAGAGCTGACTATTCCTGGATGATATATTTCTCAAGCTTCCAACCTAAACTCGTTCCATCCCTCCTTGTGATGTTACTTAGTGACAACTTCGTATAGTGGTGATTTTCTTTATATCCAGTATCTTGTTTACTCTAGCACTCAACAACCTTTTAGAGACTTAACCCAACTTGAGAAACGTTCCATCAAAACAAACATTTTATTTACATCTCAGAAGTTCATCATAACAGAGGCATGTGGTACAAATTCCAGGTACAAACATTTCCTAACTGTCTCTTTTATGTCCCATTCCTCCTGGGCACATTCATGTACCTATGCATATATATATAGCTCTCTACCTGAGAACATTATCAGATATGGTTTATACCTATTTTCTTCCCTTAAGGCTATTCTATTTATTCTGGCTTCTCCCAAGCCTTTCATCAACTCTTTCCTGAGTTGTTTTCTCTCCTCTACTAATCCTGTCAGATTTGACTCATATTAATCAAAATACCATCATCTTAAAATTCATATATGCCAATTAGCACATTGGGTACACCTGTTGCAGTATCCTCATACTTATACCTGATAGAGAGCGCATGTTTCATCCCGTAAATACAATCACTCTTCAATTTCTTACTCATCTTACTTGTAACAGTCAATATTGCAAAGTTCATTACACAATAGCCCAGCACGGCTATTAAATCCATATTCTTCTGTAAATCTTCTCAGATGCTTACTTAGTCTCATTTTATCCACCTCATAGTCAATTTTGTAGCTTCAGCTTCATTTCTCATTATCCTGCGCTCACTTAGTTGTAAGCGTCGTTAACCTTGTAATACTTTATTTCAGCTTCTGAAATCATTCTATTCAATGTCTATCAAAAGTTATGAGTCAAAGGACCTACTTACTTTGGTTTCACAGAATCCTCACAACACTCATATTTCTTTCTATCACCCCTTATCACTAAGCCTATACTTTAAACACAGCTTTGTCTTTCATATGTGAATAGATTCTTCAGAAGTATTCATTCTGTTTCCCACAGAAATTGAACTTGAGCCTGGCAGAAAACACATTCCTGCCACTCTACGTCCTTAACTAGGACTGCTCCTCCGAAAAATGCGACCGCTCACCAGCGTGTCCAAGTGTGTTCTCCTCTATAAAATCATTATCAGCTGATCTGTCCTTGTTTACTGTAAATTCATTGGTTCCTCCTATTCTCCACTCAGCTGGAATATGTTCACGCTTATCCGCTGTGTAAACAACTCAGTGAAGTGTCATCCGTTGTCCTGGTAAACTTTTCACGTGCATATTTTTTTTCTCTCAACTCACTTAATCATATAAGGGAGGTAATTAACCGTTGTCTCCCTTTGCATAATTTGACTTAACCTTATATTGTCTTCTCTAAAGCTTGCTATACAATTCTTATATGTACATTTTCTAAACCATAATTACCAACTCACCAAATCTACTTAAGTGTAATTAAGCACTTTCCTCCCCTGACCTTAATATTCAGAGTCTCCTCCCTTTGATCAAAGTATTATTTCACTCATTTTATCTCCGTTTTAGCAAGACAAATAGTCTTTATTCAAATCCATTCTTATTTCTTAAACCATTTTTTTATACTTTCCCCCTTAACCAAAACTAAATCACCGCTTATAATTCCTGCTTGAGCATTTATAATGCTCCTAGCAAAGTCAACGGTGACATACAACCCGGGGCCATACAAATGTATCCCATAGGGAGACATTTGTGTTCCATCATCTAGCAATCCCATCCTATACTTAACATACCATCATCACCGCGCCTGTATACATATTCAAAGTTTACATGTTAATAAATATTCAAAAAAAATTTTTGAAGCGAATTGTAACGCTACCTCATTGCTGAACCTTAGCTTGAGGCATACCATCAATACTCAAACATAAAAAAATCATGGCTCTGCACTTATTATATATATATATATATATATATATATATATATATATATATATATATATATATATATTATATATATATATATATATATATATATATATATATATATATATATACATGTTCCTATTTTCGACATGGTCATTGCCTCTGGACACAGAGGTTTGTCAGTACCTTTATATGTCTTGAAATATCTGCTGTTAATGTAATTTATCCATTATACGAGACAGATAAGCAGAAATAACTAATTAGTGGTGCATAAGTAAATATCCTAATGTGATAGTGAAAGATATGTCACTATGTCAGAGTTTATGTGCCCGACTGATTCTAGCCTTGGATGCATCAGTCAAATCCTTAACTCTGTCTAAACCTATATATACATACAGTAGTACGTCAGGGTTAACAAAATATCTAACCTTATGATGTAGAAGTAATATAGTCATGACCCTATAACTGTCATTACCATCATCTCTTAAGTAAGCAGTACCCATAATACCAATACTGCAACCAAGTTTTATCCCTTGTATCTCTGTATAACCAGTGCAGTAACAAGTGGGGACGTTCATCCTCAGTGCAACATTTGCCTATGTCCATGAGTGAAACTCCACCTGACTGCGTCTGGATCTCTTCCTTTCTTCTTTTCTTTTCTCTTTTTTTTCTTCTCTAGTCCTGAATACCTTTATGCCTGAAATAGGTACATTATAATGATTAACATGCATTTATTGTACTATATCCTACATATTTTAACCAATGTCAGTCTTGATCATCTGGTATGCTGCATCTTGTACCTTGGGAAGAACACTGTTAAGTTTCCTAAAACTATATGTAGTTATTCTAGTTTGTCACACTCCTAAGACTATATGTGTCTACTCTACTGTGTCACAATGATGAGTTTCTGTGTATTCACTCTAGTTTGTCACACTCTTTAAAACTATGTGTTCAATCTGCTCTATCACACTCTTAAGACTATGTGTAATCTAGTTTGTCAACTCAACTCTCTTTAAAGAAGTTAGTGAGTACTGTAAGTGTCTAAGCGTGCTCCAGTATATGAATATCAACTTAAGCTAAACACAGTGTGACTCAATTAATTAACTTAACTTTAGGTACTATGTTGGTTAGAGTACCGAATTAAACAATATAGCTGGGTTAGTGCTGCGAATTAGTACTATTGCTGGGTAAGTACTTTACGACGACTACACTAAGTTGGAGATTTGTTTTGCGAGTTCCAACAGTGTAATTTCGCTACTGGAGAGGCGACTGTCATACTGTGACGAAGTTGATATGCATTGCGATGTCGTGTTTATAGTCGCTCTGCAGGAGGTAAGGGGCGAACAAATATTTATATTTTGTTGGAAACCTAGTGAAGGTTTATGTACTTGGCGATGATTTCTTTTGAATCTTGTTCGTAGATGTTCTTGCGGTAATCGTAGCAATTTTGCTCTTGGTGGTGAATCTAGTGACGACGGTTGGTAAGGGCGTTTGGTAGCTATGCGTATTTCGGTGCTGGTTGTATCATCCATACACTCTATGTCGCTGTCTTCTCATTCTGTTACGTCAAGTTCAGATTCCACCTGTGCTGAAGGCGTATCAATGACATTCTTGTTGTTATTTATATGCTCCGCTGTAGTGCTCTGGGTATGATGAGCAATGTTACTTTTCGTCACTTGTAAAGACTGTTCGTCATCGCTATCTGAGCTAGAGTATGTAGGCTGGTGTTGACTGGAAGTTAACAGTGGTGACCTCTGAGTCGTATGCTCTTCTGTAAAGTTCGTACTGTGGGGGGCCATGTTTCTCGTTGCTGATTTCAAAGGTCTGTCATCTTCACTATCCCAAGTAGAATGTGTAGCCTGGTGTTGACCGGAGGTTGACGGTTGTAGTCCTTGACTCGCATGTTCTTCTGTAAAGTTGCTACCGTGGGGGACCATGTTTCTCGTTGTTGATTTCAAAGGTCTGTCATCTTCACTATCCCAAGTAGAATGTGTAGACTGGTGTTGACTGGGGGTTGACGGTTGTAGTCCTTGACTACCATAGTATGTTTGACTTGTTATGGACGCATGAGGTTCTTCGTCTTGTGTCGATAGTGGCGTATTACTATCTCTCCCGTGTAGGCGATTGTCTCTGTATATTAATCTTTCTCTCAATTCTGCTGGTGGAATGTCATCTTCATCTTCTGAGTCTTCTCTGCAGCGAACTAAACGATGTACAGCATCTTGGAGTTGACCTGAAGTGTTACGTTGTTGTAGGCTAATGTTGTGCTCAACATTCATGTCGTTTTCTTCACGTGAAGTACTTAATGTCTCTGTGGAATCATAATAACTCAACGTGACCTTTCGTATTGGTCTGCTACTGTATAAGGCTGGCGGAGCTGTAGGGCGATGATCATCTTTTTTCATCTGTGATGCGTGTGCTTTGACGGTTATGTTCTTCTCCTCATGCCATAGTCTGTAATTAACGGGTGTTGTCTGTTCTACTATTTTATATCCATCCAGCCATCGTGCATCCAACTTATTATCTCTAACGTTCTTCTTGTAATATACTTTATCTCCGACTTTGAATTGCTCTAACTTCGCTCTTTTGTCATGCTGCTTCTGCCATTTCTTGAAGGCTTTCTGTGCATTACTGTTTGCTATCTGATGTGCTCTGTGCTTTTCTTGTAGTATAACTTCTATAGGATCTTCACCTTGATATTTCTTTTGGGGTTGCAAAAGATTATCTAATGGGAACATAGGCTCACGTCCATATAGCATGTAGAACGGAGATAGTCCTGTCGTCTCGTTTATGTTACTCTTATCGCTTCAAGAGCTTGATTGATATATACGTCCCAATATTGAGCATTGCCTTGTATATATTTAGCAAGGATATCATGCAATGTAGCATGCATTCTCTCATTTCGTCCGTTTGCCTGCGGTCTATAAAAAGTGCTAGTCGTATGCTGAATATTCAAAGTCCGAAGTGTCTTCTTAAAAGGGTTGCCTACAAATTGCTTTCCATTGTCCGTGATGATTCTTTTAGGACAACCATGTCTTGGTACAAATTCTTGTAGGAAAAACTCTGTCACTGTCGCTGACGTTATATTCTTAAGAGGATAAGTTTCAGGCCATACTGAATATTGATCAACAATATGTAAAAGGTATGCATTTCCAGATTGCGTAACAGGATATGGACCAGAAATGTCCATACTTATAACTTCCATAGGAAAATGAGATGATTTCATTTCCTGTAAAGGAACTTTAGTTGGTCTCATATTTCTGATTCTGCATACCCTACAAGTACCAACATATTCAACTATATCTTTGTACATAGACTTCCAATAGTATCTTTTCTTGATTATATCAATGGTTTTATCTCTCCCTACATGTCCATTATTATCATGAAACTGCTCTAGTAGTTGGGGTATTATTGATTGTGGAATTACTTTCTGTAATCTCCCCTCTTGTTTCTCATCAATATGATATAGTAGTTGATCATTGGGCAAGATTATAAACCGTTTAAGCGACGTAGGTTTCGTTTGCACCTGTTTGATGATCTTAAGAATTTCGGGATCTTTTCTCTGCTCAGTATGTACATCAAGTGTATCTACATCTGTTGTTTGCTGCGTGCCGTTATCTGTTATGGTAGTGGTATTCCCATCATCTACTCTGTTGGAATTTATAATGTTAATTTCCTTTGCGTTGTCGTTGATATCTGTAGACGCAATTAGATCATCTTCCAGTATAGTACTAGGTTGTGGCGTTCGCGAAAGGAGGTCTGCACACGTATTTTGAATACCGGGAATGTATTCAATTTTTGTATCATATGATTGTAGGTTCATAGACCATGTTTGTAACTTTTTTGGCTGCTCCTGCGTCTTAGTAAGCCAATTCACTAATGGTTGATGGTCTGTTCTGATAGTGAGTTTAGTACCTCTGATATAAAAATCAAGTTTTTGTATCGCGTAATGTATAGCAAACGCTTCCTTCTCCGTTGTCGACCATCGTTTCTGAGTTTTAGAGAGAGCGTGTGACACGAATGCTATAGGCATTTCATTAGGGATTTCTGGTATAATGGGTGTCTCATTCTCTTCCCTGAGTTGGACTAAGCAAGCGCCTATTGCTGTATCTGAAGCATCTGTATACAAGATCATTGGACGAGATATATCCGGATGTGCAAGCAGTGGTATCTTTGTAAGTGCTTCCTTAAGATAATCAAAGGATTCTTGGCATTCTTTTGTCCACCTAAATCTTGAATATTTCTTGGTAAGTGCAATGAGTGGTTCAGCAGCCTTGGAGAAATTAACGACGTGACGTCTGTAGTATCCGCAACAACCAATATACGCTCGTACCTGCTTCACTGTTGTGGGAGCGGGCATGTTCCTTATTGCTTCCACTTTATCTGTATCAGGGCGAATACCTTCTTTATTCACTATAAACCCTAAGTATTTAGTTTCCGTCTTTAGGAACTCGCATTTACTTAGTTTGAGTTTAACCTGGTGGTGTCGTAGGCGATCAAAAACTTGTTCAACCTTGTATAGGTGGTCATCCACAGTACCTGATGTGTGAATCAATACATCATCAATATAAGCTAATGCGAAAGAATGCATTCCTTGTAGGACTTCATCCATCAACGCCATATATGTCGCGGGACTTCCTTTCAACCCAAAAGGCATAACGTTCCATTTGTAACTACCCATGTGTGTACAAAACGTTGACTTTTCTTTCGCTGCTGGTGTCATAGGAATGCACCAAAATCCTGAGCGTGCATCCAATGTAGTGAAATGTGTGGAGTGTCCAAGTGTTGCCAAAATATCATCTATCCGTGGCAATGGATACGAAATCGTTTTTGTAATTCTGTTTAACGCTCGATAATCACAGCAGAATCTACTCGTTCCGTCTTTCTTGGAGACAATCACTATTGGTGACGACCATGCTGATCTCGATCTCTCTATAACTCCTGCATTCAACATGTCATTTATAGCTTTCTCTACTATTTGCCTGTTTTTTAATGGAGTGTGGTATGGTTTCAAACTAATGGGTTCTTCTGTTGTAGTTTGAATGTCCATATATACTGTATTAGTTCTACCTAACTCCATATCTGTTAATGCAAACACGTCCTGGTGTTTAGTAACAAACGTAGTGAGTTTGGACTTGTGTTGATCATCTACTTTCAACGTGGCTAAAAGCTGTGCCAACCGATCTGGTGGATCATTCTGTCTATGGGACTCATTATCTGTCCAAGGTATTTTAACATATGTACTATGTTCTTCATCTCTGTGGAAATTTGTTCTTTCTTGTTCTGTTTTAGGACAATTAAAAGGTCTGAAACATCTGGACTTTGTTCTCTGCGACATTGATTGACTTATATATTTCCCATTGGGTCTCTGCCATGGAGTATGCTCTTTCTCCTCATTATATACATTGCCTCCATTCTGTCGTTTACTACGACTATATTCAAAGGGACTTGCACATCTAAACTGGTACCTCTGATACAGTGGTTTATTCGAGTATCTCATATAGGGTTTCCGCCTTGGAGTATGCTCTTCCTCTGTATTACCAATATGATTGTTATTTTGTCGTTGACCACGAGTATTTTCAAAGGGCTTTGTTGAGGTTGGTAGTGCATGGTGAGTAACAAGATTAACATAAGTAGCTTGACCTGTGCTACCATCTGTTCTTCTGTATATACCATCCTGTGTTTTTCTTTGTATCACTTGATTCACTTTTCGTAGATAACTATAATATTCGTCTTCCTTCGCACTTGCATGTATGTGTTCAGGTTCTTCTCTGCTAGGTTTTTTATACAATGTGCCATTCATCTTATCTCTATGTAGTGTTTGTTGATCTCTCTGTTTTTCATTCTTCCACTGGTCTCCAATTCCATATCTATCCACTCTATTTAATTGACTCTTCTCCCTTATTGTTCGTGTATCATTCCTGCCTCCATATCTGTTATTGAGTTGGTTGACCTCTGTGCTCTGCCGACAAAAGTTTCTGTTAGGGTCGGAAGGGTAACCTAAGGTATTATTTTGCCATGTGCGTGACATAAGGGTGTGCTGGTTTTGATTGCAACTAACTTCAGGTGTTTTCCCATTCTTGGTGGTATTCAAAGACGATCTTTGTACTTTGGCGACTATAGTACCTCTGTGTATCGTTGTAGCCTGTCCTGACGTGTTTATAATCATGACAGGGAAGTCACGTGAGGCTGAAACTTGTGCTATACCTTCAGTAACAAACATGAGGGGTTCATCATTTATATCCTCATTTTCCAAAGGTTCAATTTGTATTGACTGTCCTTTCTTGATATAACTAGAGCTCTTGACTCGTCCTCTAGCTATCACAAGTGTGTTAGGCTGTACTGTGACTGGAGTCGTCAACCGCACCAAAGATGCTATGTGTATATCGTCTTGTAGTTGTATGTACTCCCCATTAATATTGATCTTGTTGAGGTCAAAATATATCCTAGCATTGTGAGCAGTAAGAAAATCTCTGCCTAGAATAAAATTTCTGGACATCCCACGTGTAATTATGAAAGGATGTGTGATCAGTTGTTGTCCTATGTGGAATTTGATGTATGCTGTACCACAAGACTTCAGAGATTGTCCCGTCACTGATGCCATAAACGTTTTTGAAGGTCTGAAAGTTACCAAGTGTTTGATCTGCTTGTACAGCTGCTCTCTAATCAAGCTTATTGAAGCGCCAGTGTCCACAAGTGCGCAATAATTTTTGTCATGGATCTTGATCAGGCGTGAGCTAGGATCTGGAGTAATATTTATGGAATGAATTTGTTGCTGCTGTGTCTCTTGCTGAAAAGGTTTTTGATGTGACACCATGTTGTTATTATTTATGTTTTTGGACCTTCGATGAAGGAAGCTGTCTTCATTTACTTTACGGTCATCACTAACGGTCCTACTTAGTGATTTGACCGTTCCATTTTCCTGGTTATACTTTCGTGCTTGTCTGGCTCTGAAGTTGGATGGTGTATACGCTCCTCTAAAGTTTTGGTTATGTCCTCGCGTACTATCATAACTACTCTGTTGTGGAACATTATAATACTGCTAGTGCCAGCGAGGATGTTGTTGTCGGCACTCAGGGGCTATGTGTCCTCTACAACCGCAACTAAAACAAGTGGGAATATTCACCTGCTGTATACTCTGCTGCCTATGAAAATGTCGAGGATAGCTTGTGTTCACCTGTCTCTGGTTTTCCGTCCGGCTTGGGTGACACCAACAAGAACGGGAATGTCCAATCTCCATCGGCTAATGTTCTGTCTGTGCCTTGACTGTTGGTTCTTGTTCGATACATTGATTAAACCTCGTTTGGACATTTTCTTCTGTAATCGCTATCTGGATCGCCTCATTTATTGTATTGGGATCCTTACGAATCATATGGAGTTTTGTACTACTGCCCAACAGTCCGTCAATAAAAATTCCTACCAGATGTTTCTCAAGGTCCGGTGATGCTGTCAATCCATTCAGGAATGCCTCCTCCGCCAAATTTAATAATTTCTCTGCATAGGATTGTATAGGCTCGTTACGTTGTTGTTTGATGCGGCGAAGCAATGACCATGCATGTTCCGTATTTGTAATGTCACTATAGCGTTTCGTTAGCTCTTTCTTCAATGACTCATATGTCTCACTTGGATATGTATTATCACGTCTCCTTAAGAAATCCGTAACAAGAGCATCAGACGAGAAATATAGTATCTTCTTCCGTTCCATATCTGTGCTTGCATTTATCATAGTGGCAAATCTGTCTGCATCCTTCATCCATTTTCTAAATTCTTTCGAGTCTCCTTTAAATGGGGTTATCACTGATCTAATCTGATTACATTTTGCATATAAGTCAACATTATATAGCGTTTCAGTAATACTCTTAAGAGCGGCCATTCTTGGTTCTTGCTCCACAGGTGGTGGAACAAATATGGAATGTTGTTGTTGTTGCTGTTGTTGTTGGTATTCCATCTCTCCTTGTGATGTAGCCATGTCACTCTAAGAAGGGTTGGTTACGGCGCCAATTAGTAATATGTCACCGTGGTGGTGAACTCCTAGGACTAATTAGTAATGTATGTGACAGTGCCCTGTATATGAATATTGGCACTAATTGTTAACCAACGAACTAGGTGACTGGGGCAGACCTAGTCGTGGGATTTTCTATTTTGTCAGTTTAGTCTATTGACAATCTTCCAAGTAAGAGTATATCTTAATACTGGCCATCACCGCCAGAGCTGACTATTCCTGGATGATATATTTCTCAAGCTTCCAACCTAAACTCGTTCCATCCCTCCTTGTGATGTTACTTAGTGACAACTTCGTATAGTGGTGATTTTCTTTATATCCAGTATCTTGTTTACTCTAGCACTCAACAACCTTTTAGAGACTTAACCCAACTTGAGAAACGTTCCATCAAAACAAACATTTTATTTACATCTCAGAAGTTCATCATAACAGAGGCATGTGGTACAAATTCCAGGTACAAACATTTCCTAACTGTCTCTTGTATGTCCCATTCCTCCTGGGCACATTCATGTACCTATGCATATATATATAGCTCTCTACCTGAGAACATTATCAGATATGGTTTATACCTATTTTCTTCCCTTAAGGCTATTCTATTTATTCTGGCTTCTCCCAAGCCTTTCATCAACTCTTTCCTGAGTTGTTTTCTCTCCTCTACTAATCCTGTCAGATTTGACTCATATTAATCAAAATACCATCATCTTAAAATTCATATATGCCAATTAGCACATTGGGTACACCTGTTGCAGTATCCTCATACTTATACCTGATAGAGAGCGCATGTTTCATCCTGTAAATACAATCACCCTTCAATTTCTTACTCATCTTACTTGTAACAGTCAATATTGCAAAGTTCATTACACAATAGCCCAGCACGGCTATTAAATCCATATTCTTCTGTAAATCTTCTCAGATGCTTACTTAGTCTCATTTTATCCACCTCATAGTCAATTTTGTAGCTTCAGCTTCATTTCTCATTATCCTGCGCTCACTTAGTTGTAAGCGTCGTTAACCTTGTAATACTTTATTTCAGCTTCTGAAATCATTCTATTCAATGTCTATCAAAAGTTATGAGTCAAAGGACCTACTTACTTTGGTTTCACAGAATCCTCACAACACTCATATTTCTTTCTATCACCCCTTATCACTAAGCCTATACTTTAAACACAGCTTTGTCTTTCATATGTGAATAGATTCTTCAGAAGTATTCATTCTGTTTCCCACAGAAATTGAACTTGAGCCTGGCAGAAAACACATTCCTGCCACTCTACGTCCTTAACTAGGACTGCTCCTCCGAAAAATGCGACCGCTCACCAGCGTGTCCAAGTGTGTTCTCCTCTATAAAATCATTATCAGCTGATCTGTCCTTGTTTACTGTAAATTCATTGGTTCCTCCTATTCTCCACTCAGCTGGAATATGTTCACGCTTATCCGCTGTGTAAACAACTCAGTGTAGTGTCATCCGTTGTCCTGGTAAACTTTTCACGTGCATATTTTTTTTCTCAACTCACTTAATCATATAAGGGAGGTAATTAACCGTTGTCTCCCTTTGCATAATTTGACTTAACCTTATATTGTCTTCTCTAAAGCTTGCTATACAATTCTTATATGTACATTTTCTAAACCATAATTACCAACTCACCAAATCTACTTAAGTGTAATTAAGCACTTTCCTCCCCTGACCTTAATATTCAGTCTCCTCCCTTTGATCAAAGTATTATTTCACTCATTTTATCTCCCTTTTAGCAAGACAAATAGTCTTTATTCAAATCCATTCTTATTTCTTAAACCATTTTTTTATACTTTCCCCCTTAACCAAAACTAAATCACCGCTTATAATTCCTGCTTGAGCATTTATAATGCTCCTAGCAAAGTCAACGGTGACACTGTTTATGAAAGTCTAACTTTTTGGTTGTTGTTTTCCATGTTCTCCATGTTTCAGAGCCATACGGGACCCAAAAATGCAGCAATAGAGAATGCAGTCAGCGATCCATAGCTTGACTGCTTGCATCAGGATTAGCGAACCAGAGCTGGTCAAGACCCTACTCCACCTCCACGTGGTGATCCTGGAAACAGATTGCATCACTGCAGTCTGGCTGAGCGAGTAGGGATCACAGTGGGAAGGCAAACCCGGTCCCAAAAAATGCCATGCAGAAGTCGGATGTGTCAACCGAAAGGTGCAGATATCACAGCTTAGGCGTAAACAGACACAACGCAACCACCGTCCTTTTCAGGACGAACGAGGAAGAAGAGCCATACAATAGGACTGGCTTGACATTTGCATTTAAAATTATTACTTTTGGGTTGGACCTGGTTTCCTTTGACCCCCATGTATTTCTACATGCAATGGAAGCTCCTCTAGCCTTTTGTATTCTTATTTTGATATCATTGTCTGCCCCTACAACTATGTCTACATTGCTGAAAAGGTATATGTACGATTCTACATCTTGTAGTGATGTTTTTTCCAGTAAAATCTTATCATTTCCTGCATTAGTTCTCATTATCAATGAAGACCAAAGCTGTGGTATATAATGCCTGTGTCACCAGCAAACTTCTGTATGGTAGCGAGACGTGGACAACCTATGCTAAGCAAGAAAGAAGGCTCAATACCTTCCATCTACGGTGTCTACGCCACATCCTCGGCATCCGTGGAAAGAAAAGGTGACAAAAGTCGAGGTGTTGTCACGTGCTGGCCTTCAAACCATGTATACACTGCTTAGGCAGCGCAGACTACGCTGGCTTGGCCATGTCCTCCGCATGGAAGATGGTCACATCCCGAAAGATATCTTCTACGGACAACTGGCAGAAGAACAGTTGGGCTACCGCAGCTGAGATTCAAAGATGTGTGTAAGAGAGACATGAGGCCACTGGACATAAATCCAGCAACTTGGGAGAATGAAGCTGCCGACCGCACCAAGTGGTGATACTATCTGCGGCGCCACCTCAGAGTGGGTGAAAAGAAGCTCACACGGCAAGCAGAAGAGAGAAGAAAACGTCGAAAGGAACACCAAGAAAATAAGCAGCTGAGGGCTGTCAACTCAGGGGTGCATTCCCATAGTCAGTTATGACTGAAGGGGCTATTATTATTGGAGTGTTACATCTAAGAGTTGTTGTTAGTTGCTTATCCTTTACAGGACGTGGCAATCAACCCCAGCTTTTATTGGCTGTTTGTGATTTTTCTAGGCAATTTTTTTTCATTCAGTAGTTTGCCATTGCTTTCTAACGGTACGGCGCTTATACCATAGTTAAAAATCCACACAAAGTGATCTGCTACCAAACCGCCTGCAGCAGGTTTCGAACTTGGTATATCTGGATTATGAAACTGCGTTCATATCCATTAGGCCATCCAAGAAAGAGACCAAAATTTGGAGGTTATTTTATATTCAACCAACCAGACCAGACTCTGAAAGTTATACTCATTTATTACCACTCAACCAGTAGCTGAATTTTTTCATAATTTTCTTTCCCCCCTAGCTGTGCTGGCATTGCAAGGTATGGTGATATTTGCTGGTGAGATTAAAAACAAGGCTGAGAGAGTTCCTGGTCAAGATGATGATGAGCCTGGCTGGTCATTCGCTGTGGCTGTGATAGGTCTCGTACAGTGCATTCTGGGTCTGCTTCTTGTGATTATGTTCAGGGATCTGCCCACATCTGGTCCAGGGGAAAAAGGGGGTACATGGTTACGCCAGGCTTCCAGAAATACTGCTGTAAATTCTGGAGACTTTTAGATTACTAGACCATGAAACCTGAAGTGTGGTTTTTGAATATTGCTTTTATATGTTGTTTGTTGACTAATGTTTTTCAGTTTAAAATTGTGATAAAATGAATTCCTTCCATTTTTTAAATGTGTTTATTTTTAATTAAACGTTACATGTGTTTTGTAATACAAATATGGCTGGTTAAAAACAGATGTAATAAATTTATATTGTATCTATCCTGGATTTAAAAATCGTAAAGGGAGCCCCATAGCATATAATGCCAGAGGGGAGTGAAGTGTTAGAGATTTCACTATACTTGGTTCAGTTTTTTTATGAGGTGACCAGTTCTCTTCCTTGCTGCCTTTGCTATCCCTAATCCAAGAGCAGTGAAGTACCCATTTACAGCTGGGTAAAATGGAGCATGATGCTACCAGGCTTTGATCCCGGGATCGGGTAACTTTGCCACGGAAACTCCAGCACCCTAACCGCTTAGCCAGAGTTCTGCAAACAGAACCATTAGTACCACGTTACAGTGTGTAGTGATTATATCAAGTTTTTGCAAATGTAGTTTTTTTGCTGCAGAAAATTGTACATGACAAATTCTAAGGTACAGAGTTCACTGGTTGTTGTTATGTCACACATGTGAGCATATTCAGTATGACTATGCAATTTGTTTTCATTTCAGTTTTCTCTCTCCTTTTATTTACTTCAAGTTCTTGTCAGTTCCCTATTTTTTTAAAAATACACTTCCTCGTCATAAAGATTTCCACAAGAAAAACTTGTTTGCAGTTACAGTGTTTTATTGTTCAATGAAATTTGTTTTTTTAATTTTAATTAAAAGATTTTGGGTAGGGGAGAAAGAGTAGAATAGCAACAGATGAACCTCCACTTTCCTGCTCAAATTGTCAGTTATAATTATGGTATTATGTTTAGCTTCCTTTGTTTTAACGTTTATTATTAATAGCATATTGTTATTACAGTTAACTGTGTAAATAATAATTCTTCGTCTCACCCTTACTGTTGTAAGGATTTTATTCCTTTCTCTCAGCTTCTTCATTTATGTCTGGTAAATCTTGATGACTTCTAGGAGTAAGCTCACAAGATGCTTTCATGAACGTGTGTATTCTGAACGTGTTTTGATGGAGGCATTATGCATGTCACTTACCAAAAAACCAGTTTCAGCATCGGATAGAATCAAACATTTCATCCCCATTGTTTGGTGGGGGTGAGTGACATCTGCCATGATGCCTCTTTAGTGTTATATCGTAGGGATAAGAATTTCAGAGACATTCTAGTACATAGCCTGTTTATGAGCGATAGCCCTACACATTTTGGCGCTAAGGTTTGTCATCACCATGGCATTGTATTTGTCCATTTGTGTTCCAGACACAAACTGTTGCATTTCTGAAAGGCACCTTTGTTATTAGGGACGGCTTTACTTGTCAATCCAGGAATCTCATCCACACCACTGTTTGTAAAAGGTGTGGCATTACTTATATTGGGGAAACAAGCTGGCATCTATCCAATAGATTTAGAGAACATTTGCAGGGCATTACTCACAGGACAGATGAACCTGTTGCTGTTTGCTTTAACCATAATTATTTCCCTTTTTATGGAGCGAGGGGTCAACACTGCAGCTTGTGCTTAAGCATTCGTGTGGTCTTGCAAAAATAGTTTTTGAACCAATTTGTTTGACATAATGAGGTTGCCTCTTACATGCTCCAAGAAGCAGTTTTCCTGTTCTTTCTGTGTCTCATCTGAGACCACCTGTGGGAAGTACACAGGTCAATCACTTTAATGGTCCTGATCATTCCAATATCCAAGTCACTGCTATCAGCTCATGCAAAACTAACAACAAGAACTTGGCTTTGTTTTAAGAATCGCCTCATTTTTTTTAAAATGGGTTGTCTTTCTCCTGATAGTTTGAATGTCCATCACCATTTCATGTAGTTTCTGTCCTCATGTAGGTTTTAACTTTATCAATGTCTTCTGCCTTTTCTTTGTCATTAATTCAGTTAATATTTGTTTGTTAATTATTTTCCTATGTGTTTGATGCTTCTTAGCTATTTTGTCTTAGCTTTTCTATATGTTGTTCTCGCTTGTGACCATGGCTAACAAAAGAAAAACCAGATAGATGCAGAGTTTTAGTGTTGTTCATTTGCAAAACTGACCCTAAGACTATTTTTCATTTTTATTTACTTTTTATAGTTAACTGTGGTGATTTGACGGTTTGTTATTTACAGTACAGGCATACCTCGCTAATACGGCGAGTTAGGTTTCAGACCACTGCGGTAAAGCGAATATCACCGTAACACATTAACTACCGCAAGCCGCTGTCAGCGGCTCACAAAATAATCACATTTGGACCGCAAGCCGCTCAGAGCGCCAATCTAATTTTAGTAATAAAACAATGAAAAATGTACTGAAACACTTTCTGATCTGGTTCGAGATTTTAAGTTGCCACCGGAAAACAAATTCCCAAAGCATGGTTGTTGTAGAACACTGGAAAATTGATATTATGTTCATATTTTTCAGCGTTTTGGGTTAGTTACCAAATCGTGTAAAATGTTTACCGTGGCAACTAGTGATAGGACTACAAAAAATGTGTGTTCATCTCATCTAACGGCTGAATAGGATAGAAACGTGTTTCAACAATTGACTGAAAGATCTAGCGACGAGAACAAGAGAGAAAACGGTGTGCACATTGATTGAAATTGTGATTTTGATAGAGATGGGGCGCAAGCAGTTATAATTGTGAAAATATTGCAAGTCCTCGGCCATCGGAGGGCCTTGAAATAGCAACAACCTCTATTAGAGTTACAACCGGTTTTATTGTAATAGTACATTCATTTATCTTTAAAATGACGTGTAATTCATAAAAATCTGTAAACAATTACGAAAACTACAGCTTTCTTTGTGCAAACACCTACAAAATGAAAATGGGAAAAAAATTTAATTCGGCGTTTTTTTCAATTCGGTAGTTGTGTTAAACCTCGTCTTTACTTGTCCTATGAGTAGTTAGTAAGTTGGTTTTTTTTTTCCTGTTTTTTTTTTTTTAAGATTTGTTAATTCTTGTTGCTTAATTTCTATTTCTTTGAATGTTTTTTCTGAAGTACTAACCTTATATGTTTTCCTTTGTTTTATGTATATATTTTTTAAGTATTGATTGGGCATCTATACTTAAAAACCTTATCATCTGTCATGTCTATATTGTGATTTCTATAGTCAGTTTTTAATTCAAGCCTTTGTTGTTCGTACTTTTTACAGTGGATCAGGTAGTGGTCTATGTCGTTCTCTTCCTGACATTCTTGGCAGTGTGGTTCCTCTATCATAAAGTATGCTGCACCGAGACGGAGACGCCACAGTTTTTTGTTCGATAGTATCTTTAGTTCTTCTCTAACCTGGCACGTCCTTTGTTGGTTCTTTCAGCAGTTTGAATGCGTGTCTGCCTTTTCGACTGTTCTTCCATGTTGTCTTCCATTCCTCATTTATAGTTATTTTCACTTGGCTCTTGATCTCCGACCTTCCCAGTCATGCTCTTATATTGTTTTTACTTATTCTTCCATTCTTGGCGTTCTGGTCTGCCAACTCGTTACCAGCTATACCTATGTGTGCTGGAACCCACACTAGCCTCACACTACATCCTCTGTTCCCTAGTGATGTATTAATTGCTAGAATTTCTTCCTTTATTATGTACTTAGACATGTTTATTGTGTCCAATTGGCACAGTCGTTACAGCGCTTACTTCTCATGGCAAAGTTACCAGGTTCTAGGTTCGAAACTTAGTAATCATCACACTCAAGTCTACCCAGCTGTAAATGGGTACCTGATACTTCTCCAGAGTTAGAGGAGGCAAAGGCATTGAGGAAGGGAACTGGTCACTGCACCTCATAAATCTGGATATAGAATAGTGAAGTCTCTAACACTCTTGTCCCCTACGCCTGCTGGGATACATCTAATCTTTTCAACTTGTAACCCAAACATTTTGAATGTGTTTTTCTCAAAACAAGCTGAAGTGGAGATTGAATAAAACCCGTACTAAGGTAACACCATATATTTAGTTCCTGTAGTTTTTGTCAAAAACAATGCTTCTTAATGGGGGATGTATGCGAGCTCCCCTACCCAGTTTAGACATGCCAATTATTTTAGAAGGGCGAACAAGCATAAACACAATATAATACTTAGAACTCAAAATTTATTAATACAAAATAGAACATTCGCCACATGAAATCAATACCAAAGTTAAGTCACATATTTGAAATAAAATGTTCTCATGCAAAATTAAAAACAAGCAGCACCAGAGGGTTCATTAAACTAGTAAAGTTATAATTTCTATGAATTGTAAAATGGTCAATTTTTATTTATTATAACATTTAAAACATATCCAATGTCATTATTTAGCGATTAATACATCATACTTATCTTGATTTGTTTGGGAGATGCAAAATATGTACGTTTGAAATACGTTAGAAAACATCCACATAAGAGCAGTGATAACAAAGCACTTGAAGGTGAAGGACGTAGATCAGACATCCATGTATCAGAAACACAAAAGCGTCCCACTGTGAACACTAAAGAACTTATAGATACAGCCACATTCATGGACACGTTAGACCTGGGCAATGCACTGAGTCGCTTGCTGGCATGGCTAGAACATAGAGAACATGTGTCCACTAAGGTAAAGATATGGTTGTTCCTCTTCTTAGTTCTCAACAGAGGTCCAATTCTATCCATGAATATGATGAAAAAAAAAGGAATACATCCCGAGCCTTTAATTGACATGCGAGTCTTTACAGTCGAAAAGTTCATCCATAAGAAATTTAATTTCAGGCTTAGTTTATCTTGTAAAACAATCACCACTGTATGATGTTTTGATTCGTATCACCCACTTACGCGTCTATTATCATTTGTAAAGGGCTGTTTATTTGAAATAGATCAATAAACAACCTTAGATAATAGATGTGCAGATGATACAGTTTTGTAAGCTAAAAGTGATCAGGAATTATAATAACTTGTGAAAGAAATGAACAGCATAAGTCTTGAATATGTACTGGACACTGACATTGAGAAGACAAAAACTATGATAATTAGCAAAACAGACTATGCCAACACTAAAGATAAAAATAAATGGAAAATTTCTGGACCAACTTAAGAGGTTCTCATATCTTGGTCATATGATAGCAGGAAACAGCTGATATGAAACAGAAATCAGAAGGAGAATAGGAATGGCCAAAGCTACATTCAACAGCATGAGACAAATACTAACAATCTAAACAATTAGCTTACAAATTAAAACAGAACTATGAAATATCATATATATAATTCTTCATGAACGAATGTCGTAAAAAACAACGGACAATTAACAAACAATTGGAAGAAAGAAAAGAGGCCCTTGAGATGTGGATGTCTAGACGATTGGGAATGAGAATAAATCAAATAAAGAAGTCCTAGAAAACCTAGGAATGTAAAGAGAAATAATGAAAGAGGTTAAAATCAGACAGCTAACATATTTTGGTCAAATGAAAATACATAACACATTGCTAACGACCATAATGGCATGCAGAGCTGAAGGCAAACGTGCAAGACGAAGGCAGCGGTATAAATGGTAAGATAAATTCAAAAGATGGACAGGAAAGAGCTATCAAGGCAAGAGATGAAAGACGCCGAGGATCCATTGCTGTTGACCTTCGTGTGCGGATGGCAGCTGGTGAAGATGATGATAATAGACAAGTGGTGACTCTGAGAGTGTTAAAAAACGCGGCATTATGGGAGATAACAAAGACTTTGAGCACGTTAGTATTCTCAAGGGAAGTAAAAAAAAAGGTGTTAATTAACCAAGGGAAATAGAAGTATCAAAAAATGTAATTACATTTATGTTACAAAACTTGTAAAAATTGATTTCTTATTAAAAAAATTAAACATTTTTAAACAAAAAATAAACATTATGTATTATATAAAGGTAAAAGTTAAAATATTTTGCATTAATAAAAATAAAAACATAACAATTTTAGCTAGTTAAATTTTTTCAGCCAGTCTTAAGTTTTAGTATTAGAACTAGTCTTGCAGCTTACAGTTTTAATCAGTAACCGTAAATATGGTATCCTCGATCCATTTAAATTTATTTTTAAATGGTTATTTTTTGGCTCGGCTATAAAAGCCGACACAACTAAAATTGTTTTAAAAAAAGACTAATAATTTTCATTTCTAGGCTGATACCCGTGGCATTGAGGTAGAGGACTGGGAGATTGACTCAAATCTACAAATCATCAATAGAGCAGATGATACACCCAGCTTCTACTCAAGAAGATGGCAATCGACCTCGACACCCGTCCTTGCCTTCTCAACAGGAGACATCAACCATAAGATCGAACGCATTGTGCTCAACCAATTGGCGGGCAGTGACCACAAACCGATCAAATTAATGATCAATATGGAACATACACTCCACCTCCATAAACCATTACCCCGCTAGAACTACGAAAAGGCCAACTGGAACAAGTTCTCAGCACTGACAGATGAATGCTGTGGTTCCATAAACACCAAAAACAAAAGAATTGGAGAAAGTCAGACCTGCTATGGAATATGGCATCACAGCTTGGTCGACGGCAGCAAAGTCAAATTTTGACAGAGTAAACAGACTCCAAAACCAAGCAGCACGTATTATAACAGGGGCCCTAAAGTCTACACAAATCAACCATATGGAAAACATCAAAGGGCTACAGTCAATGGAGGATAGACGTGACAGCAGAGTCTTAAAACAAGCTGACAAATTTAAGAGGCTCGAAGGACACCCCATGTACCAAAGAATGAATAGGCTAGGAAGAGGCAGGCTCAAGCGAACTAACTTTGTCGCCCAAGCAAAAGAAAAAATTAACAATAATACCATACTAGCAAGCTCAGTTGCAAAGAAAATCCCAACAAAGCTCAACTATCCCACTGTGGAAAATAAGATGCTTTCCTAAGTTAAAATCTGATATTCCAGGCATTGAAGGTAAGGGAACACAGACAGAAACACAAAGAAAGTGTATAGCAACCAAGTATATTGACCAAACATTTCCAGATGCCCTCTCAATAATATCAGCGCTAAAGAGCCACCAAACTAAAGGATTGAAAGATCTGATAATCTCCCTTGAAAGACTGGCCGAATGCTTCAAGAAGTGCACTATCCAGTGGATACCAGCCCATTGCAACATACCAGGAAATGAGGAGGCAGATAGACTTGCTAAGGAAGGAGGTGCCTTACAACAAAATGATATAGAGACAACTTACGCAACGGCAAAGACTACTATAAAGGCTACATTCAAGTCCAAATGGGAAAGAGAGCACCCGGGACATTTGAAAAATGATGCATATCATCAACTATCCAGAAAAGAACAGGTCATCATTTTTCGGCTACGCACTGGTCACAACAGATTGAGATACCATCTGTACCACAAATACAAAATTGGTGCAACAGATCTCTGCACCTGCGGTACCAGCCCAATGACAGTCGAACACCTGCTGCAATACTGCCCAACCTACAGTAATGAACGGAGTAGCATATGGCAACAACCCACTTCTGTCAACGAAAAACTGTTTGAAGATGTTGGGAGCCTTGGGTTAACTACTGCCTTTATTAGAGTCATAAATGTGGAAGTCTGAAGGCGAACGAGGAAGAAGAAGAAACAGGCAGCTGAAACTCTTATTGAATGCAAAGCACAGGCAGAAAAACAGATAGTAATCTTTTCAGATGCCCTCTCAATAATATCAGCGCTGAAGAGCCACCAAACTAAAGGATTGAAAGATCTGATAATCTCCCTTGAAAGACTGGCCGAATGCTTCAAGAAGTGCACTATCCAGTGGATACCAGCCCATTGCAACATACCAGGAAATGAGGAGGCAGATAGACTTGCTAAGGAAGGAGGTGCCTTACAACAAAATGATATAGAGACAACTTACTGTCACGTAGGTCTTTATATCATTAAATTGCCTACATCTTCTTCCTATTCTCTCACTCGAATCCTTTTATTTTATTATCTTTCCGTACTTGTTTTTCCTGTATTTTTTGCATCACTCGGTTGCGAAAAATATTCTCTTCAGTATTCTCAAACTTTACCTTGTGTTTTTCTCATAACTGGGATACGTAATTCTATTACATAGATGTCAGTAGACGAGAAGTGCGATTAAGTTGTAGTCCATCTCAGACATAGGGCCGACTTATCGTTATAGCATTTTCACCTGTCACCGCGGTTTTCCCAGGCTGAGTTGCTGGGCAGTGTGAAAATCGCTCTCAATCCCGCCAGAGGCGTGAATCGCGGCAGACATTGCTCGCTAGAGCAGACGGAGTGTCGGGGTTCCCGCATCTGACACCCATGCTCCACGGCGCAGTTCAGACATGTGTCTGGGAATTCCACCTGAAAAGACACCCACTGTTGGCCGGGTCAGCGCGAGGTGCGGAAATGCAGAAGTGTCAGTTATGTAAGACGCCTAGTAATGGTAATGTTAAACGTAAGGTGTTTTACACGGGAAAGGGGAGATGATTTCGGAGTTTGAGAAAATGTGGAATTGTTTGCCCCTGTTTTCAAATATCTACCCAGGAGCTGAAATTTGATTTCATTTCAGTCCTCAATATCTTCAGTAGACGGAAACACGCGTGCTAGCGAATGAAGCTTGTATAGCGAATTTCATAGTTCTCGTCAGATTTGTGACGAGCTTCTAAATACTTATCTAGTGAATTATCCTAGTCGTGGTGTTACCGTAGTGCTGTGGTGAGATTAATAAAATAGATATCTAGTATTTTGGAAAGTGGTTAAAGCGTTAAATCGCTCATTTCATTTTAACTAGTTTCTTTTGAACAGAGTGCTAAATTTATAGTTTGTTATATTCTCTAAGTCGACGAGTTACAGTGGAAATACATAATAAATTATATCTTTAGCTTACTAAACTAGTAGCTATAAGGAATTTAATTTAACGGCAAATACTCAGTCGAAACTGTTTTAATAACAAACTTATAAATGCTAGACGCGACATCAGTGAGTAGTGACGGAACACGCACCATATTTCTAATTCCTGATGATCGATTTTATATAACTAATTTCACCGGAAGTTTAAATAATAAGTCAAGCTGTAGGCTTGCTATTTAAAATGTAAGTTATATTGAGTACATAATAGGTAAATGATTTATATGTGCTTTTCCTTTTATACAGTGAAATACTGGGGTGACCCGAACTTTACCAGCATTTAATAAGAGTTTCATACTTGTGAAGAAATAGACAGTCCTTATTTTGAACCACGTGGGTTTCTCACGTAACATTGATCTGACAGTGCACATTGCAAACAGAGTTAGACAGAAATACTATATCCCAATAACGGGTTTTCAAAGACTGTAATGATCAATGCAGGGCCTTTGCGCCAGATCTTAAATTCTTTCATAAACTCTACGTAAATTTTCTGCCTGGCGGCGTGAATATTACAATCAATAACATTAACATTTTCCCGACATTTTTGTCGAATAGCGAATAGTGAAACCAGGCTATCTGTTGAAAGAAGTTGTCCCCTGGTCATTATTTCCAAATTAAGGGAATCCTCGTGTTTCTGAACTCTGTGTGCCCGTTTAAACTTGCTTATCAAACCTGATCCAAGTGACATTAACAGTAAATCTAAAATTTAACTGGTGAAGTGAACGCTCCCCGAAAACAGTGGAATAAACCTGTAATTGTAGAGCTGGGATTAGCTTTATCCAAAGAATACAGATTCACTGTAGAGAAGTGTCCTACGGTTGCGCCAGACGGTGAACTACATCAAGTTTTTGATAGGTAAGAACGTGTGCCAGGGATCCCTGATGAATGAACCGAGCGAAAGTGACGGAAGGATGTCCGTTATTTAATACACTCGCTTGTTGTATTAATTGTTCCTTTAGAATAGATACTGCTGTCAAAGTCAGTCTATACCTTCTAAGGGGGACAATATTAGACCCTAACCATATGTATTTGTGACTCTTTGGGCCATCATCTGTCTCATAACGGGGCTGTGGGCTAAACCTAGAGTTAATATCATCACGGGGCTATCATCCTGGTAGAAAGTCATTGATTCTTTTATGTCTATTTGTATGCTTCCTTTATGTATTTTTTGGTGTTGTGAGAAATTTTGATATGATAATTAAAAATTTCTCTGGAACAAAAACATCAGTGCGTTGGTCAGCTCGATCCCAATTATTCTGTATAATCATTGTTATAGAGTTCCCACGTATGTGTGTTTAACTGTCGTCACGTGTATGTGCGTGCCCGTGAGTAGATAGAAATATATGTAATATGTATATGTGGTAGACTGTCTGACTACTTTAGATCTGTCGTAGAAGATAGGTGAGAGAGAGAGAAGATTTTCCGCTCTCAGAGACAGCATCTATCACTATTCTACCACCTCACTCGTGGAAGTCTATGTATGTTTTTTTTTATTATTTCCATCTCTCACTGTGACTAACACTCATTCCAACCTATTCAGAAGGGACCAACCTAAGTCTTAATACTTCTATCGAAAAATCTAAGACAAATGGGTTCTCGTCCGACGGATTTTTGAACTTAGAATAGGAAGACGAGTACGACAAATGTGGACTCGTCTATCTGGATTTTGTATTTACTTACTTACTTAGTCGTTCCCCTTCTACCGTGAGGTGTAGAGGTTTGGAAGAGAAAGCGCCAGACCATTCTATCAGCTGTCTTCTTCCTGGCCTGGTTCCATTCTAGTCCTCGGTCCTTCAAAGATTGTCTAATGTTGTCCTCCCAGCGGACTCTGGGTCGTCCTGGAGGTCTGGATCCCTGGCTCTTTGTTTCCCATGCTTGTCGTGGTAGCCGATCTTCTCCCATTCTGCAGACATGGCCAAACCATCTCAGTTGGGACTGTTCTATTTGGGTCTGCAGCGGGTGGGATTTTAGGCCTTGACGTATCGTCTGGTTGCGGACCATGTCTCTTCTTGTTACTTCAACCACTTTCCTCAGATACCTCATTTCTGAGGTTTGGATCTGGCTTTTGTGGGTTGTAGTCATTGCCCACGACTCGCATCCATATGTCAAGACTGGGACATAGGTGGAGCGGTATACAGCCATCTTCGTTTTCTTACCAACCTCTTTCTTGCTGAGGAATCCACGATTTATGGCCTGAAAAAGTCTCCCAGCCGCTGCTTTTCGAGTGGCCAACTCTTCTTTGATGCCTCCCTTTCGGTCTATAATAGCGATTTTGTATTTAAGATTCTTTATTCTGTAATAGAGTAAGAGTGTGATTGTCTTGTGAGTTTTATTTTAAATAATTTATCCCCTAGACTAACGATCTGTTTACGGGCGTGCTGACCACACAAACTGATAAGTTTTGTTTTCACAGCATTTTGAATAATATACATTTGAGTTACAGGTGGATTTTGTCGGAATATATGTTATTGTTGATTTGTAATACTAAACGCTGGTAAAGTTTTGTGAGTGTATAACATTCACAAGGGTTCTGAAGCAGGTAGGTGTTTGAGCAAAGCTAAGGAGTGCGTTTCGGACTATCCGTCCAGATTAATTGCCTCCCTCACCC
Source organism: Oreohelix idahoensis (assembly GCA_024509875.1). Lineage (NCBI taxonomy): Eukaryota > Metazoa > Mollusca > Gastropoda > Stylommatophora > Oreohelicidae > Oreohelix > Oreohelix idahoensis. The sequence goes on from JAMPIV010020958.1 coordinate 172,821, forward strand.
GAACTGTCTTCAGGGGTAAACTTGATAGTGGATTAAAAATTAAGGGGATTTTTTTTTCTTTCTCCAAAATTTTTGCTTTAATCATTGTGTTTTCCACTGTAGCAACTTATTTTTCAGAAGTAATTGATAAAGGCTCTTTTTTTATTTCTGCTCTCATCATCAGTTGATCAATATAAGCCCACTAGAACATCACCAGAGTTAAATGCTGTGTTGTTGGACGTACACACTCGACAGCACAGATAGTGACAAATCACAGGTTGGCATAATACATCATGGTACAGTGGATAAATGGTCTTGCAACGATACATGGGCACTCATGTAGAATAATAGCATAATGGACTGTCAGTAGACAAGCACTCAGTATTGCCCATATATATATATCATCTGAGTTTACTGACAAAGCACGTCAGATTATAAACAACATTCAAGATGGCTTCTAGACCTAACCTCGTCTAGCGAAGATTCTTTACAGTAATGTTCAGCACATTTTTTTCCATATAATCATATTGAACCGCTAGTAATGGGTTCTCATGTGTAGCAGTGATCTCTGGACTCATCAAGCGATAATACGGGGCATCCCTTTCTCTTCTTGAAAGTCACAAAAATATTTGGATACAAGATGGCTTCTCTCGTGAGCTGTCACTCACGTTTGGATACAGATAATGAATCCGTATCAAAGTTAGTCATTCATAAAATGTTCTCATGGCTCTGTAGATTCTATCATGATACAATTGACTTCAACATACAAGATATAGTGCTGCTAGGAATGAATGTCGTTTTCATCTAGTTAAATATATTCTCTCAGACGTACAAATCGTGCCTATCGAAAAACGGTGGCTTCCTAAGAGAGTTCACAAGAAGTATCTTTTGTTACCTTGGTATCAGAAATATGATTCTGCCATTCCTTGGCAATAAGAATAAACACTGGGGTAAAGCATACACAATAGGTCTAGACGACTATCACTTTCCCCATAAATATTGAGATCACTTTTTCCGGCGACAAGCCGACATAGAAAACACAGCCCCATCATCAGGGCGAAGCCAAATCACACCTCTCTAGCCAAACATCCGCCGAACAGCCCTTTGACCTTTCTGGCCACAAAAGACCATATAGTTCGACTTAGATATGTAAAGATATACAGGTATAAGACAGACTCGTCCTACCCAGACAAACAATACACATAAATTCAGGCCATAGATACACTGAAGCAAGAACAACCTATTTCTACCCAAACAAAGAATAAATCGCAGTAAAACTGGATTCATCCGCGGAGTTCGATCGAAAGTGACGACACTCCTTTCAAGGGAAGTAACTCAATAATGACTTTTCCTTAAGAACTAAAAAGTATCTATTTTGTTTACAAAATATTTGCGAACATAACAAGCATACAAATGTATTATATTGTAAGATATCAAAGACTGCACGTAACAGTCTTACCACACCTCCCGGGAGGAAAAAATGGAACATTTTTTTCTTTTTTGAAATACATCTAGGAGCAACGTACAATAGGCTCACAACGCATGAATAATGCGCAGATGAAAATATCAGGAATAAATATAATGCCTAATATGAGGCTAAGTCGACTTATGGAGCGACTGGTGAGAATGTATCTCATAAACTGAGAGAAATTATTTCTCTACAAGTAAATTTTTCCAGGAAGGTGTCATCAAAGTATAATACAATTCTGGCAATTACACAATGCCTAAAAAATTCATACCATAATTTCGTATTAGATATCTTAAATTTATGATTTATGAAGAAAAATCATCAAAGCACAGCGGTGAATAAACATCAATGAACCGCTATGTAGTGATACAATCATTATATTATTAAATTACAAATGTGTATCTATCTTGATATAGAAAAGGAACTACTATAGAACTAGACATATCAAGAAGTCTAAGACCTAATAGTTATGTGGAATCATGTGGGCATCTTGACAGGATGTCTGCCATCACATTATCTGATCCACGAATAGCTCGCACAGAGAAATGAAAAGGTTGAAGAGCAATCGCATATCGAGTAGACCTCGAGCTCTTCAAATTCTTACTCTGTATAGCAGTAAGAGCTTTTTGGTCGGTTTCTACTATGAAATGTGCGCCTAGAAGGAATCTCTGTAGTTTGAGGATCGACCAAACCATAGCTAATAGCTCACACGGTCTAAAACCGAATAATTCCTTTCTGCCGCATTAAGTTTTCTGGAAATATACATTACAGGATGCAGAGTTCCAGAGTACTCTTGCATTAGTGCCGCTCCAATCCCAGTGGATGAAGCATCACTACGAAGAACAAATGTCTTATCTTTAGTAGGTAACACTAAAATAGGTGGTGTTGAAAACAATGTTTTAATCTTATCCAAAGAGCATTGGCATTCCTGAGACCAGTGGACCATATTAGGCGAACCTTTCTTTAAAAGTGTAGAAAGAGGTGCCATGATAGAGGATAGATTCTGAATGAATCTGCCATAAAATTGAATAAGACCTAACAGACTTCTCACCTGTTTTTTAGTCTTAGGGATCGAGATGTTAAGTATCTTACTAGTATTATGGTCCTCTGTCTTTAGGAAACCATGACCAACTCGGTGGCCTAGGAAAGAAATTTCGCTAAAACCAATATAGGCTTTAGAGGGTTTCGCTGTCAGGTTGTGCTCGCGCAAAGTAGACAGCAATTCATCTAACCCTGAATAGTGATCTTCCCAAGTATCGCTGAAAAGACAGATGTCGTCTAGATATGCAATGACATCTGACCGATAAGATAGGATTCGGCGCATCATGCGTACGAATGTAGCTGGTGCGTTCATAAGACCGAAAGGCATAAAATTCCATTGGAACAAACCTCTAGGTGTTGAAAAAGCCGTGAGAGGTTTGGCGCGTTCAGATAAAGGAACTTGCCAATATCCTTTAGACAAATCAAGTTTAGTGAAAAAATGAGATTTGGAGAGTCGAGTAAGTAGCTCTTCCAGTAAAGGCATAGGTTCGGCATCGAACTTCGTTACTTGATTCAATTTGCGATAGTCAACGCAAAGACGTATGTTATTGTCTTTTTTCCGAACAATAACCATCGGCGAAGAATATGCAGAGGTGGATGGTTCGATTATTTTCAAATCTATCATCTCATCCAACTCTTTCTCGACCTGTGCTTGAAAATGTATAGGTATAGGATAAGGTCTAACCCTAATAGGAGTATGGTCAGTTAGAACAATGTCATGTTCAATGACATGCGTTTGTCCAGGGATGTCAGTGAGTACATCCTGAAATGTTTGCAACATAGTTGAAACTTGTCGCTGTTCTCCTAGAGACAAATCAGGAGAGACAGTAACGTTCTTCCATGATTCACTAGAATGAAGTGGGATCATTGGAAGAGGAAGATTTACATCTGAAAAACTTGTTTCCTCATCCTGTATCACGGACAGTGATGAGTAATGACCATGTTGTACTGGAGAATTGTCCGTTGCTTGGAAAATGGGTTGCAAATAATCCGGGCGTTCATGGAATTCAGTAAGCATATTGATGTGGAAGGTTTTATGCTTCCCATCAATATCGACAATATAGTCGACATCGGAAATTTTCGATATTATATCGTACGGACCTTTCCAAGAAATAAGTAGTCTGTTTTCCCTACAAGGTAGTAATACAAATGCTTTGTCACCAGGACAAAGTTGTCGTAAGCATCTCTTCTTATTGGCAAATTGCCTTGCCTTCTGTTTCGCAAATTCAGAAGAAGAAGTTGCTAATTTGCATGCTTCGATAATCTTTTGTCTCAACGCGATGACATATTCGTAGGATGACTTTGTGTCATCGTCAATATTGTCAGCTGTTATGAGATCATGAAGCAACGACATAGGGCCACGCGGACGCGCGCCAAAGACGAGTTCAAAGGGGGAAAATCCTGTATGTTCATTGGGGACCTCTCTGTAAGCGAAGAGGGCCGCAGGTAAAACTCTGTCCCAGTCTTGAGGATGATCCTCAGTTATCTTCCCTAGTAAGTTTTTAAGTGTTCTATTAAGGCGTTCGACCATCCCATTAGACATTGGATGATAGATACTACTTAAAGATCTATCTATCTGCAGAGTAGACATTACTTGAGACATGGTATCTGATATTAGTTGGGTGCCATGGTCTGACAATATCTCTCCGGGGAACCCCAGACGAGAAAATATAAGCCAAAGAGCATCTGCAATATCAGCAGTAGTAATGCTCTTCAGAGGAATAGCCTCTGGCCAACGTGTGCACATATCAACACACGTCAAGATAAACTGATGTCCTCTGGCAGACTTGATCTTAAATGGACCAATAATGTCTATGGCCATTTTTTGAAACGGCCGAATAGGAATGTCTGCCGCCTGAATGGGTGCAGCATGCCGTGGACCTTTGGATTTAACTTCCTGACATACTTTACAAGATCGACAATAAATCCGTATGTCCTTGTTTACCAATGGCCAAAAGAAAGCCGCAAGGACTCTTGACTTAGTACGGGAAAAACCCATGTGTCCAGCACACTGAGAGTCGTGAGCGTGCTGCAAAATTTTAACTCTCAAATTCTTGGGAACCAGGATTTGAGAATGACTTGACGTAATGGAGTCTTGAACCATACGTACAAGTACGCCATTCTTCTTTGTAATCCACGATTTACGACTTGTGTCTTTATTCGGATACCTTTAGTTGCAAGAATGAAGAATTTCTTCAGAGTGGGATCATCTTCTTGCTGTTTTATAAACGAGTCACGAGAAATTACCAAGGGATCATCTTGGTTATGCACTTCATTATCTTCAGTAGATGAAGTTTGAGGCATATTAAGAGCCTGAGCTCTAGTGACTACAGCGTTAGCAATCTGCATGTTTTGCCTTTCCCACGCGGAAATTTGTTGCGGAGTGCATTCTTTGACTCCATGAATGCGACCGATGATGAGGTCAGCGATCGGATTCGGAAGAAGACATGCGTGTACATCTCCTGTAAAGAAAGGAGTAGCAATCCTAATGATAGCAGTAGAGTATTTCTCTAATGTGCCGCCAAATGTTACACATTTGACTACTTGTCCAGTGGCACGGGAAGGATCTACGAGTGACTGCCTAACACCAATTGTGGTGCATCCAGAATCAAATAGCACGGAGACTGGATTGTTATTTACTAAACCCTTATGTAAGACAAGAGAACCTCTTCCATCATGCGCGACTGATGCAGGAAGAGCAGGAAGAGGATGGCCGCAGCTTAAAGTAGACACTGTGGTTGGCTCAAATAATGTTTTGCATTGGGGGCACTGAGATGCTCTCCCAAAATCAAAAGCGGAACATGCCATATTATTAGCGTCATTATTGTCTTTACTCTGTTTATAGGCTTCATGGGACTCTTGTTGTGCAGAGTTTGCCTGAAAATGTGGTTTATGTCTTCTGTTTTGAGATCTACCTCGGTTATTATTACCTCTGTAGTTATTGTTACCTCTATTGTAACCCCTATTTGGGTTTGAGTCATAGTTCTCTTGGTTACCATTATCATATTCATTATAATGAGTATCTCTGTAATTGCGATCTTGTTGACTCCAAGACGGATACCTCGGATAGTTTCTATAATTACTTCCTCTATGGAAATTGCTATAATTGTGACCACCCCTGTGTCGAGAGCTATCAGCTCGTCTCCAGTTCTTTGAAGAAGAACCCTGAAATGATTGGTTACCTTGGTTTTGATAACGCTCATGTATAAATTCAAGGAATGGTTTGTTAACACATTACATAATCTTATCTCTGAGCAACAAATCCATAAGTCCTTCATACGTTTTTTCTGTTTTGGAAAGCTCAATCCAACGATCAACTGTGAGACGTGCCTTTGCAATGAATTCTGAGAATTCTACACCTGTCTCAGGCACCATCGTCTTAAACAAAAGGCGATAGCCTTCCTCACTTAGCTGGTATTTTTTTATCAAAGCCGCCCTAATGACATCATAATTATCCTTATCTGCTTCTCCTACAAGGCATAACCTAGTCAGAGATTCACCTTTCAAGTTTTCTGCTAATTGGTTAGCATATTGTGATTTATCCACATTATGAGTACGACAAGAACGTTCAAATCTATCCAGCCAGAATGTAATATCGTCACTGGACTGATTGAACGGTGGAACCTTAACCTTGTAAGTAGAAGGTTTACCATTACCACTAGATGCCTGATTAACATTACTCATACTTGTCAATCTCAATTTCTCTAACTCAAATTCATGTTCTCTTATTGCTTTTTTTTCTTCAGCTTCTCTGTCTAATCTTTTTTGTTTAGCAGCAGCTTCTCTTTCTAATTTTTCTTGTTCAGCTTCCCTGTCTAATCTTTTTTGTTCAGCAGCAGCTTCTCTTTCTAATCTTTTCTCTTCAGCCAGAGCTTTTCTCTCTTCTGCGGCAGCTTTTTTCTCTTCAGCAGCAGCTTTTCTCTCTTCAGCAGCAGCAGCAGCTTTTTTCTCTTCTGCAGCTAATGCTTTGTCATATTGAGCAACTGCCCATTCTTCTAATTGTTGACCAGTCTTCTCAAGGGCTTTCCCTTGTATAATAAAGTATTCTAATGTAGACATGATGTCTAACAATAATACTAATCACTTGAAACAATAATAATACCACAAGTTCTTAATGACTTGATTAATCAGCACACTATCCCAATATCTGTGGGTCACAAGCCTTAATAAGGTCTTGTATAACAGTAATAATAATCAAGTACTGGTTTTTACCATAATCCAAGTGCAGTGCACAGGCAATAGTGTCTTATGAAATATACCTATATAAAACATATGTCAACCAACAGAATACATAAAGTACAAATAAGACTGACAATACGAAAACGTTTGCAGAAATCAAATAAATCAAATAGGGAAATCAATGAAAGTAATCACTGAATCTGCAAGGAATAACAACACAAATGACGTCACAGTATATGAATATAAATTGTGAATAGAACTGAAAGATAGAAAAAGGGTAGACCAACAAATTACAAACAAATCAAAACAAAACAAAAGAACAAAGAAATATTACAAAAATAACAATAATTACAGTCTTCACAGCTAACACAAATAGCAACTAGTTGTTGCAAGCAAATTTCCAATTAAGGAAATTGCACCTAAAGAAAACGCCCACAACGGACCCTCTATGACGTGGGATATTCTGTTGTGAGGACACCGCCCAACCTAAACACAACCCGCTGACATATAAACTAACATACTATACAAACAAATAACATGTAAACATAAATATATAAATTATGTGTATGATAGTATGTGTTGCAATATAGGCTCAGTTTTACAGTAATGGCAAAGTTATTCTTATGAAAATAAATAAACTGCCACTTTATTGAATTACAAATTCTGGCCTTAAATATTAAAGTTCATATATAGAAAACAAGAAGATCCATCGATGAAAATAGGACTTCTTAGTTCAATAATACTGTCTTCCTGTTAATATTGTCAAGAATTGATCCAACTGTTCTGTGAAACTCTGTAATGTCTAATGTAAAAATGTCAACAACGCTGACCTACATACTGCATTCTCTTGACAGGTCACGTGACGAAGTGTTGACAAAGAGCAAACTAATACTGCAAGTGTGTCGTATCAGCCACAGGAAACGGTCTGGTATCGGTAGTCTGTTGACTTCTGAACTTCTGCGAGGTCAAACCCAGAAAGCTGGTTCACCAGTTGATAAAGGCTCTTTTTTTATTTCTGCTCTCATCATCAGTTGATCAATATAAGCCCACTAGAACATCACCAGAGTTAAATGCTGTGTTGTTGTGTTGCTCGTGGTTTGAGTATGGAATGTCAACTCGACCTACGCAGTGGTGTGTAGACATAGAGTGAGTATAATATGCGAATGATAAGAAGAGTTCGTGGTGTTGACAAATGGTCTTTTTCTTTCACTCATGTATGGCTGGAAGTCATCGACACCAACGACTGTGTACCTTTGCTACAGTTTAATTGGACGTACACATTCGACAGCACAGATAGTGACAAATCACAGGTTGGCATAATACATCATGGTACAGTGGATAAATGGTCTTGCAACGATACATGGGCACTCATGTAGAATAATAGCATAATGGACTGTCAGTAGACAAGCACTCAGTATTGCCCATATATATATATATCATCTGAGTTTACTGACAAAGCACGTCAGATTATAAACAACATTCAAGATGGCTTCTAGACCTAACCTCGTCTAGCGAAGATTCTTTACAGTAATGTTCAGCACATTTTTTTCCATATAATCATATTGAACCGCTAGTAATGGGTTCTCATGTGTAGCAGTGATCTCTGGACTCATCAAGCGATAATACGGGGCATCCCTTTCTCTTCTTGAAAGTCACAAAAATATTTGGATACAAGATGGCTTCTCTCGTGAGCTGTCACTCACGTTTGGATACAGATAATGAATCCGTATCAAAGTTAGTCATTCATAAAATGTTCTCATGGCTCTGTAGATTCTATCATGATACAATTGACTTCAACATACAAGATATAGTGCTGCTAGGAATGAATGTCGTTTTCATCTAGTTAAATATATTCTCTCAGACGTACAAATCGTGCCTATCGAAAAACGGTGGCTTCCTAAGAGAGTTCACAAGAAGTATCTTTTGTTACCTTGGTATCAGAAATATGATTCTGCCATTCCTTGGCAATAAGAATAAACACTGGGGTAAAGCATACACAATAGGTCTAGACGACTATCACTTTCCCCATAAATATTGAGATCACTTTTTCCGGCGACAAGCCGACATAGAAAACACAGCCCCATCATCAGGGCGAAGCCAAATCACACCTCTCTAGCCAAACATCCGCCGAACAGCCCTTTGACCTTTCTGGCCATAAAAGACCATATAGTTCGACTTAGATATGTAAAGATATACAGGTATAAGACAGACTCGTCCTACCCAGACAAACAATACACATAAATTCAGGCCATAGATACACTGAAGCAAGAACAACCTATTTCTACCCAAACAAAGAATAAATCGCAGTAAAACTGGATTCATCCGCGGAGTTCGATCGAAAGTGACGACACTCCTTTCAAGGGAAGTAACTCAATAATGACTTTTCCTTAAGCACTAAAAAGTATCTATTTTGTTTACAAAATATTTGCGAACATAACAAGCATACAAATGTATTATATTGTAAGATATCAAAGACTGCACGTAACAGTAATCTTAACTACCATTTAGTTGGCGTAGTCGTGTTTTGCATTAGGTGCTTTATTCCCGATTAATAGCAGCGAAAGCTTTTGTCAGGGACGAACTTGAGAGATATGATGCGGAGAGGAAAGAAGCGGAAGACCGTCTTTTACAGCAGAAGAAGATGGATGAGGAAATGGAAATTCGCAGGATGCAGCATGAGGAAAGAGAGAGAGAGAAGGAGAGACAACATGAGTTGGCTCTTAAAGCTCTAGAACTTCAAAGTCGTGGTGCTGCCTCAACCTCCAGCAATGGAGAGTCTTCTCATTCTTCCTTAACTGATCCTTCTAACAGTCAATCTCTTCACCTCACTGCTATGTCTTTTCCGCTAGAATCTTTCCCTTGTCCAAATGAGAAGATTGACACTTGGCTAGAAAAATTTGAGAAAATTGCAACTCTGTACGGTTTAGAGAGGTCGCGTTGGAACATGAAGCTTTCCCAGGCTTTGAAAAGTTCTGCTTACGATGTTTACGCCAAACTGGAAAGCAGCCAACAAGACAACTATGATCTGTTGAAGAAAGCGTTACTGGAGCGCTTTGAAATGAACGCTCGCAAATTTTTGCAACTGTTTCGCAACAGCCGGAAAGAGAATTCTGAAACTTTTCAGCAGTTCTCGTCTCGTCTAAAGGGATATTTGACAAAGTGCCTTGAGCTCTCGCAGCTCCTCTCTACCTATGAAGGTCTTGAGGAATTTGTTTTAACAGAACAAATAAAGAACACTTTGTCTGCTGATACCCGGAGATTTCTAGCTGAGCAGGGGGCAGAAAAACTTGAAGACATCTTAGAGAAGTCTGAGCGTTATCACAATGCGCTGGCTGAACTACCGGCCACAAAGCGGAAACCGACAGAGGAGCATTTTCGAAAACATAACCTAGAGCAATCTTCTCAGGCTTCTAACCAAAATAATCACAGAGAAACTGGACCTCAAAACCCCCCTCCTGAAAAATCCAAGTTCTACAAAAACAAGTACCCCAACCACCCCAAACAGTCTGATCAACCCGACCGCCCTACATGGCAGCGTAGCCACAAAGGACAAGGTGGCAAAGGGAGAACCCCTGAGCACGGGACATATGATCAGACCGAGCACACCGAGCCGAAACGCATCGGATGCTTGCTAACAGTCTCGCAAGGCGGAATTATTGACAGTGATTCCCAACCTGTTGGGGATAGACCCTCAACGCGAGGTTCTGTTATTTTGAACGGTTCTCAAACTGCTTGTTTATTTGACACGGGGCTTTCTTACGATTGCATTGTTGCCAGAAACCTGGTCAAACTCGGTCAAGAGACAGAAGAAACCGTTAAACTGTGTGGAGTTCTTAGGAGTGATGCACCAACAACGCTTCCCATCGCATTGGTGGAGATACACTCTGACTTTGTCAGAGGGGTGATCAAAGCGGCTGTTATGGATGATCCCATCTACCCAGTCATACTTGGCGGGAGATACGTGTGTATTGGGAAACCGGAAGAGCCGATTGTGGCAGCAGTAACTACAAGAGAGCAAACCAAGAAGGAACGGGAGCCTGCACCTAATTTGTTACCCATGGAACTTAAAGAAGCGCAATACAAGGACCCTACTTTGGCACCCTGCTTTAGGAAACTGCCCATGGCTAAGGAACCCAATCAGCACGGGGACATTTTTTCTAAGGATGGCGTACTTTATCGGAGAATGGGAAAGCCTGACCAAGGTTACAACCAGCTCCTAGTACCGAAACAGTACAGAAGCCAAATCCTTGAAATGGGGCACTCCCTTCCCTTCAGCGGACATATGGGACAGAACGCCACAAACCAACGTATAACCACTCATTATTGGTGGCCAGGAGTAAATACTGATATTATCAGATATGTTAAATCCTGTGCCCAGTGCCAACGTGTGCCACCCAAGCAACGGGCACCCCCAGTCTCTTTGGGTGAAATGCCAATAATGGGAACACCATTCGAACGGGTTGTGATCGACATTTTAGGGCCTTTCGAAAGGACTAAAAGAAGGAACAGGTTCATCCTGACCTTAGTCGATACATGCACTTTATGGGCAGAAGCTATCCCGCTAACATGCGCAGATGCCAAGCATGTCGCAGAAGCCCTCGTGCAGATTTTCACTCGGTTGCGATTCCCTCAGCAAGTGTTGACGGATAACGGATCTCCATACCGAATCCTGTTGATGGATGAGATCGTTAAGATCTTGAGGACCCAACACATCCACACTAAGCCATATACTCCGGCCGGAAATGGGCTCGTGGAACGTGCAAATGGAAACCTCAACATGATGCTAAGTAAGCTGGCACAAGTGAAACCTGAAGATTGGGATCTCTGTATTCCTGCAGCATTATTTGGCTACAGAGAATCTCCTCATACTTCCACAGGATTTCCGCCAGCTACACTCTTATTCGGCAGACCCATTAAGGGCCCGCTTGAAGCCTTACTTCAGTCTCTGACAGACGAGAAGGCGGATGAGACAGTTGTCTCAGCAAGTAAATATGTGTCGGTTTTAAAGGAAAGGTTGAAACTATGGTGGAACCTAGCAACGACTAACTTTAAGCGAGCACGCACAAAGCACGCTAACCGATACAGGAAAGTCGCGAAAGAAAGAGAACTGGAAGCAGGAGAGAAAGTTTTGTTTGTGTTACTCCCTACCGGAAAACAACCAACTGAAGATCGGATGCCAAGGGCCGTTTACCGTCCTGAAAAAGATTTCTAAGGCTAACTACCAGAGCTCTATTCAAGGAAAGGAGGAGGTTTTCCATTTAAATCTCTTAAAAGAGATACTTGGAAAAGACCAGTGCCAACCTCCGACCATCTCCTGACGATCGCCCCCCCCCCCCCCCCAGCTGCTCGACGAAGATGATGATAGTGGCAGGGATATTCCACC
>JAMPIV010020959.1:0-76511 GCA_024509875.1 Oreohelix idahoensis
CACAAATCTGCCATCACGCGTGTAAGTCTACATGCACTAATTTTTTTTCAGACGGACAGTGATAAAATACACTACCCTTTCCCAGAGTTAGGTTTATAAATCATAAAAAACTCTTATTAGAAAAGATAACATTAGATGGGTTACGGTTGAAAACATAACAGTACCCAGACAGCACATCTTCGAAACAGGAGGTAGAAGAAATTGCATATTTTGAACGCAGCCACGTAGCTCCTTTAAATTTGTATTTTTGGGTTCCTTAGGGCTTGCTGACAAATAATATGTAAAACGTTACGCAAATAGTCCAGGAATTAATAAATTATACCCAAAATAAAATATTGGGAGTGCCTGACAGCATAAAATCATTTCTGCTCATAAGATTTTTTTTTTAACGTGTTTGAAAAAAATTTACGTTACAGAAATAGCCTACCATGTAAACTCCAAATTGATTGGAGCGCAACAAATGAAAGCCTAACCACGATTGGTCGGGCTATAAATACTATCTTGGTTGTTAGGGGAAACGGGGAAAGGTAACATTTTTTCAAACACTTGTCGAAACGGGGCTCATTGGTCAGACTCGCTGATATACACACTTGGGAGCGTTAGTTCGAAACCACTTGTTTAAATAAGATTGATAAAGCATCAGTGCGTTGAAGCCAGCTTATATTTGGCTAAATAAAAGCCTGGAAGATAAGCAGATGGGAATTTGTGCCAGTTTGTGCCAGAATTCATTGCTAATCAACGTATCTGTGTTTATTCGTATGAATTGTGGTAAGCTTGAACCATTCAATATCTTTTAATGAAAATTGAATGTGAATTGTTGATTTATGCCTGTATATATATGTGTAGTTCAGTGGCCAACGTGAGGTAAAGCCTGTAATGCTCCAGCCTGAACAGAGGGTGTCGGAGAAGTAAAACGGCATGGAATGGCCAAACAGTACACTGACACCTGGATGATTGAATAGAAAGAAATAATGCTGGAATTGCAGAGGCGTAGTAACCATTAAGAAGGGTAATACTGGAATAAAGTATTTCAAATGAAGCTGACAGTTGGCCTAATGCTCTGAACTCAATGTTTGTGCTGTGTTGTGATCAGTGTAACAAGAGAGTTTAAGTTAGTTATGAAGTAGAAGGTACATCCTTCTTGATTTCAGGGACAGTGGTCTTGATGGTACTGAGCAGCACCTAGTCAGAGCTTTGCTGAATCCAGTGTCGGACAGCATACTCCTTGGTCCTTTTAGCTATCAGTGAGGTGTCTCCAGAGCCCAGAGGAGAATTCGAGCAGAGGAGTCCTTTCCTGCCGCCATCACGCCAGATAAGCTAACTTGGCCAGCTGAGCTCAACATTATGTCCCCTCATCTTGAACTGACTTTGTAAAATTAACATTAAGAGGGGAATTTACTTGTCTTAAAATCAGGAACTGTGAACATCTCCAATACTAGTCCCTAAAGACAAACTATTGAAGTCATGATGACACATACCAACAGAGCTTGAACAAAACAAAACCAGTATTACCTCATTTTACTACTACACAACTGACACACATAGAACATTTGTAATAATATATGTCACTACAATATTCATATTAAATACATTCTGTACATAACTTGTAATTTAAATTGATTGTGATTCCTGGTTCCCTTGTAGTTGAATCAGGACACATATTCATTCATGCCAGTAATGAATACATATTGTTATTTGAAAAGTTACGAGTGACTTCTTTAAGATATTCTCATAGAGTGTTATATGTATGTGAGTGTCACAGTGTTGTTAAGAGTAGTGGATTAAATTAAATTGTTTATCTGTCTGTTGTTGTGACTTACACTTCATCATACACATACCCTAGACACATAACGTAGCATCACACTATTCCAGAATAATTCTGACTGAGATATATAGATATGTGGTAGCAAGTAAGGTTATATATAATACACTACGCTTATTAGATATATATACCTTCACAGCTGATCTCAGTCAGTACACTAAGTCCCCTATAAATATTTATAACATCCCACTTCACCACACACCGGTAGGACTAAACTCTCATAAAGGGTGCGCGATTATGGAGTATTTGGGAACACTTGAAGTCCTGAAATCTGGACACAGTAATGATTCTATTTAGACTGGAGACTAGAAAGGAGCTGTTTAGATTTCCAGGAATAAACTATGCTGACAACAAAAGGTATTCAGAAAGACAGGAGTCATATTAGGCGTTACCTTTTTTTTCAAGTCATAAAAAATAATATAAAGTACAAAAGAACAGATGGTGAAGTTCAAGGGTAAAATGATATAACATTTTCCATTCATCACCCGAGACACTGGGTAATTTTTATATCCGTTACGCCAGTGATTTTCAACCAATGGATTGCTACTCAAAATTGGGTCGCGTGAAACATTGTTAAGTTTCCCTTAGTAGAAGTTTTACAAGGCTGAACTGAAGGCGCCCTAATATAAACGACTCGGTTGAACGGGACGCGCCTCGCCTAAACGAGGCAACAATTTATTTAAAAAAAAAAAATTTAGTATCTAAATATGGCTTTACGCTACTTACACGGCATCCTTACATCTAAGGCGGCTATCTTCGTCATCATCATTCTGACTTGCACCCCCTGCGGAGCATGCCAGCTACCAAAGTAGCAATCACATGCTCTTGTATTTAATTTGTAATTTGTAATTGATTTTTACTAGTCAATTTTGGTACATGGGTCGGCCAGCTTCACCACTGTGAAATCTGGTCGTGGTCGTACAAGCTGAGAACCATTGCGCAACTCACCGCAACAGAGCTCAATCTTCGATGTTTCCCATGGAATCTGCTGCGGACTTCCGTGTCACAATGTCATGTAGTCTTTCCATCTCTCTCGTTCTTTTTATGTATGATCACATCTTCTAAGTTGTGTAATAAAATTGTTCATTAGCTTACACCAGAGCTTTTTTTTAAAGGAGACATATCGGATGTCCACAATATTATAAACATTCTACAAACAACCCCATCGCTGCCACTTATTTTCATACTTGTTTAGTTATTGTCCACAAAATGGACTGCGCAAAAACGAACTAAATTACCATTACTTTAATTCTCTCTCCCCCCCTTTTCCCCCTTTGTTATATTTGGCTATAATGACTATTTTGTGAATATTTATCATCTTTCTTTCTGTCTTACATTCTACCTTTCTGTGGGTTTTTTTTTTAAATCTTACAACGAAAAGGCTAATTTTGCTTGACATATTCTGGTAATAATTCCCACAATGCACGTCACTTTCTGGTGTCAGAAATGTTTCGAAGAATTTCTTGGTCATCCAAAGAAATTCTGAACTACTGCAGTTAAACGAAGTGTTTGTTTGTGTGTGAGCGAGGGGGGGGGGGGGGGGGGGGGTGGTGAGAACAAGTTGTGTCGCCTCTCCTAGTGCCCCTTGATGTATAGAGAGTTACGCGAACTAAAATTTGGCCGCCATTTTCGGCTGTACCCGTATTGCAGGAAAATGGACCCAATCGCGAGTTTCAGACCCAATTTGCATTTTCGTTTAGGTTAACTAATAATTTGAAATAAAATTAGATGCAAATACAGTAGCACATATTTGTACTATTCTTTGTATGTCAACTAACAAAACAAAAAGAAGAAAACTAGTTTACTTACCGGTTTATTGAATAGAATCAGTAGCATGAATTTTTAACACATACTCCGTTAAATTTTATATTCCGTTAGAATTCCACTATTTAGCAACATATATTCCGTTAGAATTGCAACACTTAGCAAAACATACTCCCTTCGAATTGAACTGTTTACCTAGTTTGAAATGTGGAAACTGGTGAATGACTGTTGTAGACACTGACAGTTTTACTAGATCCAGATGATCACACCTTTTTTGTTTTCATTAAAAATGCGACAATGTACAGATAGTTTTAACAAAATCTAATTACATATTTTGGACCAGAGATAGTTTTAACAAAATCTAATTACATATTTTGGACCAGAGATTTCCTGCAATGGCTTTTACTGCTCATTGATGCTCGAGCATGCTGTTTAAGACCATTGTTTTTATTTCTGCAGTAAATGTGAATTCTGACACTTGTATACTTTGCTAGTAGCTTTTGTTTAATATCATGGCAGTTGCTCAGTGTGCATTCAGCTGTTTCCTGTAATGCCATATCCAAAAGTAAAGTTGCAATGTTTTTCATGGTTGCAAATCTATGCTTATGCTGACGGATCAGTTGTTCAGTTCTTAATAACAGATTTACTTCTGTGTCACTGGCATAAACAAGTGAGCCTGGAATATACTCTTTATGTTCTGTTAGTCGTGAAATGTCAGTAATTGTTGCACACTGAGGGGCAGTGACAGCTGCAATGCAGATATGACAGGCAGTATGTTGCTTTAATACACTGTTCACACAGTAGCCACTTAAATAATGAATTGCATGGACCTCAGCTGTGCTTTCTATTTCTATTTCTACACCTGACAAATCAACATACTGCTCGGTGTGTGTAACTGTTGTTGTATTCATATCAGTACAATCAAGCAAAAAGTCATTATCATCTTCGTCGTAACTACTTCCACGTGTAGTCATGAGGAATTGTGACAAGCAGATAGTTCTCAATCTATGTTTGAACTCAAGAGGAGTTGGCACTGCATTATTTAATCTCATGGAGCTGAAAAAATTCTCCAGGTAGTCTTGACTCACACGTGATGTCAGCAAGAAACTGAAATTTCCACTCAACATATCCTCTGCAAGATCAAGCACAGATGTGGTGGACAAAAGGATGCCTGTCTGAAATGGTTTCCATGCTCCCTGCTTTCCAACTGAAAGCGTTGTAAACATTCGAATCACAAGTCGTAACATTTCAACAGCATTTGCAAACCTATCTAGAAGCTGCTTAGTCAGAGCCATGACACGACTACGACTTGACATTAAATCAAACCATTTAGATATCACCTCAATGAACCGAGCAGTTGTCAGATTATTCACAGGTCTGCCCTCCTTTTCTACCATGTAGTGGATCCCTGCACTGACAGATATACTGAGAAAGTGAAGTGCCTGTGATACCTTCATCTTATCAAAATGTCCAGGGCAGAGTATGTCATCAGTAAGGTGTGGAGCTAGTTTCAGGGTGCTGTTCCTTTGTAAGTCAGCCAGTTCCCTAACAGGCAGTATATTTGCAATGTTAGAAGGCACATTTAACAATACACACATCTCCTCAGATAATCTGAAATCGTGGCCAGAGATAAATGCAGACTTAACCTTTTTGATCAAATGAGGTGTGTCAGCTAGGAAATATAGCCACTTGTTTGGTTGCTCTGGATGTGCAATTTTGTTCACAATTTTGTTTCTGGAAGCACAAACACCAAAGCTGGCCCACAATGCTCTGTTTGCACTTCCCATGTCACTTGTGACAGTTACCACATGCAGACTAATTGCAGCAGCGTTATGTATTATTTCCAGAATAACGGGTTTGTAAACATGGCCTTTAGTTGACCTTCCTGAGTAATAAAAAGCAACAATTTGCTTCCATCTGCTGGATAGTCCACTTAGCATGAATACTAGTGCATTTGTCGCAATGCCCTTATGTTCAGGTACATTGACATGACCAAGAATTTCTCCTATTTTTGCATCATATTCAATAGCAGATTTAATTGACATTTCATCTAATGTCAAGCAGCACAGCTGTTCTACTCCTAACATGTTTACAACCTTTAATTTCATGTAATCAAACATCTGATTGAGTATTCCCCCAGAAATCTGAATGTGCTGTATTCGCTGCTGCAGAGTACGTATAGCAGGCAGTGGGTAATGCTGTTTCAACAGTCAACATATTATAACCTGTTGCCCCACAAGCAAATCGAATTTGCAATACTTTCTTTACAGTCTTACTGCCCAATTTTACTCCCCTTGAAGACCTACAATTAAGGACCCGGATCTGATCCTCAGATAGCATGTTTAATATTTTATCTGTCTGGACACTTTTTTCTTGATTCTATTGTTCTGCCTCTTCTCTGTAGCTAAACTTGCTGCAAGTATACTGATTTTTTTTCTAAGTGTCTTAATCAACGTTTCCTTAGCAACACAGCCGGCACAGTTATCTTTAATGACTTCTGTTTGCATGCTATTTTCTGATGCTGAAGAGTCCGTGTGTTTGTCATTAACACTATCTGTTCCTACAATGTCTTCAATAGAACTGTCAGTTGCTGAATTTTTCTTCTTGTTGTAAGTGTGATCATGGTGTAAGCCTAGTGCTGCAGTGTGTACTACAACAACGTCCCTTATCTTAGGTAATCTTCTGTGCTGACCAGGTGCACGGTGTAAAAATTTGGTAGGTACTGCATTCCATCTAAGTTTCTTCTTCCCATCCAGTCGCTTCAATTCGAAACCAGTCGTCTCGAAGTGTTGTTCACACAGTCTTGCATTAATAGAAGCTTTCCAATGTTTTCTACTCATTTTGCATTCCCAGATCGATCTAAGTTTCTTGTCTGCTGGAAAACGAGAACAATCTGCATCCTCTGCTAGAGATATTGCTACAGCCAAAAGCTGAACAATTAGGCATCTTACTCGATGTTTATTCTCGCTACTAGCCCTGGTATTGTCCAGCCGAAAATGGCGACTACGTCGTTCAGCCTCGTTTTCGATTCTGACATTGTTCGCGTAACTCTCTATATAAAGGGGCACTAGCCTCTCCTGCTGTTGTACGTCCATGTTCTGCGTTCTGTCTACTAGTGTCTGCAGCACGTCCTGCAATCTCGTTCTTTGTCCGTTTTTAATGACAGATTCTCCCCAATAACATCACTATCATCATTGTGACAAAACGTCTGAACATGCTCTTTTGTGCGATCTCTCACACCTTCAGCCCTCCGGCGGTATCCTTTCTTTTTCTTCAGTTTTCTCACTCATCGCTTTTATTTGGCATAAATCATGCCTTTTCATTTGTATTTTCACTATTTTGCTATATGCTGGACATAGCATGGTGAAGTCTCTAACACGCCACTCCCCTAGGGCAGTATTTGCTACGGGAGTAATTCTTATCTTATTGTGTCGCATTCACGCTTCACGAAGACGTGTTAAGTTACGCCAGGTTATTAGACGGTCAGCGACAGTATTTTATCACAATATCGGTCTGACTATCTTTTTAAGCGACAAGGAATGGTGAATAGAACCAGATTTGTTTGTCTGGCGAAACACTTGATAACCCGTGCACGAGGCGGAACTTATGACATAAGCGCTTCCGGGTCATCCTTGCTACACTAACATTACCGTCTGTGTGATGGGCAGACAAGAGTGATATAATCGCTTCCGGTCACTTGGTAATAAGTAATCATGGATTTATTACATTTTAGACAATATGAGTCTACAAATGTGTTGGTGAGAGTGTACGCAAGACATCATATTACCATAAATGGGAGACGTGACCTTTGGACAATTTTCCGTGTAGGAAATATTTGGAAAGTGCCACACCCGACCTGTTTGAAATGATTAGATCTTTCTGATTAGATTCATAACATCATTGGAGGGAATATAGGATGACAATTTCAGTTTTACTCTGTGATTTGCACTCTCGCCAAGACAACATCAGGCCTTTGCCAGAGTGAAGAACTAGATTCATAATTCCTATTTGTTATCCGGACCTTTTATTGGAGAACCAGATAAGACTTATAAAGCACAGGAAATCTCTTTCAAATTTTAATAAGGAACACCGGGACTAGGAAACTGAAGAAACACGGAGTCAGAAGGGGCAATCTATTTCTAAAATTAAAAGAAATCCCAGACACGTGTAAGAGAAAGATTCGTCTCTTTTATTCATCTGTGCGACAAGACTGTAGCCAGGATTGGCGTAAGTTGTGATTTACATTTCATATTTTATTACTAACATGTGAACTAACATATATATGCATATATTACCATGTGAAGTTTAATGTGTGAAACTCGCTATTGGATGTCAAAGTAATTTGAGGTTGGCAACCTCAGCGTATAGAATGATGATTCATGAACCACCACTGCACGGGTTGGTGATTGCTTTATTGATAGTTTCGTAAAGAGAACTAGAAGCATAAAGTATTTCAAGGTTCCCTATGGCGCAGGGAGGGAAAGATGAAAGACATGATGTACATTCTAAGCATAAGACTTACATTTTCAAAGTAGTGTAAATGTCCCTATAAACATATTCACTTTAAAATTAATCTAAGGTTTCACGCTCTAAACCAGCGTAAACGTCTATGTAAAAATTTTCATTTTAAATTAATAGAAGTTTCAAACTTTTCCACAAGTGTAAATGTAAAGGAAACATAAATGAATTTATACTGTGAACACTTTTCAAACAGTGGAGATGTAAATATAAAACATATTATATCTGTACGTTTAGCCTTTTCATTTAAATGTAATTTAAAGCTCAAGCTATTCAGTTTAAATGTAAAGGAAGTTTTATCCCGAGGGATTAAACTGAATTCTCATCGAGGGTAAATTCTGACATGGGATGGTAGAATAGAAGAAGGGGGGCACATAGCTGTGTCGGGAGAACGCCATACTCAGAAGAGCGTTTCGTTTCTATTTCTATTACCAGTTATTGGTGGTACCAGCAGAAAGGACCATTTCTGGCACAAGCAGGGACAAGCGGTTTACGCATTAAGACGGCAGACCAGCTTTGAAGACTCTCCTAGACTTTCCTGGGAAACGAGCTTCACCCTACAAACCTTGACCAGAGACGAGTGACAGCAGTGTACAGAAAACCTACCCATCAGGAGGAGGATTAGAATCATCATTGGCAGCTAAGTTAACCTATATGCTGCCACTTGAACTTTTTATAACCCCACACTACCATCACCAACGTGATGAGTAACTTTTCTTGATTCATAACTATTCAAATTATTTTCCAACTGTTAAAACCTAAAGTGATTATTAAATTTTGTTATTTGTAATGTTACAAATTTAACTTCGATTTAATCTTTTAAATGTACTACATGTTTGTCTCAGTCAAAGTTGCTAAACACACACTCTAAACAGAGCTATATATACATTATAATAATAAATTCCACTGATTAACTCAGCGGTGGGGGCTTAACGAGCTAGAACAACCATTGCTAAATTCTTCATAAAAGTGTCGGCAGATTATAGAATTAACGTGCTTATCGATAGCCAGCATTGTTTTCGCTTATCTGAATATCTTGTGAAGACTCCCATGTGATAGAAGCTTTACTACTCTTCTATCGACATTTCTGCCAAGAGTAATCTTGTGTAAAGATAGACTCCATTGAAGCCTATAATAGATACTCTTGAGTTTTGGCCACTGTTGGACCACTACTGCAAAGCAGGGGAGGCAATGCCGTCACAATCATCTCGTCTTTCGCTCCTTATCATGGAGCCACCCCGCAGATTTCCGCCGCCCCCCGATGAAGATTAGTCCAAGCAGAAACTCTTAAGAGTGCCGGTGTCTGTAGCAATTTGTTGTACAAGATGAGGCTGTCAGGTCAACACACTATTTAACAATAGCCGCCTATTACAACACGCCGTTGGGGTCTCTCTCCAACTTTCTAAAGGGTAAAATGAGAAAAAAAAAAACTAATGGATTTCTGATAAATGTTTTGATTAATGTATAAAGTATGTTAAAAAGAACAAAAAAAAAAACAACAAGTGTTCACTACAGCCCCTAGATTATGTTAAAGGTAGTGGGGCCCCTACAAAGAAAATATTAAAAAAAGGTTAAAAAAAACCGGGATGGAATTAACTAATAAACTAACTGTGGTACGGATACTATTACCCAGCATGCATGAGCGTACTAACGTGCACAAGCCGTTGCTGTACAGCTCTGTGCGTTATGACTCCCTTGCTTTTTGTGCGGGGGCCCCTGTAAGCCTGGGACCCTAGGCCCGTGTCTTGTGGGCCTAATGAATAATCCGGTGCTGGCTACAGTGTTACTATTCTTTACTCCCCTTTTGGACCCCGGTAACATATATCCTCTAACAAATGGCTGAGGGGAAAACTGATTCTTCTGTTCACTCTTCGTCGTCTAAAATTGTTACTTCCCTCCCCTCACCGCCAGATTTATTTCTCATTTTTATTTCGGGACACATCACGAACCACAAACAACACAACCACTGTAATAGTAACATCACTAACAGAGTGGTGTACAAACACAGTGGAGAAAAAAAAACGCGTGCTCGTGAGCAAACGTGGTCACTGCGACAAGACCAGAAGAAAAATCAATGGCCCGTTATTGACTGATCTACCGAGTGACCAAAACAGTTCTCGCGCACACTCGCACACACACTGATAACTTACATCTTTACGGACAAATAGCGAACGGCAGTATATAATACCTTCATACCAACTCATTTTTAACCCATGTCTAACATGTACACAACCTATATCCTGTTAAAACGTAACCCAATTAATGAGAGCGCCCAGGACGACAGCACTATATTTTAGTTCTGCGCATTTTGATAGGGAAAGCACATTATGCCATTCCCTTTCCCCCTTGCTAGTTTCAAACCAGATTGAGATCCTTTAACACCGCGATATGATGAGATACCTGGGAGAGAGATTGGAAGTCGAAATTACCAAGCCGAGAAAGGCAGAAAAGTCACAGTCGATCCGTAATGTACATAATGAAATAATCTTTCATCTAAAAACAGAACACATTCCGCTCGATAAGCACTTAACCAAATGAAATACTTCACATGAGTCGAGTTATCTCAACTGTACCTATCCATGCAAGACAGTTCAGCATGTGCCGCTCGCATGCTCACGACTTACCACAGAAAGATGAAAGCCACTGCCGGGCTCCCCAACAATCACAAACGAAAAAAAAAAGGTAAATCGTCTTATGAGGATAAAAGACAAAGAAAATAGCCAACGTTGCGGCCACAAGGCCTTCCTCGACTTATATTCTTTCTTCTTCTTCTTCTTCGTACACTCTCAAACGTCTACTTAGTTGTTTTCAAAGAAAGCAGTAGTCAGTTTGAGGCTATCTGAATCTCCGTAGAGCTTTTTCCACGAATGATACTGGTGTCCTCTGTGTAGCCCAGCGGAACTCTACAGGAGTTAGTGACATTTTGCTTTCTATGTAATGAACGTCTGGTTCCCGGGGGTCCCAGAGGAGATAAAGAATAGGACTACTGCCACGTCATAAGATGAGGATTAGCATAGGTTTGGTTACCTCATCATGTAAAACAAACTGTTACAGAAACCACCGCTACAAGACCATACAAATGACAGGCTTTCTGAATGGTGGGTCAGCTGCAGAGGCGGCTCCACGCTCCATAAAGAAAAAAATAGGGAAAATCAATGAAATGTGTACGGAATCACCACCGCCACGGCTCCCTTGCAGGAAGCTCGTACTACAACATTTCAGAGCTTTTGCAGTAGTGGCTTCTTTTGCAAGCCGTGTTATAAGATGACGTTGTCAGCCTCATGTACAACATCACATCAGTCGTCTCTTGCGAAATACCCGAGGGAGCAGCAGTTATATTCTGTCCTCCTCTCCTCAAATCCCCGGTAGCCACACGTGGTCCTATCTCAGTGTTCAATTATGTCCGACCCATTACACTGGACAACGAATTTTGACTTTTTGTGTGTATCTGAGATTAAACCAAGTTACCTTTATGTTGTTTGGGCTGCTGAATATGAAAATGCCCGTTAAAACACCAGATTAGCTCTAGTTTTTTTAAAATATCTATAAAACAAGTTTTACACATTTCGCATATACATACCCTATGATAATAATGCTCATAGCGGAAATGATTCACAGCGACGCATTTTTGCCTGTCGCATGTAATGAGTTTCTGGAGCATCTCTCACAAGGGTCCAACAATAGTCTGCTAGCATTGCTGCATTCCATTTCCCTTGGTACCTTTTTTCGATGTTAGTAATGTCCTGATGAAATCATTCCCCATGCTCGTCACTGACAGCACCGCAATTAGCAGGGAAGAAATCCAGATGAGAGTGTAAAAAGTGTAATTTCAAAGATATGTTACACCCTAGTCTCTCGTAGCGCTGCAAGAGGGTTTCTACAAGCTCCTGGTAATTGTCAGCCTTATTGTTTCCTAGAAAGTTTGTGGCCACTTGCTGGAAAGCATTCCAAGCTAACTTTTCATCACCTGTGAGGATATCATCAAAACGCTGATCTCGGAAGAGCTGACGTATCTGTGGACCGACGAATACACCTTCCTTGATTTTGGCCTCACTAAGTCTTGGAAATTTATCACGATGGTATAAAAATCCAGCCCCATTTCGATCCATGGCCTTTACAAAATTCTTCATTAGTCCAAGTTTGATGTGGAGAGGAGGGAGCAAGATCTTGTAGGATTCTACAAGTGGTTCGTTAAATACATTCTTTTTCCCCGGTTCAAGTGATTGTCGTTGGGGCCAATCCTTTTTCTTGTAGTGGGAAGTCCTGGCACGGCTGTCCCACAGACAGAGGAAACCGCAAAACTTTGTGTAACCCTGCTGTAGCCCCATCAAGATGGCAATGACCTTCAGGTCACCACAAATCTGCCACTTATACTTGTCATAGTTGATGGTGTGTAACAGTTGTTTCATGTTGTTGTACGTTTCTTTCATGTGGACTGCATACCCGAGTGGAACAGATGGTAAAACGTTACTATTATGGAGCAGCACAGCTTTTAAGCTCAACATGGACGAATCAATGAACAGCCTCCAATCGTCGTCTTTGTAGTTGATGTGTAGTGCTGCCATCAGACCCACTATATCAACGCAAGCAATGAGGTTATCTGCAATTTTGAAATCTTCTTCTTCTTCCGTCCTTAGTCAAAGACCGACCAAGCAGTCAGAGGCCATCACGCCTTGTGGCGTCTTAAGGGCAACAGCAGATTGACTTTCTCTGTTGTAGTTTCCCATCACGCCTAGCGGCGTCTTTAGGGCAACAACAGATTAATCCATCTGCCGCTGTTTCCGTAATCAGTGTGACAAGCCAACGGGTGAT
This sequence comes from Oreohelix idahoensis, assembly GCA_024509875.1. Lineage (NCBI taxonomy): Eukaryota > Metazoa > Mollusca > Gastropoda > Stylommatophora > Oreohelicidae > Oreohelix > Oreohelix idahoensis. The sequence goes on from JAMPIV010020959.1 coordinate 12,917, forward strand.
CAGCCCATTGGGCAATTTTGAAATATGGAAGATCTTTTTGCCGAGCACGAAACACAGACACATGCACATTCTCTTCTAGAAGATTCCATTGCTGCAGTCTGGATCCCAACAGCTCTGCTTTATTTTTTGGCAATTCCAGATCTCTCACTAGATCATTCAATTCACTCTGGGTAATTTTATGTGGCTGTGCAGACTCTTCAATAGGCAAGAAATCAGGATCTCTTGATGTAGATGCTTTCACAGGTGACGGATGTCCACTGGCCTTATTATCTTCATCATCCAGAGTATAAGATTCTGGTGGGTCCGGAGCAGGAAGTCCTTCCCCGTGAGGCACTGGCTGCATAGCAGAGGGAATATTCGGATAGGTCACAGGCCGCTTTTTCTTCTTAGATACCATGTCCAATTGGAGGAGTCATGCAAAAGTAACAATCATTAAGATGGTTTGTCGGTTCTGTAGCGAAAGGTTTTCCTAGTATGATAGTAGTGGTAGAGCAGAAGTAGAATCTCTCTCCAGAAAGTATGAAGTTCCAGTGCCCGAGAAGTACACTGGTATCACAAGTGAGTTACAGCTGTGAATACTCTGAGCTGGACAATAGATTTAGGCTTCAGAAGTATAAGATGCTACTTCGCTATCGTAACCCTATGTGATATTATAATTAAATTAGAAAAAGTAACTCAAAATTTAACAGTTAAAAATTTAACAAGTCAAATGAGTACAATTATCCAATTTATTATGTACATCTATATATTCTTGTAATGATAAATGGGTGTTGGAAGATGGTAAAATGTATGATTATTTACAGTTACAAATTAAAATAACTAATAGAAAAAGTCTTGGATTTATCTTCCACTGAATTTATAAAACAAGTTTGTCACATTATCTCTTGCCATCTAGTTTTCATCATTAGAAAGTCGTTTTTAGAACTGCTCACAGGATTTGTTGGATGGAAATATATAAACTCAACTTTATCCACGTCTGCTCGAGGTTCCTCCGACACACTGGAGTACGGAAGACTTTCCTTCAGCCCGCCCTATAACTACGGGGGACTAAGGTGTTGAAGTTTGGTTGACCTCTAGGCTTCAGTGAGCTGGATCAACTTCTTCAAGTCTTTAGTTTCTCGATCAGGAATGATCATAAACATTGATCATAAAAACCTGGAACAAGAAGTAATAGGTGGCCATTGTTCTAACAATCTCATCACCCTCTGCTGTTCATGATGCGACCATGTCTTCAGTGTTTGTATGTAAATGAATGAATCATGGTAGTATATTACAGAGATAGCATGATAAGATAATGTATAAGGTGCAGAATTAACAATATACATGAATAAATCACATGTTATGATACATGGGTACGATATAACCTTTGCCTTCCACTTATGGATGTCAAGTCACTTATGTACTTGCTGGTATGTCGTAAGCTTCCAGGCAAGAATTAGCCATAATATATTTGGCTAACCAATTAATGGTTATGCTTCCTGACAATGCCGGTGAAGGTTATCTCTGGTTAGCGTCATTCCCTTTTTTATTATATCTGCTACAATCAATCAGAAATAAAATCTGAAATAAAATGATATTAGTAATACATATATTTTTAATAAACTTACATACCCTCTTAGGATTAATAAGCTCACGGTGAGACTGTATTGGCTTAACTTAATCTGCCCTGCATGCAGCGTGAAAATAGAACTTTTCTTGCAGAGGCTGTCCTCCAGTTTCTCACTCTGGCTTCTGGATTTGGTGTGTGATTTACAATGCGCCGCTCTGTCCTTATATTTCAGTCTCTCGCGCGTACGAGAAAGCAGCTCCCAAATTCCCCAAAAGATTTTTTAGTTTCATCTCCTGTTTTGAAGCTATTTGAAACAATCTGTGCTTTTCCTGTACTCGTTTTTCTCTTCTGTCACTCACACACTTATCTCCTTCCTTCCTTCCTATATATCATTTCCTTTTCCCCATATGGGGCTTTCATTACATATAAGTTTTATACAATTCCGTTGAGGCTTGTTAGTGTAATAAATTTTTAAAGATTATTAGCTAACTTTTAGCCGATGTGATGAAGGTGAAAAATATTAATTATCTTTAAAACTATTTATATTTGAATAATATCCTTTTGGATATAATTCCTAGCCTATCTCCTTTGTTGAGTTATATTTATTTAATATTATTCCAACCATGCGTTCTCCTGTAGTGAATAATTTAATGTCCAGTAAATGCAAACTTTTAAAGTCGGCCATACATTCCTATATAGCTATTTCCTCATTCTTCAGTAATACTGTATGGCTTTTAACCGTAAGTCACATTTCCGCTGTCTACCAACTTCAAAGAAAGACCGCAGCGCTGACCTTGCGCTGGTGTGTGTGGGTGTCGCGTGGGCGTGTCGCGCTACAACCAAGCAAGTGTTTACCAAATCTCGCTACAGAGCCCTCTTCTTTAAAACAGTGCCTGCACGGTTAACTTTTTGGTAACACATGCTGCAGTTCCTCCTTAATTTTCTGTTTCTCTATATCTCCTTTGATAGGATGCCTACTTAAAAAATCGGGTCCAAGATTGTCCCGTCCTGGTATGTATCTCACATTGAACGAATATGGAGATAACAGTAAACTCCACCTTAAAAGTCGTGAATTTAATTTTTTAGACACTGCTAAAAACATCAAAGGCTGGTGATCACTTTCCACAATGAAGTGTTTCCCGTAAAGAAAAGGGGCGAATTTGTTGATCGACCAGACCAAAGCGAGGCATTCACGTTCAACGGTAGAATAATTTCTCTCAGCTGTATTTAACTTTCTACTGGCAAAAGCTACTGGTAATAGCATATGTGGCGGTGTGTCTGCCCGCTGTAGTAATGTTGCTCCGATGCCTACATTGCTAGCATCCGTTCTTAGTACGAATTCTTGTGTGAGATCGGGAAGGGCAAGGATAGGTTTATTTGTCAGCTTATTTTTCAACTCTGTATAAGCCTGTTCACACTCCACAGTCCATTGTATTTTATCCGGCTGACCTTTTTTGGTTAAGTCGGTTAATGGCGCGCACAATGAGTTAAAATGGGGTATATATTTCTGATAAAACCCGCACAGTGACACAAAGGATCTTACATCCTTCTTAGTTTGTGGTCTTGGTGCTTTTCTCATTTTCTCTACATTCTTTGGGTCCGGAGACATTTGCCCTGTAGAGATAGTGTGACCTAAAAATTCCAATGTCTCACATCCAATATGACACTTAGTTGGGCGTGCTGTCAATCCCGTTTCTCTTAATCTACCTAACAACATGGAGAGTGCTACTACGTGTTCCTCGAATGTAGTGGTAGCAATCAGAATATCATCCATGAAGTTGGTGATATGAGGATTTTGTAATGGTTCCAACAATTTCCTCATCATTCTGGTGAAGATACTTGGAGCATTCTTTAAACCAAATGGGAGTACATTGAACTCGTAATGTCCATCCGGTGTACTAAAGGCTAACAGTTTCCTAACTTCTGGTTTCACTGGTATTTGGTAGTATCCCTTGCTTAGATCTACTTTTGAAAAATACCGAGCCTTACTCAATGTAGCAAACAACTGATTGGTGTCAGGTAATGGGTCTACCTGAGATTCAGTGATAGCATTTAGTTTCCTATAATCAATGCATAACCTGTGTTCACCACTAGGCTTCCTTAATAGCACCACACTTGAGCTGTAGGGAGATTCAGACTTTGAAATAATTTTCTCTTTTAAGAGATAATCAATCTCATCCTTGAGTGCCTGTCCTTTAGCATAAGGTATAGGGTATGTCCGCATACAAACTGGTGTAGGGTCAGTAATCGTCATGTCATACTCTAACAGATTAGTACACCCCGGCTTATCTGTGAGTACATCAGCATGGATTTCTAACACCTCCTGAACCTTTTTCCTCTGCTCAAGAGTTAAATGTTCACTCACATTAACCTGAGCATAGCTTTCCGTAGTTGATAGGGGGTATTCCATGGAGGAAATTGGTTCATCCTGCATTTCTGTTGCAATGGCCAGGGTCATGATATGGGCAACTTCTGATGCTTCCCTGTCATAATACTTTTTAAGAAGGTTGACATGATACACCTTCTCCTTTCCTTTCTTGTCAATCTTATAGTTGGTCCGGGAAAGTTTTTCCAATATGACGTAGGGTCCCTGCCATCCAATTTGCAATTTATTATTGCTGCTGGGCAACAGTAACAGAACCTTTTCTCCCACCTCAAGTTCCCTATCTTTTGCTGTTTTATTGTAGTAAGCAGCCTGCTTCCTCCTGGCCTGTCTCAAGTTATCATTTGCCAGTTTCCAACTTGTTTTCAATCGAGATGTCAACTCGTTGACGTATTGGTATGAAGAAGTCACGGTTTCTTCTGCTTTTTCATCAGTCCATGTCCGCAACAATGCTTCCAGTGGACCTTTGATTGGTCGTCCAAACAACAATGTAGCTGGAGCCAATCCTGTGGAGTTATGTGGGACTTCCCTATAGGCAAATAGTGCTGAGGGTAAGTATGTGTCCCAAGTTTCAGGTTTCTCACTAGCCAACTTTCTAAGGATTGAAATGAGCGTGCCATTGAACCGCTCTACTTGACCATTCCCTTGGGCGTGGTACGGGCTACAGTGATAATGTCTAGCTTGAAATAACCTGAATACTTCTTGTGTTAGCTTTCCCCTAAACTGAGAACCATTGTCAGTCAATATTTGATGTGGGAAACCTAATCGGGTGAATATTGTTAACAGTGCCTCTGCCACATGTTTCGAATCTATCGATGACATTGCTACTGCCTCTCCCCACATAGAGCAAGTATCGACCAAGGTTAAGATATATGCATTTCTCTTCTTGGTCCTACTGAGGGGTCCAACAATATCCACGGCAACACGTTCGAAGGGCGTTCCCATGATGGGCATTTCTCCCAGTGTTGCTGGTGCAGTCCTATGTTTAGGAGCTACTCTTTGGCATTCTGGACAGGATCTCACATACCTCTTTATGTCCTCTGTGATCCCTGGCCAAAAGTAGTGACAGGCTATCCGTTGTCCAGTGGCCCCTATTCCCATATGTCCACTGAAGGGTATAGCATGTCCTAGCTTCATAACCTGCTCCCTGTATGATTTTGGCACTACAAGCTGTCCATGTCCTTTTGGTCCTGTTCCAGCTTTTCTATATAGTAGGCCTTTTTTCATATATAAGTCTCCTTTCTCTGGAGGGTTATGGCTTTTAGGTAATTTGCCAAAGCAAGGCTTCAATGTACTGTCAGCAGTTTGAGCCTTTCTCATCTCTTCTGGATGAGTATTGATGATAGTGTCCTCCTCTTTCTTAGAGCTTGCCCTGGTCTGGACTGTTGCCATCACTATGGGTCTTATAGGTTCTCCTAGAAAGACATATCTACATCCCAGTATTAATGGGTAGATAGGGTTGTCCATCACTGCTGCTTTGATCTCTCCTTCCACATAGCGAGATCTTATGTTGATTCGGGCTATGGGCAGTGTCATGGTTCCTGCTCCCTTGACTGGTCCTCTGATTTCCACTGTTTCTGTGGTTATCTGTTCCGGACTCACCAGAGAAGAGCACACTACTGAGTCAAAGTCCAAGCCTGTATCATATAAGCACAGTACTTGGGTGCCATTCAAGGTCACTTCCTCACAGACAGGGGGATGATGGAGGTCATTCTGACTATCTGCCAGGTCCTTCCTTCCCTTGTTCTCTGTTGTAAGGCATGCAGCGTGATGAGGAGGGTTTTTCCGTCTGCATTCCGCAGTATTGTGGTTACTCATTTGGCAAGATTTACACCACTTTCCTTCCTTTCTTGGAGGTTTCTTTTCTGATCCTAGAGGGTTTTTGTCTTTATAATCAGTTCTGTGTTTGTTCTTGTTGGAATTGTCCCTGTGTTCATAGTTGGTAAAGTTTTGTGAAGGTTTGAAGTTCTCACCCTGCTTCTTCTTATTTCCTGATACTTCTGACTGAGCTGCTTGATATCTTTCAGCCATGGTTAAAATATCTTCCAATCTCTCAGCTCCTTGTTCCATAAGAAATTTTCTCATTTCTTGAGGCATGGATTCTCTCAGTTGCTCCATCATGACCATTTCTTTTATATCTTGACACTTTCCTAAGCTAATCCATTTTGTCAGATAAGTTTCCAATCTGGCAGAAAACTGGTGATAGTTTTCTCCTGGAAGTAGCTTAGCAGTTCGGAATCTCTTTCTATAAGATTCAGAATTCTTTTCGTACCTGACCAGTAAAGCTTGTTTTAAGATTTCATAATCTTCCTGGTCTTCTTTTGAGAGTTTTAAATAAACATCGTATGAAACTCCCCTCAACCCCTGAGATAGCTTAAGGCTCCATTTTTCCTTTTCCAATCCATAGGTAGAGGCCAGTCTCTCATATCTATCCAGGTACGACTCAATGGCGTCCTCTTTTTCAATAAATGGATCCAGGTGGAAACTCATGGCTCCATTTGCCGCGCTATGGTTGGAGCTACTCTCAGAGTGAGGTGAGCTAGCACCATGATTGCTAGCTGCTCCCTGGAGTTCAAGTTCCTTTAAACTTAACTCATGCGCTCTTTGTAACCTTCTTTCTTCAGCTTCCAAAATTAGTCTCTTTTCTTCTCTTTCCAGTCTTTTGGCTTCTCTCTCTGCTTCTAATTTCTTAGCCTTAGCCTCAATTTCCATTCTTTTAGTCTCTCTTTCTGCCTCTAATTTCTTAGCTTCAGCCTCAACTTCCATTCTTTTGGTCTCTCTTTCTGCCTCTAATTTCTTAGCTTCAGCCTCAACTTCCATTCTTTTGGTCTCTCTATCTAAATATTTATCCACTTCAGTTGTGATATATCGAATTAGAGCATCTCCTGTCATACCCAAGTCTTTTCCTTCCTGCATAATCGCAGCTCTAAACTTCACCAATTCAGCCATGATGCTTACTTACCAGAGGGTATATAATTTTATCTTCACTAACAAACTAACTTAATTAAAATCAATTAATTACTTTGAACAAGACAAATCCTTAAAACCTTGTGAGCGTTTCCTATTTACTTCGTACTCAATGGTACTACTATTACAAACAAATTTCTAAGTTTTTAGAATTTTTTCCAAAAAAAAAAAAAAAAATTTATTTTTACAAACTATTTGTGGCTCAAGATAGAAGAATACATAGATAGTGGCCCAGGATACAAAATAATATCCCGCGAAAGAGCCCCCAATGTAGCGAAAGGTTTTCCTAGTATGATAGTAGTGGTAGAGCAGAAGTAGAATCTCTCTCCAGAAAGTATGAAGTTCCAGTGCCCGAGAAGTACACTGGTATCACAAGTGAGTTACAGCTGTGAATACTCTGAGCTGGACAATAGATTTAGGCTTCAGAAGTATAAGATGCTACTTCGCTATCGTAACCCTATGTGATATTATAATTAAATTAGAAAAAGTAACTCAAAATTTAACAGTTAAAAAATTTAACAAGTCAAATGAGTACAATTATCCAATTTATTATGTACATCTATATATTCTTGTAATGATAAATGGGTGTTGGAAGATGGTAAAATGTATGATTATTTACAGTTACAAATTAAAATAACTAATAGAAAAAGTCTTGGATTTATCTTCCACTGAATTTATAAAACAAGTTTGTCACATTATCTCTTGCCATCTAGTTTTCATCATTAGAAAGTCGTTTTAGAACTGCTCACAGGATTTGTTGGATGGAAATATATAAACTCAACTTTATCCACGTCTGCTCGAGGTTCCTCCGACACACTGGAGTACGGAAGACTTTCCTTCAGCCCGCCCTATAACTACGGGGGACTAAGGTGTTGAAGTTTGGTTGACCTCTAGGCTTCAGTGAGCTGGATCAACTTCTTCAAGTCTTTAGTTTCTCGATCAGGAATGATCATAAACATTGATCATAAAAACCTGGAACAAGAAGTAATAGGTGGCCATTGTTCTAACAATCTCACCACCCTCTGCTGTTCATGATGCGACCATGTCTTCAGTGTTTGTATGTAAATGAATGAATCATGGTAGTATATTACAGAGATAGCATGATAAGATAATGTATAAGGTGCAGAATTAACAATATACATGAATAAATCACATGTTATGATACATGGGTACGATATAACCTTTGCCTTCCACTTATGGATGTCAAGTCACTTATGTACTTGCTGGTATGTCGTAAGCTTCCAGGCAAGAATTAGCCATAATATATTTGGCTAACCAATTAATGGTTATGCTTCCTGACAATGCCGGTGAAGGTTATCTCTGGTTAGCGTCATTCCCTTTTTTATTATATCTGCTACAATCAATCAGAAATAAAATCTGAAATAAAATGATATTAGTAATACATATATTTTTAATAAACTTACATACCCTCTTAGGATTAATAAGCTCACGGTGAGACTGTATTGGCTTAACTTAATCTGCCCTGCATGCAGCGTGAAAATAGAACTTTTCTTGCAGAGGCTGTCCTCCAGTTTCTCACTCTGGCTTCTGGATTTGGTGTGTGATTTACAATGCGCCGCTCTGTCCTTATATTTCAGTCTCTCGCGCGTACGAGAAAGCAGCTCCCAAATTCCCCAAAAGATTTTAGTTTCATCTCCTGTTTTGAAGCTATTTGAAACAATCTGTGCTTTTCCTGTACTCGTTTTTCTCTTCTGTCACTCACACACTTATCTCCTTCCTTCCTTCCTATATATATCATTTCCTTTTCCCCATATGGGGCTTTCATTACATATAAGTTTTATACAATTCCGTTGAGGCTTGTTAGTGTAATAAATTTTTAAAGATTATTAGCTAACTTTTAGCCGATGTGATGAAGGTGAAAAATATTAATTATCTTTAAACTATATTTATATTTGAATAATATCCTTTTGGATATAATTCCTAGCCTATCTCCTTTGTTGAGTTATATTTATTTAATATTATTCCAACCATGCGTTCTCCTGTAGTGAGTGAATAATTTAATGTCCAGTAAATGCAAACTTTTAAAGTCGGCCATACATTCCTATATAGCTATTTCCTCATTCTTCAGTAATACTGTATGGCTTTTAACCGTAAGTCACATTTCCGCTGTCTACCAACTTCAAAGAAAGACCGCAGCGCTGACCTTGCGCTGGTGTGTGTGGGTGTCGCGTGGGCGTGTCGCGCTACAACCAAGCAAGTGTTTACCAAATCTCGCTACAATAAGGAGGAAACGTTGTTGCAATGACTGCTACAGATTGCGTCATCCAATTGGCGCTCAAGGCTATCCGTCTCGTGCGGAATCACGCGCCAGGGCTATAGAAAAGAGAAGGACTGGGTCATTCGCGTCGGGAAGGTGAAGCCACCTTCGCTAATTCGCGATTTTTAAGTTCATATTCGTGATCAGCCTGTCCAAATTAGTTAACAATAGCTACTTTTGTCTCGGATACATTTTGGCTGTTGTCCAGTTTTATTTAAGAATAAAGCTAAGCTGTTCACAAACCTCACTTCAGCAGGCTAGCAAGAAAAAAAAATACACTCCTTGCTCAAAGCGCAGGTCTCCGAAGGGCATTGATATAATTTTAGCCATACCATAAATGTCGCTACCAGGCCTATTTTCGGTAGTAAACCAGTATTGATTTTCTATCTCCCTCTCCAATCAACACGTTTCTCTTGCCTGTTATGAGAGACGTCGACAAGTATTATCAATCACCTTAAAAATTCAGTTGGGCATGGCGAATTGGCGGGGTTGGGGAATAAAAATGGTAGACAGATGGGCTGTAAATAATAGGGGGATAATGAGTGGGGCAAGGAAACAAGACAGGAGACTCAAGTTTTCTTGCTTGCAACATAGAACACGTGAATGAATGGATGTGTTTGTGAGTAAATATGGGAGTACGTTAGTGAATGAGAGACATCATAATTGCACCACAGCGCCCTGTGGAGCATATTCTTTCAAACAATTCACGTCAAGTCTCCTTGTCCTTCGTCATTCGTCCCATGTTCTCTACTAAAGCGACATCGTGGTAAGCTAGCAGTCATTTACAGCACAACAAACTCCGAGCGAACAAAATCATTATTTCACCAGGGTAAAGAAATATCACAAGTATAGAACACCAAGAGCCAGGGGATTGTCACGAAAATACATTCGTTCTCTTTTTCTGGTCTTCAGTAAATAGCTTAAACACAGGAGTTAATAGAAACTACCAGTCCTTTTCAGGGATTGGTATTTAAAAAGCTACACTTAAGTTAACAGACTGCTTATTTCTGAGCAACAAATGCGCTCCGACATAACCGATGGACTGCGCGGTCTATGCTGAAATTCAGCATGCCTTGCCACATGACAGCAAACACATTAAAGAACGCAAAATGTCTTCTTTATCCCTTTTACATCTGCCTTAACTTCCATCTCTGTCTGGTCTCTGTCTCTATTTCTTTTAAACTAAGTACTCCAGAACAAGATTAGGCGAAAAGAAGCTCTCACAACAAGCAGAAGAGGAAAGAACTTGACGAAAGGAACATCAAGCTGCTGAGGGCTATCACCTCAGGGGCACATTCCAATAGTCGATTATGACTAAAGGGGACTCCTGATGCTGCTGTTGCTACTGCTGCTACTACGACATGCTTGCGGGAGCAGCAGACACACTGTTTGTTTCCTTAGGGACCTCTGGGAATAACAAAGGGGCATCACTGGGAATAACAAGGGGCATCACTGATAATTACTTTGTGAAAAATGAGAAATCTGAACTTCACGACAAGCCCTTTGGTCCCTCTTACTTACTTAGTCGTTGCCCTTCTACCGTGAGGTGTAGAGGTTTGGAAGAGAGAGCGCCAGACTATACTATCGGCTGTCTTCCTCCTGGCCTGGTTCCATTCTAGTCCTCGGTCCTTCAAAGATTGTCTAATGTTGTCCTCCCAGTGGACTCTGGGTCGTCCTGGGGGTCTGGATCCCTGGCTCTTTGTTTCCCATGCTTGTCGTGGTAGCCGATCTTCTCCCATTCTGCAGACATGGCCAAACCATCTTAGTTGGGACTGTTCTACTTGGGTCTGCAGGGGGTGGGATTTTAGGCCTTGACGTATCGTCTGGTTGCGGACCATGTCTCTTCTTGTTACTTCAACCACCTTCCTCAGATACCTCCTTTCTGAGGTTTGGATCTGGCTTTTGTGGGTTGTAGTCATTGCCCATGACTCGCATCAATATGTCAAGACTGGGACACAGGTGGAGCGGTATACAGCCATCTTTGTTTTCTTACCAACCTCTCTCTTGCTGAGGAATCCTCGATTTATGACCTGAAAAAGTCTCCCAGCTGCTGCTTTTCGAGTGGCCAACTCTTCTTTGATGCCTCCCTTTCGGTCTATAATAGCTCCGAGGTATTTAAAGTGGTCGACCTGCTCCAGGACCTGTTCTCCCAGCTTAATCTGATGTTTTCTTTCTTCTCGTGATATCACCATGGATTTTGTTTTAGAGCTGCTTATGACCATCCCTCTCTTCTCCAGCTCTTCCTTCCAGACTTGCAGGTTGGATTGGAGATGTGCCTCGGATTTAGCAATCAGGGCAACATCATCAGCAAATGCCAGCTCTGAAATACAGACCTGTCTCATCTTCCAGTACCCCACTGAATACTTTCTTGTTCTCTCCTTACATGCCTTGATGACATCGTCCATGAGGAGTATGAAAAGACAAGGTGACAGGATATCACCCTGTCTTACACAAGTGCTGGTCCTGAACTCTTCTGACTTATGGTTTGCTGTCCTCACATAATTTCTGCAAGACTTGTAGAAGCTCTGTATAGCATGAATCAGAGGTGCTGGAATGTTCTTCCTTGCCAAACAGTCCCAAAGTCTGCTCCAGGGGACCCTGTCAAACGCCTTTTCCAGATCTATGAAACAAAGATGGATCTCACTCTTATACTCAAGGGCCTTTTCACTCAGCTGTCTGAGTGTGAAAATTAGGTCTTGAGTACTTCAGTTTGCTCTGAATCTGCACTGGACCTCATTCAATTGTAGCTCAGCTAGGCGTCGGAGTCTCTGCTCTAGGATTCTAGAGCAGATTTTACCAGGGACACTGAGAAGGGACATGCCTCCACGGTTTCCACACTGTCGACTATCACCCTTTTTTAAAATTGGTGTTATGACGGCAATCTCCCAATCCTTTGGTATGGTCTTGTTGCACCACGTTGCCTGTAGGACCCTTAAGAGTAATAGGTCGCCTGATGCTCCCATGAACATAACCATTTCTGGTGTTATACCATCATGCCCTGCTGCTTTGCCCATCTTGATTTTCTCCACTGCTGCCTTCAGTTCTTCCATCTTTATGTCATCTTCACCATCATTGGTTTTCTCTTCTGTGTTAGTGGTTATCATTTCTGATGCTTCACCATGCTCACCATCCAGGAGTTCTGAGAAATATTCTTTCCATTACTTCCTTCGGGGCAGTAAGCAATTGGCCTTGCTTGTCCTTTATAAATTTGAGAGGGCATTGTTTTTCCTTCCTCATGTTCTTTAGGGTCTTATAGAACAATTTATGGTCCTCTTTCTTGTTCCCGCTTCTGCTCCGAGTGTCACACATTCTCTATATTTCTCCATTTGTCCTGTAGTGTTTTTAGCTCCTAAGTATTGTTTCCATGCCATTTTCTTCTCTCCCATTTTCTCCCCGACTTCCTCCGCCCACCAAGGTGTCCTCTTTTTCTTGTTCCTAAGTCGGACTTCACCACATGCTTCCGCAGCAGCTGTCCCCATGATGTCACTGAATTTAAGCCAGAGGGTCTCCAAGTCATCAGGTTGTTCCTCTGTGTTGCTCACCGCTGCAGCAATAAGCCCCTGATATCTGATCTTAATTTCTGGCTCTCTCAGCCTGTAGGTCTCAATGCTCACCTCTCCCGTTCGTCTACCTAGTTTCTTGCGTGATGTTGGGCAGCCCTCAGGCCGAGCAACTCTTTCAGCTGTTCTTTTGATTGTAAGCAGGTAGTGATCACTTCCAATCTCTGGCCCCCTCCAAACTCTAGCATCCCGGACATATTTGAATGAGCTCCTCCCAACAATGGCAACGTCGATCACCGACCTCCTCTTTGTTGGTTCACATCTAGTGTATGCATGTATGCGCTTATGGGGGAACCTTGTGTTTGTAATGATCAGATTCTGCTCACTGCAGAATCTAAGGAGTCGTTTTCCATTGTCATTGAGAGTATCTTCTCCATATCTTCCGACAACTCCACCCCATCCAGCATGGCCATTTCCCACTCTGGCATTGAAATCTCCGAGCATGATAATTTCATCTAGGCAGTCATCCACTGTCCTTTGAAGCAGCTCGAAGAATTCCTCCTTGACCTCTGCTCTCTCATCCCCACCCGGCCCACACTCCATGACCAGGCTGACCATGGTCTCCCCTTCTTTTAGCTTTACAACCATAATGCGCTCCGAGACAAAGTTCCCCCATTGATACTATCTTTTTGATTTTTGGCAACAATGCAACCCACGCCCCCTTTAGCTCTTTCAGATGTGGGTCAAACGCCTTTTTTCAGATCTATGAAACAAAGATGGATTTCACTCTTATACTCAAGGGCCTTTTCACTCAGCTGTCTGAGTGTGAAGATTAGGTCTTGAGTACTTCGGTTTGCTCGGAATCCGCACTGGACCTCATCCAACTGTGGCTCAGCTAGGCGTCGGAGTCTCTGCTCTAGGATTCTAGAGTAGATTTTACCAGGGACACTGAGATGGAATATGCCTCTATGGTTTCCACATTGACGATTGTCACCCTTTTTGAAAATTGGTGTTATGATGGCAATCTCCCAATCCTTTGGTATGGTCTTGTTGCACACGCTGCCTGTAGGACCCTTAAGAGTAATAGGTCGCCTGATGCTCCCATGTTCTTAACCATTTCTGGTGTTATACCATCATGCCCTGCTGCTTTGCCCATCTTGATTTTCTCCAGTGCTGCCTTCAGTTCTTCCATCTTTATGTCATCTTCACCATCATTTGTTTTCTCTTCTGTGCTAGTGGTTATCATTTCTGATGCTTCACCACCATTCAGGAGTTCTGAGAAATATTCTTTCCATCTTTCCATTACTTCCTTCGGGGCAGTAAGCAATTTGCCTTGCTTGTCCTTTATAAATTTGAGAGGGCATTGTTTTTCCTTCCTCGTGTTCTTTAGGGTCTTATAGAACAATTTCTGGTTTTCTTGCGCATCTTTTTCTAGCTTTTCTCCAAATTCTTCACAGGACTTCTGTTTTGCTGCTAAGCACCTTGTTCTTTGCTTCTGTCTTGAGTGTCACATATTCTCTATATTTCTCCATTTGTCCTGTTGTGTTTTTAGCTCCTAAGTATTGTTTCCATGCCATTTTCTTCTCTCTTATTTTCTCTTTGACTTCCTCTGTCCACCAAGGTGTCCTCTTTTTCTTATTCCCAAGTCGGACTTCACCACATGCTTCTGCAGCAGCTGTCTTTATGATGTCCTTGAGTATAAGCCAGAGGGTTTCCAAGTGATCAGGTTGTTCTTCTGTGTTGCTCACCGCTGCAGCAATAAGCCCCTGATATCGGGTCTTAATTTCTGGCTCTCTCAGCCTGTAGGTCTCAATGCTCACCTCTCCTGTTCGTCTACCTAGTTTCTTGCGTGATGTTGGGCAGCCCTCAGGCCGAGCAACTCTTTCAGTTGTTCTTTTGATTGTAAGCAGGTAGTGATCACTTCCAATCTCTGGCCCCCTCCAGACTCTAGCATCCCGGACATATTTGAATGAGCTCCTCCTAACAATGGCAGAGTCGATCACTGACTTCTCATTCTTTGTTGGTTCACATCTAGTGTATGCATGTATGCGCTTATGGAGGAACTTTGTGTTTGTAATGATCAGATTCTGCTCACTGCAGAATCTAAGGAGCCTATGGTCCCTCAACATATAACTAACCGTCTGGTACAACAGAACTAACGGTCCGGCACAACACAACTAACGGTCCGGCACGACACACCTGCAGGGAACCCCTGATATAGCTCCACGCCACTCCTCCTGTCATTTTATCGTCTCACATCCAAGCCAGCTCCACTAATGGCGGATCTGTCCCCGTCAGCCAGTTCCGGAAGCCAATGACAAAGACGATCAATTAACAAACTGCTTCAGACTGCTCAACTAGTCACCGGAATAACCAGCGTCATCAAGTCGACAAATAAAGTGGACAACACTCAGGTAGGTTCCGTTCCGACATCGAGAAAATTCTAAGGATAAGAAGAGAAACGAGAGTAACAGAATGCGAGGACAATGAAAGGCGGATGCAATAAATAAAGAGGGATATAGGAGACCTTTGGACACTCAATAAATAATACTCGTGAACTCGTAAGTTGACGGCACTCGTTAGAAATAAATAAGTAGAAAACTAGACAACAGAAAAACAACAGAAATGATAGGCTTACCGGGGACTCCAATCCAGGACCTTTAGAACGGCACTACCGCCTCGCAACGAGATTGAATCGTGACAAACGTCAATGCCAGCTGTGATGCATAGTTGGCAGTGAGGTTAGTCACGATTCACTTCTTTATTACTTACGGGTAGGAAAAGGAAATGATAGTAGGACATAAATACGAAAGTAGGAGAAGGAAATGATAGTAGGTTGAAGGAAACAATAGTAGGAGAAGGGAATAAAAGTAGGAGAAGGAAATGAATGTAGGAGAAGGGAATGAAAGTAGGAGAAGGAAATGATAGTAGGAGAAGGAAATGACAGTAGGAGGAAGATGCGAAAGGAGAAAGATATGAAAGTGGGAGAAAGATACAAAAGTGGGAGAAGGATACGATAGTGGGAGAAGGATACGATAGTGGGAGAAGGATACGATAGTGGGAGAAAGATACGAAAGCGGGAGAAGGAAATGATAGTAGGAGATGCAAATGATAGTAGGAGAAAGATACGAAAATGGGAGAAAGAAACGAAAGTGAGAGCAAGTGAGAGAAGGAAATGATAGGAGAAAGCTACGAAAGTGAGAGAAAGATACGAAAGTGGAAGAAATACGCTAGTGGGAGAACTAAGTAGTGAAAAGAAACAGAGACACGGAAAAAAGAGAGATTTACTAAATCTGATGATGATGATTATAATAAAAATCCAATAACATAATTCCCGCCGTAAGTACGTCGGTCGGTCACATCATGCACACCGTCATTTGCGTACTTTTCTATTTTCGAGAGAGTACATTAACTTTCAACCACAGCTAAGGGGTGCAACTGTGGTCTAAAATTTTTAGATCGTATTTCAAACGGTGCATTCTTGCTCACTTACGCCTGTTTTTATCAAGTAAAACCCAACCATCCTGTACTGACTTCTGCTATTTGGAATTGTCGAAAAAAAAATTTAAAAATTCCATAATTCACGAAACTGCGAAATTATATAAATGGAAATGGATACAATATTTTACCTGACTATGCATGTCATCTGTAACACACTCGAATCTCCAGAAGCAACCTGCTGGTAATACAAACGCGTTACCTCTTAAATAAAGACTGCGTTTGGTTATGGTATTGACTTGAAAAGAAACGTAATTCTTTACAGCTGTTATTACAAGAACTAGGATCTCCTGAATCAAGACTCTGTTGTTATGATATCCACTGGGGGGAGGGGGGGGGGGAAACCGCTATTCTTTACCGCTATTGTTACAAGAACGTTATCTCCTGAATCAAGAATCTATAGTTATGATATCCACTTGGAAAAACAACGTTATTCTTTGCCGCTGTTATTACAAGAAATTGATCTCCTGAATCAAGATTACAGTAATGATATCCACTTGAAAAAAAAAATACTCTTCATTGTTGTTATTACACGAACTTGATCTCCCGAATCAAGACAGTATTATTATGATAATATCCACTTGTAACACGTCATTCCTTACTCTTATTACAAGAACTTACCTCCCGAATCCTGAAGGGCGCCTGTATTGTTATGATAATATCCACTTGTAACACGTCATTCCTTACTCTTATTACAAGAACTTACCTTCCGAATCCTGAAGGGCGCCTGTATTGTTATGATAATATCCACTTGTAACAATCAATCTGCTTCTCTCAAACCTCTGGACTCACACCCCTGTCTCTCCCCCAAAACATTCTAGAAATACTGGGTTACCAGCGAACGGGCAATGCCACATCACAGCCTCAAGATCAAACCGCATCAACTCACGCAAATAATAAGGCAGGGGCTAAGAGGGGTCCTCCGAAGGTTTTGGGCTAGTGTGTTTGGCAGCGGGTAATAACAGCAGTCAACCTGAGAAAGCATTCCTATTCTAGCAGATCGCCAGGGTCTGGCGAGTAGAAGGGAGTTCCTGTGTTTTTTATCAATCGTAAATGTGAGATATCAACACTAGATCAGGGCTTCTTAACCTTGCTGTGCCAGGGATATCAACACTAGATCAGGGCTTCTTAACCTTGCTGTGCCAGGGACCTCTTTGAGTGTCCGGTGAAGGCTACGGACCCCCTCTTAATAGTAGTGGTAGTAGCCCCTTTACTATAACGGACTATGGGAATGCGCCTCTGAGGTGATAGCCCTCAACTGTTTTTTTTCCCTAGTGTTCTGGGGCGTGTTCTTTTCTTTTCAGCTTGTTGTGAGAGCTTCTTTTCGCCCAATCTTAGGTGGTGCAGTATGGAGCATCACCTCTTGGTGCGATCGGCAGCTTTATTCCCCCCCAGATTGCTGGAGTTATGTCCAGTGCCGTCATGTCTCTCTTGCACACATCTTTGAACAGCAGCTGTGGCCGCCCAGCTGTTCTTTTACCGTCTGCCAGTTGTCCGTAGAAAATATTTTTGGGGATGCGACTATCTTTTGTGCGGCGAAGATGGTAATGCTACCGTAGTTTGCGCTAAGCAGTGTATACCTGCTTTGAAAGCCAGCTCGCAATAGCAACTCGACATCTGTCACTTTGTCCACGAAATACCAAGGTTGTGGTGTAGACACCAAAGATAGAAGGTACTGAGTCTTCTTTCGTGCTTAGCATAAGCTGTCCTTGTCAGTGACCCATAGCTAGACTGCTTGCGTCAGGGTCAGCGAACCAGAGCTGACCAAAACCCTACTCCACCTCCAACTGGTGGTCCTGGAAACAGGCTGCATCACTGCAGTCTGGTTGAGAGAGTAAGACTCGAAGAGGGAAGGCAAACCCGGTCCCAAAAAAATGCCGTTCTGAAGTCGGATGTGTCGGCAGAAAGGGTCAAATATCGCAGCTTCGCTGTAAACGGACACAACGCAACCAACGTCCTTTTCAGGACGAACGAAGAAGAAGAATACAGATGCGTGCTGGTGACGAAGGCACTATATACTGCCGCTTTGGTCAGTATTCTTCCACGTCTTAAAAAACAATGTACATAAACGCATAATTCAAAATGTTATAGTTCACATAATGGAGGGAAGAATTGAAGGCAAGCATGCAAAAGAAAGACGGCGCTAATAAGTGGGAAGACACCATCAAGAGATGGACAGGAAAAATCTATCAGAGTGCGCTATCGACATAGATAGACATCCAAACAGTTATCTCACAAATTAAAACTGAGAATCATAAAGTGTTATATATATTCTGCATTTCTGTATGGTGCAGAAACATGGACGATGAATAAGCATTTGGAACAAAGAATTGAGGCTCTTGAAATGTGGATATATAGAAGAATGGGGCGTATCTCATGGAAAGAGATGAAAACAAATAAGGAGGTCCTAGAAAATCTAGGTATGAAAAGAGAACTAATGAGGGAGGTCAAAGTTCGGCAGCTAAAATACTTTGGCCACGTTTTAAAAAGGCATAACACCTTGCAGAAGACCATAACAGAAGGGAGAGTTGAAGGCAAACGTGCAAGGGGAAGACAGCGCTATAAGTGGGAAGATAACATCAAGAGATGGACAGGAAAGAGTCTATCAGAGTGTACCACTAAGACAAGAGACAGAAGACGTTGGAGATCCATTACAGCCAACCTTCGTTGTGGAGATGGCAACTGATGATGATGAGATAGGATGATGTTACAGGCATCGAGAAGATGTATTTATATACAGCACAAGAGCTAATATCGCGTACACGGGTGGCGCTGTAAGACGGCAGGGAAGCATGCCTGTTCTTTACGTTTACGGATTTCTGCACGTGTGATCAGGACATTAAACCTGGCCAGATGTAATGAAAATGAGATATGGCCTGACGTAGGAAAAGGCCAAGCTGTGTCAGCGACCTTGCCCCTTGCCAATTACAAAGCGAAAACATAATAACAAAAATTGATTTGTACACGAAAAAAGCACGTGTGATGTAAAAGCAAGGACAGTGAGTGCCATAAAACAAAACACACACAGGCCATGTTTCAACTTATATTATATATATATATATATATATATATATATATATATATATATATATATATATATATGTATATATATATAAATATATATATAGATATATATATAAATATATATTAATATATTTAAAGATATATATTATATATATATATATATATATATATATAATATATATATATATATTATATTAAATTATATATATATATATAATGGAGAAGAGAACTGGATAACTAGAGGTCGGGATGGCACAGGTCAAATCAGATAGTCTCGATGCTGGACCCAGTTTAGATAAATCTCCACAGCCTAATTCCTCTACGGCAGTATGTGTTATGGGACATATATCACTATCAAGGAAGTGCAAAAGGTAAAAAAGCACAGATATTTTTAAAAAAGGCAAAGTGAAGGACATGTAATATCATCTACCATGGAAGATGACGGAGAATGTGGCAGCGACCAGAAATCGAACGCGTGCTGCTGATGCGCCCAAGTGATTGATTGATTGACTACAGGAGGAGACAGGAAGGGAAATGTTCCCAGAATAGAATGGTCACAGAGAGTGGTGAGTAAATCGATAAGCCGGGGTCCTAGTACAGCACGAGCAGAGAGGAAATTTTGACGGGGAGGGATGAGTACATCGGTATGATAAATGAGTAAAGAAATGGCCTGGATGCCGGAAGAGGTTGTGTTTTGTTTGTTTGTTTTGTTTTTGTTATGTCACGCTTTGTGGAAGATGTAATTTCCGTTCTCATGTAAGAAGAACAGCGTACGTTCCATAAATTGTGATATATGCTCCTCTTCACTACCCCCCCCCCTTTTTTCCTTTAATAATGACGTCAGAGCTGCTGAAGATCAGTTATGCGGGCAGCACGTGACTGAGCTGCGTTTGAAAAGGGCAACCAATAATCACAGCATCAACATAACAAAAAAAACAAACAAACAAACACAAGAATGTCAAGCATGAAGTAAAATGCTGTCTCCTCTCTCCCTTCCCTACTCCCAAGTTTCTACTTCTGCTCGCCATTCTAAATCTGTCTTGTGCGTGTGGTAATGAGGTGCTCAACTATGTAATAGATTGTACCGTGTGGTAATGAGGTTTTCACCTATGTAATAGATTGTACCTTGTGGTAATGAGGTGCTCAACTATGTAATAGATTGTACCGTGCGGTAATGAGGTGCTCAACTATGTAATAGATTGTACCGTGTGGTAATGAGGTGCTCAATTATATAATAGATTGTACCGTGTGGTAATGAGGTGCTCAACTATGTAATAGATTGTACCTTGTGGTAATGAGGTGCTCAACTATGTAATAGATTGTACCGTGTGGTAATGGGGTGTTGAACTATGTAATAGATTGTACCGTGTTGTAATGAGGTGTTCAACTATGTAATAGATTGTACCGTGCGGTGATGAGGTGTTCAACTATGTAATAGATTGTACCGTGTTGTAATGAGGTGCTCAACTATGTAATAGATTGTACCGTGTGGTAATGAGGTGCTCAACTATGTAATAGATCGTACCGTGTAGTAATGAGGTGTACACCTATGTAATAGATTGTATTGTGTTGTAATGAGGTGCTCAACTATGTAATAGATTGTACCGTGTGCTAAT
Organism: Oreohelix idahoensis; assembly: GCA_024509875.1. NCBI lineage: Eukaryota > Metazoa > Mollusca > Gastropoda > Stylommatophora > Oreohelicidae > Oreohelix > Oreohelix idahoensis. The sequence continues at coordinate 33,732 of JAMPIV010020959.1, forward strand.
GAGTGCTCAACTATGTAATAGATTGTACCGTGTGATAATGAGGTGCTCAACTAATGAGGTGTACAACTATGTAATATATCGTAGCATGTGGTAATGAGGTGTACAACTATGTAATAGATTGCACCATGTTGTAATAAGGTGTTCAACTATGTAATAGATTGTACCGTGTGGCAATGAGGTGTACAACTATGTAACAGATTGCACCGTGTGGTAATGAGGTCTACACCTATGTAATAGATTGTACCGTGGCTGTAATGAGGTGCTCAACTGTGTTTGCATCACTCTTAATCGAACTTTTATACACGCGTTCAATTTGGCAGAGTGGCTAGAGCGCTTGCTTCTCGCTGCAAAGTTAACCGGGTTCCAGGTTCAAAACCAAGTACCATCACCTTTGAAAAAATGCGCTGGCTCCATCAATCAATCAATACCCTTTAGCCCCTTCCCCTCCCCCCTTCCCGAGTAGCATAAGCCTTCAACAAACACAGGCCAAGTCCTCATGTCACATGCCAAGTCCTCATGTCACATGCCATCAGCTCCAGTGCTGTCCACGTCTTTCTCATCACTTTCACTTGTCTCCCATTCTCTTCTCTGTATGTGTCTTGGTCTACCTCTGGGGGTTCTAGAGTAAGTACTGCTGTGTAATGCTATCCACTGGTTTCCTATTTTTGCTGCCACCTGTACTGTCTTCCCTCGTTCGTCCAATGTTCGAATATTCCAGGTGCCAAATCTGGAGGTTCTCCTAGAAGAAGAAAGTTTAGCCAGCAACACAGACTCCTTTCGGCTTTCACTGTGTAGCGTTATTCACCTCCCTGCCAGAGGACCTTCTCCTGTCTTGGTTGGCTGAGTTTTATTTTCCTTAGTTGACCTGTCTATGCTTGTTGAAGTTTATATGGTCTAAAATTTTATTACAGGATGGGGAACCGGCATCATGCCCAATCATGTATGGTAGGGAACAGTGTTACTATTCTCTGCCCCCCCCCCCCTTTTCGGACCCCGGTAACACACGGGAGTGCTGACTCTATGGTGCATCATATACCCCATATTTGATTACAATTGATTTAAACAATGTAGAAATGTGCTCTTCTTTCCTTCAAAGTATCAAGGTAAACTGTTCTAAACATCTGAGCACTCTCATCTCTATCAGTAACAAGGCTACAGTTTAAACATTAATATCTATGTATATACCAGTCAATTTACCAGGTGAAGTACGTGATATTTGTACAACCCATCGGCGTTATAGTTTTTAGCAGCATACATTTGTATGGATTACAGCAGTGTTTCCCAACCTTTTTTTTAAACAGGGCTCATGAGTCAGGAGTCGAGAAGTCAGTGTTTTTTTTTTAGTGGAGTCGGTAAAACATGTCCCGACTCCGAATTTTACGACACTTAAGCTCAGGCATTAGCAGCAGAACTATTAGAACCACTATTTGCACAAGTGTGGAAAACGGGGACAACACCATCAGAGTGGAAGAAAGGAATAACTGTCAAATTGCCCAAGAAGGGAGATCTTGCAGACTGCAATAATTGGAGAGGAATCACTCTTCTCTCAGTTCCCAGCAAAATACTAGGCAGGATAATTATACAGAGAATTTCAAAGGCAGTAGACTACAAACTGAGGAAAGAACAAGCAGGATTTAGAAAGAACAGAAGATGTGTAGACCATATATTCACTCTCAGGAACATTATAGAGCAGTGCTCAGAATGGCAAAGACAGCTTTACATAAATTTTGTTGATTTTGAAAAGGCTTTTGACAGCATACATAGGGACAGTTTATGGAAAATACTGAGGGCTTATGGAATTCCAAGCTGCATAGTGTCAATCATAAAAAGCCTCTATGCCAACTTTACGTTTAGTGTTGGGCAGAGCAACCTAACCTTTGAGGTGAAGACAGGAGTACGACAGGGATGCCCCTTTGTCGTGAAATATTCTAATCCACATATATAAATTATCAGGTAAATATAAAGCCTAATAAATAAATTTAATAAAAGGAAGAAGAATGGTAAAGAACAGTGCTGTCACAATGACAGTACTCGAAATCCCCTTTGTTTTATGCTTCGTCTGCAAATTGTAACGTTTCCACGTTAAATATAAGCCACTGCATAAATACAAGCGTTTCCACAACACATTAAAACGGGTATTGCATTTCTAAGAAAAACATTGAGAGGCACACTGCGTAATGACCTAAATTAATCCTAACATTAATTATACTACGTTACCCAAAACGAACGAACAGATGGACTCAAATAGAAAGAGAGAGGGGCGAATGAAAGCAAGGACACATGCAACACTAAACTCGCGTCGCGCGATACACAATTACTACTATCACGCGTGTAAGGCCACATGCACTAACTTTTTTTCAGACGGACAGTGATAAAAACACTAACCTTCCCAGAGTTAGGTTTTAAAAACCTGGAAAACGCTTATTAGAAAAGATGACATTAGATGGGTTTACGTTTGAAAACATTACAGTACCCAGACAGCACATCTTCGAAACAGGAGGTAGAAGAAATTGCATATTTTGAACGCAGCCACTTAGCTCTTTTAAATTTGTATATTTGGGTTCCTTAGGGCTTGCTGACAAAGAATATGTAAAACGTTACGCAAATAGTCTAGGAATTACCAAGTTATGGCCAAAATAAAATAGTGGGGGTGCCTGACAGCATGAAATCATTTCTGCTCATAAAATATTTTTATAACGTGTTTGAAAAAACCTTACGTTACGGAAATAGCCTACCATGTTAACTCCAAATTGATTGGAGCGCAACAAATATAAGACTAAACACGATTGGTCGGGCTATAAATACTATCTTGTGTTGTTATGGGAAACGAATAGAAGGGGTACTTTTTTGAAAAGATGTGTGGACGTGGTTTCATTGGGTAGAGCTGCGAATATACTTGATTCAGAGAGTCTGTTCATTGCCACATCTTGTAATAAACCTACTAAGAAGCAGTACGTTGAGCACCAGTGTATATTTGTTATAAAATAAAGCCTGGGACATCGGCAGATCGGAGTTGTGCTATATTCATTGCCAGTCAACGAAACTGTTTATTATTCTATGAATTGTGGTAAGCTTGAAATATTCAATATCTTTTAATGAAAATTGAAAGTAAATTGTTAATTTATGCCTGTATATATGTGTAGTTCAGTAGCGAACATGATGTAAAGCCTATAATGCTCCAGCCTGAACAGAAGGTGTCGGAGGAAAGTAAAACTGCATGGAATGGCCAAACAGTACACTGACACCTAGATTATTGATTAGACAGAATAATGCTGGAATTGCAGAGGCGTAGTAACCATTAGGGAGGGAAATACTGGTATAAAATATTTCAGATGAAGCTGACAGTTGGCCTAACGCTCTGAACTCAATGTTTGTGATGTATTGTGCTCAGTGTAGAAAGAGAGTATAAATTAGTTATGACGTAGAAGGTACATCCTTCTTGTTTTCAGGGACAGTGGTCTTAAAGTTATTGAGCAGCACCTGGTCAGAGCTTTGCTGAAGCCAGAGGTGGACAGCATACTCCTTGGTCCATATAGCAACCAGTGGGGTGGCTCCAGAACTCATCGAGCAGAGGAGCCTTTTTCTGCAGTCATCACGCAAGATAAGAGAGTGTGGCCATGGAGCTCAACATTATGTACCCCCATCTTAAAATGACAGTGTAAAATACAATTAAGAGGGGAATTTAATTGTTTTAATATCAGGAACTGAGAACATCTCCAATACTAGTTCCAATAAAGACAAACTATTGAAGTCATGATGACAAATACCAACAGAGCTTGAACAAAACAAAACCAGTATTACCTCATATTACTACTACACAACTGACACACATAGGATACTATTAAAAATACATGTCACTACAAGATTCATATTGAGAAATTCTGTACATATAACTTGTAATTAAAATTGATTGTGATTCCTGGTTCCATTTGTATTTGAATCAGGACACATATTCATTCATGACAGCACTGAATACATATTGTTATTTGAAAAGTTATCAGTGACTCCTTTAAGATATCCTCGTAGAGTGTTTTATGTATGTGAGTGTCACAGTGTTGTCAAGTGTGGTGGAATAAATTAAATTGTTTATCTGTCTGTTGTTGTTATGACTTACACTTCATCATACACATACCCTAGACATATAACGTAGTCATCACACTATTCCAGAATAATTCTGACTGAGGTATACATATATGTGGCAGCAAGTAAGGTTATCTATAATACACTACTCTTATTAGATATAGATACCTTCACAGCTGATCTCAGTCAGTACACTAAGTCCCCTATAAATATTTATAACATCCCACTTTACCACATATATTGGGGGCTCGCTCTCGGGATTTTGAATCTTTACCTATTACAAATATTGGGGGTAATTCACTTCAGGGAATAATAAGAATTAAAAAGGTATCCTTGGGTGGAATTAAATAAGGTTGAGCTCTCGGTGCCTGTGTTGTCCATTAGATATATATTTAGAGATTGAATTGTTAGTTAGACATTGTATAAACTTACCTGATAGACAATGGCGGACCTAGCCAAATTTCGATCTGCTGCTGTTCAGACTGCAAAAGAGTTAGGATTAGAAGAAATTAGCTGCAGAAAGGGAAGAGAAGAAATTAGCTGCAGAAAGGGAAGAGAAGAAATTAGCTGCAGAAAGGGAAGACAAGAGATTAGCTGCAGAAAGGGAAGCAGAAGATAAGAGATTACAAAGGGAACATGAGTTACGACTAAGGGAGTTTGAGTTTCAAGGCCATGCTCCTGAAAATGGTGCCAGTCCCTTTGCCTCTGATGCCACCGCTAGCCAGGGAGCCTCAACCTCAGCTATGAATTTTCATTTAGATCATTTTGTTGAGAAAGACGATGATATAGAGAGCTATCTAAATAGGTATGAACTATTAGCTACCACATATGGGTTAGAGAGAGAAAGGTGGAGCTTAAAGTTATCTCAGGGACTTCGTGGGGCAGCTTATGAAGTTTTTGCAAAAAATGAGCAGAGGTGATCAGGAAAATTATGACATGCTAAAGCAGGCTCTTTTGTTAAGGTATGAAAAGAATGCAGAATTTTATAGGAAAAAATTTAGGAATGCTAAACTACTGTCAGGTGAAACCTATCACCAGTTCTCTGCACGAATAGAGACATACTTGGAGAAATGGACTTCTCTGGGGAAAACCCAAGATCTTAAGGAAATGGTCCTTATAGAGCAATTAAGAGAGTCCATGGCTCCAGACCTGAGAAAGTTTCTCATGGAACAAGGTGCAGAGAGGCTGGGTGAGTTGCTAAATGTTGCTGAAAGGTATCAAGCAGCTCAAGCAGAGGTAACAGGTAATAAAAAGAAACAAGTGGATAACTTTAGGGCACCACAGAACTTTAATAAATTTGATCCTAGGGATCAAAACAAAGGTAAGCACCAGTTTGATAGGCCACGGTATGAAAATAAAAATAAATTCCCACAATTCGATGAAAGGAAATATGATGAAAGAAAATCTTTCAACCAAGGAAAAAGGTGGTGTAAAGAATTGTCAGATGGACAATCATGACACTGACCGTTGCAGAAGGAAACCTGTGTATATGGCAACCCTTCAGGTCAGGTCGACCTCAAGACAGGAGGAGGATATTATGTTGGATACCACTCCAGAAGAGATGAGGAAGGCACAGGCTGGGGATAAAACACTCAAGCCTTGTTTCAGAAAATTGTCAACTTGTCATACAACTCCAGGCAAGGGAGATTTTTACATGAAAAACAAGTTGATGTATAGGAAGACTGGAGCTAGATCCAAAGGTCAGGGACAGCTGGTACTTCCTAAAAGATATAGGGCAGACTTAATAAGGAGCCTACATGTGAAACCAGATGGGGACCATGAGAAGATAGGTACCATCATTCAAAAGGTGGCTCACAATTATTATTGGCCCAAAGCAAGATGGGACATTGAGAATTTTGTAGAAAGGTGTAGCATAGCACATGAGGGAACACCCACAAGTGGGAACATTGATCAGGACCTGGACACGCCACGGGGCAAAATTAGGCCTGACAATAAAAAAGAAATATAAATTTGATAAAGTGGACCAAATGGAATGGGAAGCCCCTTTTCACGGACAAGCTTCACTTAACTGTTTTACAATGGCCACTATGCAGAGAGTGCAAAAAGATGTCTTACCCCAGGATAAGCCGAAAATCCCTCAATCGGACTTAAACAAACTGGAGGAAGAGGATGTAGAGAGGAAATCTCTCATCAAGAATTTTAAGTGGGGAGAAAGCCCCAAAAGAAAAATTGGTAGCGGTCGTTTTGTGAATGATAATTCTGGGAGGAAAAAATCATCACTATAGAGCTTCGAGTGGAAGAGACCATACCGGTGCATGGACAAATAGGTCCACAAAATTAAAGGTCCATATGTAGCTTTGTTAAGAACGTGGACTGATGAAAAGGCAGAGGAAAACATTACATCTTCATACCAATATGTGAATGAGCTGACCACTCGTTTAAAAAACTGGCTGGAAACTTGCCAATGAAAATTTGAAACAAGCCAGGAAGAAACATGCTGCCTATTATAACAGGAAGGCGAAAGACAGAGATTTGGCTGTGGGAGAGAAGGTACTGCTTCTTCTCCCCGGGAGTCAGAATAAGTTACAAATTGGATGGCAGGGTCCATATACAGTTTTAGAGAAGGTGTCTAGAACAAATTATAAGATAGATAAGAAGGGGAAAGAAAAAATCTATCATGTGAAGCTGCTGAAGAAATATTTGGAAAGAGAACATCAGGAAGAGACACACTTGTTGACCTTGTCCATCGCCATGGAGATGAAAAAGGAACCACTTTCATCATTTGAATATCCATTACACCCCTGTGAGACAGCAGCACAGGTGAAAATCAGTACACATTTAACGAAAACTCAGAAAGAGAGAGTGCAACAGGTTCTAAATAATCATGCAGAGGTGTTAAACAGACCGACCAGGGCATACAAACCTATTGGAATATGATATGAAACTGATAGACCCCACACCTGTCTGTATGAAACCATATTCGATTCCGTTTGCTAAGGAGAAAGCTTTGAAGGAAGAGATAGACTATCTGTTGAAGGAAGGAATTACTTCGCACAGTGAATCTTCGTATAGTTCCGGTGTTGTACTCTTAAGGAAGCCCTCTGGAGAACATAGACTCTGTATAGATTACAGGAGACTGAATGCTATTACAGAAGGACAGGTGGATCCATTGCCGGATACAAATCAGCTGTTTGCCAGACTAAATAAAGCTAAATATTTCTCAAAAGTGGATCTGAGTAAAGGATACTATCAGATTCCAGTAAAGCCTGAGGTTAGACCATACCTAGCTTTTAGTACCTCAGAAGGACACTATGAGTTTAATAGAGTGCCATTTGGATTGAAGAATGCGCCTAGTGTCTTCTCTAGAATGATGAGAAAATTATTGGACCCTCTGAATAATCCATGTATAACAAATTTTATGGATGATATTGTTACGTGCAGTCTTTGATATCTTACAATATTATACATTGGTATACTTGTTATGTTCACAAATATTTTGTAAACAAAATAGTGCTTAAGGAAAAGTCATTATTGAGTTACTTCCCTTGAAAGTTGTGTCGGCTCTTTCGATCGAACTCCGCGGATGAGTCCAGTTTTCTGCGATTTATTCTTTGTTTGGGTAGTAATAGATTGTTCTTGCTTCAGAATATCTATGGCCTGAATTTATGTGTATTGTTTGTCTGAGTAGGACGAGTCTGTCTTATATTTGTATATCTTTACATATCTAAGTCGAACTATATGTTCTGTTGTCTCTAGAGAGGTCAAAGGCTATTCGGCGGATGTGTCGCTAGAGTGTGGTGTGATTTGGCTTCGTCCTGATAGGGACTGTGTTTTTCTATGTCGGCTTGTCGCCGGGGAAAAAGTGATCTCAGTATTTGTGGGGAAAGTGATAGTCGTCTAGACCTATCGTGTATGCTTTACCCCAGTGTTTATTCGTATTGCCAAGGAATGGCAGAATCATATTTCTGATACCAAGGTAATAATAGACACTCTTATGAACTCTCGTACGAAGCCACCATTTTCGATAGGTACGATTTGAATGTCTAAGAGAATATATTTGACTCGATGAAAACGACTTCGATTCCTAGCAGCACTATATCCTGTAGAATGCAGTCAATTGTTCATGATCAAATCTACAGAGCAATGAAAGATTTAATGAATGACTAACTTTAGGACAGATTCATTATCTGTATCCAAACGTGAGTGACAGCTCACGAGTGAAGCCATCTTGGAACCAAAACATGTAGTGACTTTCAAGAAGAGAAAAGGGATGCCCGTATTATCGCTTGATTAGTCCAGAGATCACTGCTACACATGAGAACCCATTGCTAGCGGTTCAATATTATTATATGAAAAAACTGTGCTGAACCTTATGTTAAAGAATCTTCGCTAGACGAGATGAGGTAGAAGCCATCTTGGATATTGTTTATAATCTGACGTGCTTTGTCAGTAAACTCAGTTGATATATATATATGGGCAATACTGAATGCTTGGCTACTGACAGTCCATTATAATATTATTCTACATGAGTGCCCATGTAACATAACATTGCAAGACCAGTTATCCACTGTACCATGATGTATTATGCCAACCTGTGATTTGTCACTATCTGTGCTGTCGAGTGTGTACGTCCAATTAAACTTTAGTAAAGGTACACAGTCGTTGGTGTCGATGACTTCCAGCCATACATGAGTGTGAGAAAAGAACATTTGTCAACACCACGAACTCTTCCTATCATTCGCACATTATACACTCCATCTATGTCTACACACCACTGCGTAGGTCAAGTTGACATTCCATACTCGAACCACGAGCAACACAACAACACAGTATTTAACTCTGGTGATGTTCGAGCGAGCTTCAGATTTCTCAGCATGTCTCTTGCTCAGGGCAAGGGTCTTGTATTAAGAGTTTATCAACTGATGATGATGATGTCTGCTTCCATCCACTTATATTTATCTTTTGGTGGACATCATTAACGGGAATAAAAAACACTTTATCAACTGGTGGACCAGCTTTCTGGGTTTGACCTCGCAGAAGTTCAGAAGTCAACAGATTACCGATACCAGACCGTTTCCTGTGGCTGATACGACATACTTGCAGTATTGGTTTGCTATTTGTCAACACTTTGTCACGTGACCTGTCAAGTGAATGCAGTATGTAGGTCAGCGTTGTTGACATTTTTACATTAGACATTACAGAGTTTCACAGAACAGTTGGATCAATTCTTGTCAATATTAACAGGAAGACAGTATTAGTGAACTAAGAAGTCCTATTTTCATCGATGGATCTTCTTGTTTTCTGTATATGAACTTTAATATTTAAGGCCAGAATGTTTAATTGAATAAAGTGGCAGTTTGTTTGTTTTCATAAAAATAACTTTGCCATTACTGTAAAACTGAGCCTATTTTGCAACACATACTATCATACACATAATTTATATATATTTATGTTTACATGTTATTTGTTTGTATAGTATGTTAGTTTCTATGTCAGCGGGTTGTGTTTAAGGTTGGGCGGCGTCCTCACAACAGAATATCCCACGTCATAGAGGGTCCGTTGTGGGCGTTTTCTATAGGTGCAATTTTCTTGATTGAAAATTTGCTGCGACAACTGTTGCTTTTTTGTTAGCTGTGAAGACTGTAATTATTGTTATTTTTGTAATATTTCTTTGTTCTTTAGTTTTGTTTTGATTTGTTTGTAATTTGTTGGTCTAACCTTTTCTATCTTTCTGTTCTATTCACAATTTATATTCATATACTGTGACGTCATTTGTGTTGTTATTCTTTGCAGATTCAGTGATTATTTTCATTGATTTCCCTATTTGATTTATTTTGATTTCTGCAAACGTTCTTGTATTGTCAGTCCTATTTGTACTTTATGTATTCTGTTGGTTGACATATGTTTTATATAGGTATATTTCATAAGACACAATTGCCTGTGCACTGCACTTGGATTATGGTAAAAACCAGTACCTGATTATTATTACTATTATACAAGACCTTATTAAGGCTTGTGACCCACAGATATTGGGATAGTATACTGATTAATCAAGTCATTAAGAACTTGTGGTATTATTATTGGTTCAGGTGATTAGTATTATTGTTAGACATCATGTCTACATTAGAATACTTCATTACACAAGGGAAAGCCCTTGATAAGACTGGTCAACAATTAGAACAATGGGCTGTTGCTCAATATGACAAAGCATTAGCTGCAGAAGAGAAAAAAGCTGCTGCAGAAGAAAGAAAAGCTATGGCTGAAGAGAAAAGATTAGAAAGAGAAGCTGAGGCTGCTGCTGAACAAAAGAAATTGCAGATGCAGGTGGAGGAAAGGAGATTTGAAGCTGAACAAAAAAAAAAATTAGAAAGAGAAGCTGCTGCTGAACAAAAAAGATTAGACAGTGAAGCTGAACAAAAAAGATTAGACAGTGAAGCTGAACAAAAAAAGATTAGACAGGGAAGCTGAACAAAAAAAATTAGAAAGAGAAGCTGCTGCTGAACAAAAAAGATTAGACAGAGAGGCTGAAGAAAAAAAAAGCAATAAGAGAACATGAATTTGAGTTGGAGAAATTGAGATTGACAAGTATGAGTAATGTTAATCAGGCATCTAGTGGTAATGGTAAACCTTCTACTTACAAGGTTAAGGTTCCACCGTTCAATCAGTCCAGTGACGATATTACATTCTGGCTGGATAGATTTGAACGTTCTTGTCGTACACATAATGTGGATAAATCACAATACGCTAATCTATTAGCAGAAAACTTGAAAGGTGAATCTTTGACTAGATTATGCCTTGTAGCAGAAGCAGATAAGGATAATTATGATGTCATTAGGGCGGCTTTGATAAAAAAATATCAGCTAAGTGAGGAAGGCTATCGCCTTTTATTTAAAACGATGGTGCCTGAGACGGGTGTAGAATTCTCAGAATTCACTGCAAAGGCACGTCTCACAGTTGATCGTTGGATTGAGCTTTCCAAAACAGAAAAAACGTATGAAGGACTTATGGATTTGTTGCTCAGAGATAAGATTATGTCATGTGTTAACAAACCCTTCCTCGAATTTATACATGAGCGTAAACCCAAATCTCTAAAAGAAATGGAAGAATATTGTTCCCAATATGTCACTGCACACCCCGACGTGACTTTTGGCAACACTAAGATTAAGGAGAGTATGCCAGTTGCTTCAGCAACACCATACAATCCCAATTATTCACACAGATTTCAGGGACCTCAAAACAGATTTGATAAAAAAGGTAACCATAATAGTTATCAAAACCAAGGTAACCAATCATTTCAGGGTTCTTCTTCAAAGAACTGGAGACGACCTGATAGCTCTCGACACAGGGGTGGTCATAATTATAGGAATTTCCGTAGAGGAAGTAATTATAGAAACTATCAGGGTTATCCGTCTTGGAGTCAACAAGATCATAATTACAGAGATACTCATTATAATGAATATGATAATGGTAACCAAGGGAACTATGACTCAAACCCAAATAGGGGTTACAATAGAGGTAACAATAACTACAGAGGTGATAATAACCGAGGTAGATCTCAAAACAAAAGACATAAACCACATTTTCAGGCAAACTCTGTACAACAAGAGTCCCATGAAGCCTATAAACAGAGTAAAGATAATAATGATGCTAGTAATATGGCATGTGCCGCTTTTGATTTTGGGAGAGCATCTCAGTGCCCCCAATGCAAAACGTTATTTGAGCCAACCACAGTGTCTACTTTAAGCTGTGGCCATCCTCTTCCTGCTCTTCCGGCATCAGTCGCGCATGATGGAAGAGGTTCTCTTGTCTTACATAAGGGTTTAGTGAATAACAATCCAGTCTCTGTGCTATTTGATTCTGGATGCACCACAATTGGTGTTAGGCAGTCACTCGTAGATCCTTCCCGCGCCACTGGACAAGTAGTCAAATGTGTAACATTTGGCGGCACATTAGAGAAATACTCTACTGCTATCATTAGGATTGCTACTCCTTTCTTTACAGGAGATGTACACGCATGTCTTCTTCCGAATCCGATCGCTGACCTCATCATCGGTCGCATTCATGGAGTCAAGGAATGCACTCCGCAACAAATTTCCACGTGGGAAAGGCAAAACATGCAGATTGCTAACGCTGTAGTCACTAGAGCTCAGGCTCTTAATATGCCTCAAACTTCATCTACTGAAGATAATGAAGTGCATAACCAAGATAATCCCTTGGTAATTTCTCGTGACTCGTTTATAAAACAGCAAGAAGATGATCCCACTCTGAAGAAATTCTTCATTCTTGCAACTAAAGGTGATCCGAATAAAGACACAAGTCGTAAATCGTGGATTACAAAGAAGAATGGCGTACTTGTACGTATGGTTCAAGACTCCATTACGTCAAGTCATTCTCAAATCCTGGTTCCCAAGAATTTGAGAGTTAAAATTTTGCAGCACGCTCACGACTCTCAGTGTGCTGGACACATGGGTTTTTCCCGTACTAAGTCAAGAGTCCTTGCGGCTTTCTTTTGGCCATTGGTAAACAAGGACATACGGATTTATTGTCGATCTTGTAAAGTATGTCAGGAAGTTAAATCCAAAGGTCCACGGCATGCTGCACCCATTCAGGCGGCGGACATTCCTATTCGGCCGTTCCAAAAAATGGCCATAGACATTATTGGTCCATTTAAGATCAAGTCTGCCAGAGGACATCAGTTTATCTTGACGTGTGTTGATATGTGCACACGTTGGCCAGAGGCTATTCCTCTGAAGAGCATTACTACTGCTGATATTGCAGATGCTCTTTGGCTTATATTTTCTCGTCTGGGGTTCCCCGGAGAATATATTGTCAGACCATGGCACCCAACTAATATCAGATACCATGTCTCAAGTAATGTCTACTCTGCAGATAGATAGATCTTTAAGTAGTATCTACCATCCAATGTCTAATGGTATGGTCAAACGCCTTAATAGAACACTTAAAAACTTACTGGGGAAGATAACTGAGGATCATCCTCAAGACTGGGACAGAGTTTTACCTGCGGCCCTCTTCGTTTACAGAGAGGTACCCAATGAACATACGGGATTTTCTCCCTTTGAACTCGTCTTTGGCGCGCGTCCGCGTGGCCCTATGTCGTTGCTTCACGATCTCATAACATCTGACAATATTGACGATGACACAAAGTCATCCTACGAATATGTCATCGCGTTGAGACAAAAAAATTATCGAAGCATGCAAATTAGCAACTTCTTCTTCTGAATTTGCGAAACAGAAGGCAAGGCAATTTGCCAATAAGAAGAGATGCTTACGACACTTTGTCCTGGTGACAAAGCATTTGTATTACTACCTTGTAGGGAAAACAGATTACTTATTTCTTGGAAAGGTCCGTACGATATAATATCGAAAATTTCCGATGTCGACTATATTGTCGATATTGATGGGAAGCATAAAACCTTCCACATCAATATGCTTACTGAATTCCATGAACGTCCGGATTATTTGCAACCCATTTTCCAAGCAACGGACAATTCTCCAGTACAACATGGTCATTACTCATCACTGTCCGTGATACAGGATGAGGAAACAAGTTTTTCAGATGTAAATCTTCCTCTTCCAATGATCCCACTTCATTCTAGTGAATCATGGAAGAACGTTACTGTCTCTCCTGATTTGTCTCTAGGAGAACAGCGACAAGTTTCAACTATGTTGCAAACATTTCAGGATGTACTCACTGACATCCCTGGACAAACGCATGTCATTGAACATGACATTGTTCTAACTGACCATACTCCTATTAGGGTTAGACCTTATCCTATACCTATACATTTTCAAGCACAGGTCGAGAAAGAGTTGGATGAGATGATAGATTTGAAAATAATCGAACCATCCACCTCTGCATATTCTTCGCCGATGGTTATTGTGCGTAAAAAAAGACAATAACATACGTCTTTGCGTTGACTATCGAAAATTGAATCAAGTAACGAAGTTCGATGCCGAACCTATGCCTTTACTGGAAGAGCTACTTACTCGACTCTCCAAATCTCATTTTTTCACTAAACTTGATTTGTCTAAAGGATATTGGCAAGTTCCTTTATCTGAACGCGCCAAACCTCTCACGGCTTTTTCAACACCTAGAGGTTTGTTCCAATGGAATTTTATGCCTTTCGGTCTTATGAACGCACCAGCTACATTCGTACGCATGATGCGCCGAATCCTATCTTATCGGTCAGATGTCATTGCATATCTAGACGACATCTGTCTTTTCAGCGATACTTGGGAAGATCACTATTCAGGGTTAGATGAATTGCTGTCTACTTTGCGTGAGCACAACCTGACAGCGAAACCCTCTAAAGCCTATATTGGTTTTAGCGAAATTTCTTTCCTAGGCCACCGAGTTGGTCATGGTTTCCTAAAGACAGAGGACCATAATACTAGTAAGATACTTAACATCTCAATCCCTAAGACTAAAAAAACAGGTGAGAAGTCTGTTAGGTCTTATTCAATTTTATGGCAGATTCATTCAGAATCTATCCTCTATCATGGCACCTCTCTCAACACTTCTAAAGAAAGGTTCGCCTAATGTGGTCCACTGGTCTCAGGAATGCCAATGCTCTCTGGATAAGATTAAAACACTGTTTTCAACACCACCTATTTTAGTGCTACCCACTAAAGATAAGACATTCGTTCTTCGTAGTGACGCTTCATCCACTGGGATTGGAGCGGCACTAATGCAAGAGTACTCTGGAACTCTGCATCCTGTAATGTATATTTCCAGAAAACTTAATGCGGCAGAAAGGAATTATTCGGTTTTAGACCGTGAGCTATTAGCTATGGTTTGGTCGATCCTCAAACTACAGAGATTCCTTCTAGGCGCACATTTCATAGTAGAAACCGACCAAAAAGCTCTTACTGCTATACAGAGTAAGAATTTGAAGAGCTCGAGGTCTACTCGATATGCAATTGCTCTTCAACCTTTTCATTTCTCTGTGCGAGCTATTCGTGGATCAGATAATGTGATGGCAGACATTCTGTCAAGATGCCCACATGATTCCACATAACTATTAGGGCTTAGACTTCTTGATATGTCTAGTTCTATAGTAGTTCCTTTTCTATATCATGATAGATACACATTTGTAATTTAATAATATAATGATTGTATCACTACATAGCGGTTCATTGATGTTTATTCACCGCTGTGCTTTGATGATTTTTTTTCTTCATAAATCATAAATTTAAGATATCTAATACGAAATGATGATATGAATTTTTTAGGCATTGTGTAATTGCCAGAATTGTATTATACTTTGATGACACCTTCCTGGAAAAATATACTTGTAGAGAAATAATTTCTCTCAGTTTATGAGACACATTCTCACCAGTCGCTCCATAAGTCGACTTAGCCTCATATTAGGCGTTATAGGTATTCCTGATATTTTCATCTGCGCATTATTCATGCGTTGTGAGCCTATTGTACGTTGCTCCTAGATGTATTTCAAAAAAAAAAAAAAAGTTCCATTTTTTTTTTCCCGGAGGTGTGGTAAGACTGTTACGTGCAGTCTTTGATATCTTACAATATTATACATTGGTATACTTGTTATGTTCGCAAATATTTTGTAAACAAAATAGTGCTTAAGGAAAAGTCATTATTGAGTTACTTCCCTTGAAAGTTGTGTCGGCTCTTTCGATCGAACTCCGCGGATGAGTCCAGTTTTCTGCGATTTATTCTTTGTTTGGGTAGTAATAGATTGTTCTTGCTTCAGAATATCTATGGCCTGAATTTATGTGTATTGTTTGTCTGAGTAGGACGAGTCTGTCTTATATTTGTATATCTTTACATATCTAAGTCGAACTATATGTTCTGTTGTCTCTAGAGAGGTCAAAGGCTATTCGGCGGATGTGTCGCTAGTGTGTGGTGTGATTTGGCTTCGTCCTGATAGGGACTGTGTTTTTTCTATGTCGGCTTGTCGCCGGGGAAAAAGTGATCTCAGTATTTGTGGGGAAAGTGATAGTCGTCTAGACCTATCGTGTATGCTTTACCCCAGTGTTTTTTATTCGTATTGCCAAGGAATGGCAGAATCATATTTCTGATACCAAGGTAATAATAGACACTCTTATGAACTCTCGTACGAAGCCACCATTTTCGATAGGTACGATTTGAATGTCTAAGAGAATATATTTGACTCGATGAAAACGACTTCGATTCCTAGCAGCACTATATCCTGTAGAATGCAGTCAATTGTTCATGATCAAATCTACAGAGCAATGAAAGATTTAATGAATGACTAACTTTAGGACAGATTCATTATCTGTATCCAAACGTGAGTGACAGCTCACGAGTGAAGCCATCTTGGAACCAAAACATGTAGTGACTTTCAAGAAGAGAAAAGGGATGCCCGTATTATCGCTTGATTAGTCCAGAGATCACTGCTACACATGAGAACCCATTGCTAGCGGTTCAATATTATTATATGGAAAAAACTGTGCTGAACCTTATGTTAAAGAATCTTCGCTAGACGAGATGAGGTAGAAGCCATCTTGGATATTGTTTATAATCTGACGTGCTTTGTCAGTAAACTCAGTTGATATATATATATGGGCAATACTGAATGCTTGGCTACTGACAGTCCATTATAATATTATTCTACATGAGTGCCCATGTAACATAACATTGCAAGACCATTTATCCACTGTACCATGATGTATTATGCCAACCTGTGATTTGTCACTATCTGTGCTGTCGAGTGTGTACGTCCAATTAAACTTTAGTAAAGGTACACAGTCGTTGGTGTCGATGACTTCCAGCCATACATGAGTGTGAGAAAAGAACATTTGTCAACACCACGAACTCTTCCTATCATTCGCACATTATACACTCCATCTATGTCTACACAATACCGCGTAGGTCAAGTTGACATTCCATACTCGAACCACGAGCAACACAACAACACAGTATTTAACTCTGGTGATGTTCGAGCGAGCTTCAGATTTCTCAGCATGTCTCTTGCTCAGGGCAAGGGTCTTGTATTAAGAGTTTATCAACTGATGATGATGATGTCTGCTTCCATCCACTTATATTTATCTTTTGGTGGACATCATTAACGGGAATAAATAACACTTTATCAACTGGTGGACCAGCTTTCTGGGTTTGACCTCGCAGAAGTTCAGAAGTCAACAGATTACCGATACCAGACCGTTTCCTGTGGCTGATACGACACACTTGCAGTATTGGTTTGCTATTTGTCAACACTTTGTCACGTGACCTGTCAAGTGAATGCAGTATGTAGGTCAGCGTTGTTGACATTTTTACATTAGACATTACAGAGTTTCACAGAACAGTTGGATCAATTCTTGTCAATATTAACAGGAAGACAGTATTAGTGAACTAAGAAGTCCTATTTTCATCGATGGATCTTCTTGTTTTCTGTATATGAACTTTAATATTTAAGGCCAGAATGTTTAATTGAATAAAGTGGCAGTTTGTTTGTTTTCATAAAAATAACTTTGCCATTACTGTAAAACTGAGCCTATTTTGCAACACATACTATCATACACATAATTTATATATATTTATGTTTACATGTTATTTGTTTGTATAGTATGTTAGTTTCTATGTCAGCGGGTTGTGTTTAAGGTTGGGCGGCGTCCTCACAACAGAATATCCCACGTCATAGAGGGTCCGTTGTGGGCGTTTTCTATAGGTGCAATTTTCTTGATTGAAAATTTGCTGCGACAACTGTTGCTTTTGTGTTAGCTGTGAAGACTGTAATTATTGTTATTTTTGTAATATTTCTTTGTTCTTTAGTTTTGTTTTGATTTGTTTGTAATTTGTTGGTCTAACCTTTTCTATCTTTCAGTTCTATTCACAATTTATATTCATATATTGTGACGTCATTTGTGTTGTTATTCTTTGCAGATTCAGTGATTATTTTCATTGATTTCCCTATTTGATTTATTTTGATTTCTGCAAACGTTCTTGTATTGTCAGTCCTATTTGTACTTTATGTATTCTGTTGGTTGACATATGTTTTATATAGGTATATTTCATAAGACACAATTGCCTGTGCACTGCACTTGGATTATGGTATAAACCAGTACCTGATTATTATTACTATTATACAAGACCTTATTAAGGCTTGTGACCCACAGATATTGGGATAGTATACTGATTAATCAAGTCATTAAGAACTTGTGGTATTATTATTGGTTCAGGTGATTAGTATTATTGTTAGACATCATGTCTACATTAGAATACTTCATTACACAAGGGAAAGCCCTTGATAAGACTGGTCAACAATTAGAACAATGGGCTGTTGCTCAATATGACAAAGCATTAGCTGCAGAAGAGAAAAAAAAGCTGCTGCAGAAGAAAGAAAAGCTATGGCTGAAGAGAAAAGATTAGAAAGAGAAGCTGAGGCTGCTGCTGAACAAAAGAAATTGCAGATGCAGGTGGAGGAAAGGAGATTTGAAGCTGAACAAAAAAAATTAGAAAGAGAAGCTGCTGCTGAACAAAAAAGATTAGACAGTGAAGCTGAACAAAAAAGATTAGACAGTGAAGCTGAACAAAAAAGATTAGACAGGGAAGCTGAACAAAAAAAATTAGAAAGAGAAGCTGCTGCTGAACAAAAAAGATTAGACAGTGAAGCTGAACAAAAAAGATTAGATGCTGAAGAGAAAAAAGCAATAAGAGAACATGAATTTGAGTTGGAGAAATTGAGATTGACAAGTATGAGTAATGTTAATCAGGCATCTAGTGGTAATGGTAAACCTTCTACTTACAAGGTTAAGGTTCCACCGTTCAATCAGTCCAGTGACGATATTACATTCTGGCTGGATAGATTTGAACGTTCTTGTCGTACACATAATGTGGATAAATCACAATACGCTAATCAATTAGCAGAAAACTTGAAAGGTGAATCTTTGACTAGATTATGCCTTGTAGCAGAAGCAGATAAGGATAATTATGATGTCATTAGGGCGGCTTTGATAAAAAAATATCAGCTAAGTGAGGAAGGCTATCGCCTTTTATTTAAAACGATGGTGCCTGAGACGGGTGTAGAATTCTCAGAATTCACTGCAAAGGCACGTCTCACAGTTGATCGTTGGATTGAGCTTTCCAAAACAGAAAAAACGTATGAAGGACTTATGGATTTGTTGCTCAGAGATAAGATTATGTCATGTGTTAACAAACCTTTCCTTGAATTTATACATGAGCGTAAACCCAAATCTCTAAAAGAAATGGAAGAATATTGTTCCCAATATGTCACTGCACACCCCGACGTGACTTTTGGCAACACTAAGATTAAGGAGAGTATGCCAGTTGCTTCAGCAACACCATACAATCCCAATTATTCACACAGATTTCAGGGACCTCAAAACAGATTTGATAAAAAAGGTAACCATAATAGTTATCAAAACCAAGGTAACCAATCATTTCAGGGTTCTTCTTCAAAGAACTGGAGACGACCTGATAGCTCTCGACACAGGGGTGGTCATAATTATAGGAATTTCCGTAGAGGAAGTAATTATAGAAACTATCAGGGTTATCCGTCTTGGAGTCAACAAGATCATAATTACAGAGATACTCATTATAATGAATATGATAATGGTAACCAAGGGAACTATGACTCAAACCCAAATAGGGGTTACAATAGAGGTAACAATAACTACAGAGGTGATAATAACCGAGGTAGATCTCAAAACAAAAGACATAAACCACATTTTCAGGCAAACTCTGTACAACAAGAGTCCCATGAAGCCTATAAACAGAGTAAAGATAATAATGATGCTAGTAATATGGCATGTGCCGCTTTTGATTTTGGGAGAGCATCTCAGTGCCCCCAATGCAAAACGTTATTTGAGCCAACCACAGTGTCTACTTTAAGCTGTGGCCATCCTCTTCCTGCTCTTCCGGCATCAGTCGCGCATGATGGAAGAGGTTCTCTTGTCTTACATAAGGGTTTAGTGAATAACAATCCAGTCTCTGTGCTATTTGATTCTGGATGCACCACAATTGGTGTTAGGCAGTCACTCGTAGATCCTTCCCGCGCCACTGGACAAGTAGTCAAATGTGTAACATTTGGCGGCACATTAGAGAAATACTCTACTGCTATCATTAGGATTGCTACTCCTTTCTTTACAGGAGATGTACACACGCATGTCTTCTTCCGAATCCGATCGCTGACCTCATCATCGGTCGCATTCATGGAGTCAAGGAATGCACTCCGCAACAAATTTCCACGTGGGAAAGGCAAAACATGCAGATTGCTAACGCTGTAGTCACTAGAGCTCAGGCTCTTAATATGCCTCAAACTTCATCTACTGAAGATAATGAAGTGCATAACCAAGATAATCCCTTGGTAATTTCTCGTGACTCGTTTATAAAACAGCAAGAAGATGATCCCACTCTGAAGAAATTCTTCATTCTTGCAACTAAAGGTGATCCGAATAAAGACACAAGTCGTAAATCGTGGATTACAAAGAAGAATGGCGTACTTGTACGTATGGTTCAAGACTCCATTACGTCAAGTCATTCTCAAATCCTGGTTCCCAAGAATTTGAGAGTTAAAATTTTGCAGCACGCTCACGACTCTCAGTGTGCTGGACACATGGGTTTTTCCCGTACTAAGTCAAGAGTCCTTGCGGCTTTCTTTTGGCCATTGGTAAACAAGGACATACGGATTTATTGTCGATCTTGTAAAGTATGTCAGGAAGTTAAATCCAAAGGTCCACGGCATGCTGCACCCATTCAGGCGGCGGACATTCCTATTCGGCCGTTCCAAAAAATGGCCATAGACATTATTGGTCCATTTAAGATCAAGTCTGCCAGAGGACATCAGTTTATCTTGACGTGTGTTGATATGTGCACACGTTGGCCAGAGGCTATTCCTCTGAAGAGCATTACTACTGCTGATATTGCAGATGCTCTTTGGCTTATATTTTCTCGTCTGGGGTTCCCCGGAGAAATATTGTCAGACCATGGCACCCAACTAATATCAGATACCATGTCTCAAGTAATGTCTACTCTGCAGATAGATAGATCTTTAAGTAGTATCTACCATCCAATGTCTAATGGTATGGTCGAACGCCTTAATAGAACACTTAAAAACTTACTGGGGAAGATAACTGAGGATCATCCTCAAGACTGGGACAGAGTTTTACCTGCGGCCCTCTTCGCTTACAGAGAGGTACCCAATGAACATACGGGATTTTCTCCCTTTGAACTCGTCTTTGGCGCGCGTCCGCGTGGCCCTATGTCGTTGCTTCACGATCTCATAACATCTGACAATATTGACGATGACACAAAGTCATCCTATGAATATGTCATCGCGTTGAGACAAAAAATTATCGAAGCATGCAAATTAGCAACTTCTTCTTCTGAATTTGCGAAACAGAAGGCAAGGCAATTTGCCAATAAGAAGAGATGCTTACGACAACTTTGTCCTGGTGACAAAGCATTTGTATTACTACCTTGTAGGGAAAACAGATTACTTATTTCTTGGAAAGGTCCGTACGATATAATATCGAAAATTTCCGATGTCGACTATATTGTCGATATTGATGGGAAGCATAAAACCTTCCACATCAATATGCTTACTGAATTCCATGAACGTCCGGATTGTTTGCAACCCATTTTCCAAGCAACGGACAATTCTCCAGTACAACATGGTCATTACTCATCACTGTCCGTGATACAGGATGAGGAAACAAGTTTTTCAGATGTAAATCTTCCTCTTCCAATGATCCCACTTCATTCTAGTGAATCATGGAAGAACGTTACTGTCTCTCCTGATTTGTCTCTAGGAGAACAGCGACAAGTTTCAACTATGTTGCAAACATTTCAGGATGTACTCACTGACATCCCTGGACAAACGCATGTCATTGAACATGACATTGTTCTAACTGACCATACTCCTATTAGGGTTAGACCTTATCCTATACCTATACATTTTCAAGCACAGGTCGAGAAAGAGTTGGATGAGATGATAGATTTGAAAATAATCGAACCATCCACCTCTGCATATTCTTCGCCGATGGTTATTGTGCGTAAAAAAGACAATAACATACGTCTTTGCGTTGACTATCGAAAATTGAATCAAGTAACGAAGTTCGATGCCGAACCTATGCCTTTACTGGAAGAGCTACTTACTCGACTCTCCAAATCTCATTTTTTCACTAAACTTGATTTGTCTAAAGGATATTGGCAAGTTCCTTTATCTGAACGCGCCAAACCTCTCACGGCTTTTTCAACACCTAGAGGTTTGTTCCAATGGAATTTTATGCCTTTCGGTCTTATGAACGCACCAGCTACATTCGTACGCATGATGCGCCGAATCCTATCTTATCGGTCAGATGTCATTGCATATCTAGACGACATCTGTCTTTTCAGCGATACTTGGGAAGATCACTATTCAGGGTTAGATGAATTGCTGTCTACTTTGCGTGAGCACAACCTGACAGCGAAACCCTCTAAAGCCTATATTGGTTTTAGCGAAATTTCTTTCCTAGGCCACCGAGTTGGTCATGGTTTCCTAAAGACAGAGGACCATAATACTAGTAAGATACTTAACATCTCAATCCCTAAGACTAAAAAACAGGTGAGAAGTCTGTTAGGTCTTATTCAATTTTATGGCAGATTCATTCAGAATCTATCCTCTATCATGGCACCTCTTTCAACACTTCTAAAGAAAGGTTCGCCTAATGTGGTCCACTGGTCTCAGGAATGCCAATGCTCTCTGGATAAGATTAAAACACTGTTTTCAACACCACCTATTTTAGTGCTACCCACTAAAGATAAGACATTCGTTCTTCGTAGTGACGCTTCATCCACTGGGATTGGAGCGGCACTAATGCAAGAGTACTCTGGAACTCTGCATCCTGTAATGTATATTTCCAGAAAACTTAATGCGGCAGAAAGGAATTATTCGGTTTTAGACCGTGAGCTATTAGCTATGGTTTGGTCGATCCTCAAACTACAGAGATTCCTTCTAGGCGCACATTTCATAGTAGAAACCGACCAAAAAGCTCTTACTGCTATACAGAGTAAGAATTTGAAGAGCTCGAGGTCTACTCGATATGCAATTGCTCTTCAACCTTTTCATTTCTCTGTGCGAGCTATTCGTGGATCAGATAATGTGATGGCAGACATTCTGTCAAGATGCCCACATGATTCCACATAACTATTAGGGCTTAGACTTCTTGATATGTCTAGTTCTATAGTAGTTCCTTTTCTATATCATGATAGATACACATTCGTAATTTAATAATATAATGATTGTATCACTACATAGCGGTTCATTGATGTTTATTCACCGCTGTGCTTTGATGATTTTTTCTTCATAAATCATAAATTTAAGATATCTAATACGAAATGATGATATGAATTTTTTAGGCATTGTGTAATTGCCAGAATTGTATTATACTTTGATGACACCTTCCTGGAAAAATATACTTGTAGAGAAATAATTTCTCTCAGTTTATGAGACACATTCTCACCAGTCGCTCCATAAGTCGACTTAGCCTCATATTAGGCGTTATAGGTATTCCTGATATTTTCATCTGCGCATTATTCATGCGTTGTGAGCCTATTGTACGTTGCTCCTAGATGTATTTCAAAAAAAAAAAAAATGTTCCATTTTTTTTTTTTCCCGGGAGGTGTGGTAAGACTGTTACGTGCAGTCTTTGATATCTTACAATATTATACATTGGTATACTTGTTATGTTCGCAAATATTTTGTAAACAAAATAGTGCTTAAGGAAAAGTCATTATTGAGTTACTTCCCTTGAAAGTTGTGTCGGCTCTTTCGATCGAACTCCGCGGATGAGTCCAGTTTTCTGCGATTTATTCTTTGTTTGGGTAGTAATAGATTGTTCTTGCTTCAGAATATCTATGGCCTGAATTTATGTGTATTGTTTGTCTGAGTAGGACGAGTCTGTCTTATATTTGTATATCTTTACATATCTAAGTCGAACTATATGTTCTGTTGTCTCTAGAGAGGTCAAAGGCTATTCGGCGGATGTGTCGCTAGAGTGTGGTGTGATTTGGCTTCGTCCTGATAGGGACTGTGTTTTCTATGTCGGCTTGTCGCCGGGGAAAAAGTGATCTCAGTATTTGTGGGGAAAGTGATAGTCGTCTAGACCTATCGTGTATGCTTTACCCCAGTGTTTATTCGTATTGCCAAGGAATGGCAGAATCATATTTCTGATACCAAGGTAATAATAGACACTCTTATGAACTCTCGTACGAAGCCACCATTTTCGATAGGTACGATTTGAATGTCTAAGAGAATATATTTGACTCGATGAAAACGACTTCGATTCCTAGCAGCACTATATCCTGTAGAATGCAGTCAATTGTTCATGATCAAATCTACAGAGCAATGAAAGATTTAATGAATGACTAACTTTAGGACAGATTCATTATCTGTATCCAAACGTGAGTGACAGCTCACGAGTGAAGCCATCTTGGAACCAAAACATGTAGTGACTTTCAAGAAGAGAAAGGGATGCCCGTATTATCGCTTGATTAGTCCAGAGATCACTGCTACACATGAGAACCCATTGCTAGCGGTTCAATATTATTATATGAAAAAAACTGTGCTGAACCTTATGTTAAAGAATCTTCGCTAGACGAGATGAGGTAGAAGCCATCTTGGATATTGTTTATAATCTGACGTGCTTTGTCAGTAAACTCAGTTGATATATATATGGGCAATACTGAATGCTTGGCTACTGACAGTCCATTATAATATTATTCTACATGAGTGCCCATGTAACATAACATTGCAAGACCAGTTATCCACTGTACCATGATGTATTATGCCAACCTGTGATTTGTCACTATCTGTGCTGTCGAGTGTGTACGTCCAATTAAACTTTAGTAAAGGTACACAGTCGTTGGTGTCGATGACTTCCAGCCATACATGAGTGTGAGAAAAGAACATTTGTCAACACCACGAACTCTTCCTATCATTCGCACATTATACACTCCATCTATGTCTACACACCACTGCGTAGGTCAAGTTGACATTCCATACTCGAACCACGAGCAACACAACAACACAGTATTTAACTCTGGTGATGTTCGAGCGAGCTTCAGATTTCTCAGCATGTCTCTTGCTCAGGGCAAGGGTCTTGTATTAAGAGTTTATCAACTGATGATGATGATGATGTCTGCTTCCATCCACTTATATTTATCTTTTGGTGGACATCATTAACGGGAATAAATAACACTTTATCAACTGGTGGACCAGCTTTCTGGGTTTGACCTCGCAGAAGTTCAGAAGTCAACAGATTACCGATACCAGACCGTTTCCTGTGGCTGATACGACATACTTGCAGTATTGGTTTGCTATTTGTCAACACTTTGTCACGTGACCTGTCAAGTGAATGCAGTATGTAGGTCAGCGTTGTTGACATTTTTACATTAGACATTACAGAGTTTCACAGAACAGTTGGATCAATTCTTGTCAATATTAACAGGAAGACAGTATTAGTGAACTAAGAAGTCCTATTTTCATCGATGGATCTTCTTGTTTTCTGTATATGAACTTTAATATTTAAGGCCAGAATGTTTAATTGAATAAAGTGGCAGTTTGTTTGTTTTCATAAAAATAACTTTGCCATTACTGTAAAACTGAGCCTATTTTGCAACACATACTATCATACACATAATTTATATATATTTATGTTTACATGTTATTTGTTTGTATAGTATGTTAGTTTCTATGTCAGCGGGTTGTGTTTAAGGTTGGGCGGCGTCCTCACAACAGAATATCCCACGTCATAGAGGGTCCGTTGTGGGCGTTTTCTATAGGTGCAATTTTCTTGATTGAAAATTTGCTGCGACAACTGTTGCTTTTGTGTTAGCTGTGAAGACTGTAATTATTGTTATTTTTGTAATATTTCTTTGTTCTTTAGTTTTGTTTTGATTTGTTTGTAATTTGTTGGTCTAACCTTTTCTATCTTTCTGTTCTATTCACAATTTATATTCATATACTGTGACGTCATTTGTGTTGTTATTCTTTGCAGATTCAGTGATTATTTTCATTGATTTCCCTATTTGATTTATTTTGATTTCTGCAAACGTTCTTGTATTGTCAGTCCTATTTGTACTTTATGTATTCTGTTGGTTGACATATGTTTTATATAGGTATATTTCATAAGACACAATTGCCTGTGCACTGCACTTGGATTATGGTATAAACCAGTACCTGATTATTATTACTATTATACAAGACCTTATTAAGGCTTGTGACCCACAGATATTGGGATAGTATACTGATTAATCAAGTCATTAAGAACTTGTGGTATTATTATTGGTTCAGGTGATTAGTATTATTGTTAGACATCATGTCTACATTAGAATACTTCATTACACAAGGGAAAGCCCTTGATAAGACTGGTCAACAATTAGAACAATGGGCTGTTGCTCAATATGACAAAGCATTAGCTGCAGAAGAGAAAAAAGCTGCTGCAGAAGAAAGAAAAGCTATGGCTGAAGAGAAAAGATTAGAAAGAGAAGCTGAGGCTGCTGCTGAACAAAAGAAATTGCAGATGCAGGTGGAGGAAAGGAGATTTGAAGCTGAACAAAAAAAAATTAGAAAGAGAAGCTGCTGCTGAACAAAAAAGATTAGACAGTGAAGCTGAACAAAAAAGATTAGACAGTGAAGCTGAACAAAAAAGATTAGACAGGGAAGCTGAACAAAAAAAATTAGAAAGAGAAGCTGCTGCTGAACAAAAAAGATTAGACAGAGAGGCTGAAGAAAAAAAAGCAATAAGAGAACATGAATTTGAGTTGGAGAAATTGAGATTGACAAGTATGAGTAATGTTAATCAGGCATCTAGTGGTAATGGTAAACCTTCTACTTACAAGGTTAAGGTTCCACCGTTCAATCAGTCCAGTGACGATATTACATTCTGGCTGGATAGATTTGAACGTTCTTGTCGTACACATAATGTGGATAAATCACAATACGCTAATCAATTAGCAGAAAACTTGAAAGGTGAATCTTTGACTAGATTATGCCTTGTAGCAGAAGCAGATAAGGATAATTATGATGTCATTAGGGCGGCTTTGATAAAAAAAATATCAGCTAAGTGAGGAAGGCTATCGCCTTTTATTTAAAACGATGGTGCCTGAGACGGGTGTAGAATTCTCAGAATTCACTGCAAAGGCACGTCTCACAGTTGATCGTTGGATTGAGCTTTCCAAAACAGAAAAAAACGTATGAAGGACTTATGGATTTGTTGCTCAGAGATAAGATTATGTCATGTGTGAACAAACCCTTCCTCGAATTTATACATGAGCGTAAACCCAAATCTCTAAAAGAAATGGAAGAATATTGTTCCCAATATGTCACTGCACACCCCGACGTGACTTTTGGCAACACTAAGATTAAGGAGAGTATGCCAGTTGCTTCAGCAACACCATACAATCCCAATTATTCACACAGATTTCAGGGACCTCAAAACAGATTTGATAAAAAAGGTAACCATAATAGTTATCAAAACCAGGTAACCAATCATTTCAGGGTTCTTCTTCAAAGAACTGGAGACGACCTGATAGCTCTCGACACAGGGGTGGTCATAATTATAGGAATTTCCGTAGAGGAAGTAATTATAGAAACTATCAGGGTTATCCGTCTTGGAGTCAACAAGATCATAATTACAGAGATACTCATTATAATGAATATGATAATGGTAACCAAGGGAACTATGACTCAAACCCAAATAGGGGTTACAATAGAGGTAACAATAACTACAGAGGTGATAATAACCGAGGTAGATCTCAAAACAAAAGACATAAACCACATTTTCAGGCAAACTCTGTACAACAAGAGTCCCATGAAGCCTATAAACAGAGTAAAGATAATAATGATGCTAGTAATATGGCATGTGCCGCTTTTGATTTTGGGAGAGCATCTCAGTGCCCCCAATGCAAAACGTTATTTGAGCCAACCACAGTGTCTACTTTAAGCTGTGGCCATCCTCTTCCTGCTCTTCCGGCATCAGTCGCGCATGATGGAAGAGGTTCTCTTGTCTTACATAAGGGTTTAGTGAATAACAATCCAGTCTCTGTGCTATTTGATTCTGGATGCACCACAATTGGTGTTAGGCAGTCACTCGTAGATCCTTCCCGCGCCACTGGACAAGTAGTCAAATGTGTAACATTTGGCGGCACATTAGAGAAATACTCTACTGCTATCATTAGGATTGCTACTCCTTTCTTTACAGGAGATGTACACGCATGTCTTCTCTTCCGAATCCGATCGCTGACCTCATCATCGGTCGCATTCATGGAGTCAAGGAATGCACTCCGCAACAAATTTCCACGTGGGAAAGGCAAAACATGCAGATTGCTAACGCTGTAGTCACTAGAGCTCAGGCTCTTAATATGCCTCAAACTTCATCTACTGAAGATAATGAAGTGCATAACCAAGATAATCCCTTGGTAATTTCTCGTGACTCGTTTATAAAACAGCAAGAAGATGATCCCACTCTGAAGAAATTCTTCATTCTTGCAACTAAAGGTGATCCGAATAAAGACACAAGTCGTAAATCGTGGATTACAAAGAAGAATGGCGTACTTGTACGTATGGTTCAAGACTCCATTACGTCAAGTCATTCTCAAATCCTGGTTCCCAAGAATTTGAGAGTTAAAATTTTGCAGCACGCTCACGACTCTCAGTGTGCTGGACACATGGGTTTTTCCCGTACTAAGTCAAGAGTCCTTGCGGCTTTCTTTGGCCATTGGTAAACAAGGACATACGGATTTATTGTCGATCTTGTAAAGTATGTCAGGAAGTTAAATCCAAAGGTCCACGGCATGCTGCACCCATTCAGGCGGCGGACATTCCTATTCGGCCGTTCCAAAAAATGGCCATAGACATAATTGGTCCATTTAAGATCAAGTCTGCCAGAGGACATCAGTTTATCTTGACGTGTGTTGATATGTGCACACGTTGGCCAGAGGCTATTCCTCTGAAGAGCATTACTACTGCTGATATTGCAGATGCTCTTTGGCTTATATTTTCCCGTCTGGGGTTCCCCGGAGAGATATTGTCAGACCATGGCACCCAACTAATATCAGATACCATGTCTCAAGTAATGTCTACTCTGCAGATAGATAGATCTTTAAGTAGTATCTACCATCCAATGTCTAATGGTATGGTCGAACGCCTTAATAGAACACTTAAAAACTTACTGGGGAAGATAACTGAGGATCATCCTCAAGACTGGGACAGAGTTTTACCTGCGGCCCTCTTCGCTTACAGAGAGGTACCCAATGAACATACGGGATTTTTTCTCCCTTTGAACTCGTCTTTGGCGCGCGTCCGCGTGGCCCTATGTCGTTGCTTCACGATCTCATAACATCTGACAATATTGACGATGACACAAAGTCATCCTACGAATATGTCATCGCGTTGAGACAAAAAATTATCGAAGCATGCAAATTAGCAACTTCTTCTTCTGAATTTGCGAAACAGAAGGCAAGGCAATTTGCCAATAAGAAGAGATGCTTACGACAACTTTGTCCTGGTGACAAAGCATTTGTATTACTACCTTGTAGGGAAAACAGATTACTTATTTCTTGGAAAGGTCCGTACGATATAATATCGAAAATTTCCGATGTCGACTATATTGTCGATATTGATGGGAAGCATAAAACCTTCCACATCAATATGCTTACTGAATTCCATGAACGTCCGGATTATTTGCAACCCATTTTCCAAGCAACGGACAAGTCTCCAGTACAACATGGTCATTACTCATCACTGTCCGTGATACAGGATGAGGAAACAAGTTTTTCAGATGTAAATCTTCCTCTTCCAATGATCCCACTTCATTCTAGTGAATCATGGAAGAACGTTACTGTCTCTCCTGATTTGTCTCTAGGAGAACAGCGACAAGTTTCAACTATGTTGCAAACATTTCAGGATGTACTCACTGACATCCCTGGACAAACGCATGTCATTGAACATGACATTGTTCTAACTGACCATACTCCTATTAGGGTTAGACCTTATCCTATACCTATACATTTTCAAGCACAGGTCGAGAAAGAGTTGGATGAGATGATAGATTTGAAAATAATCGAACCATCCACCTCTGCATATTCTTCGCCGATGGTTATTGTGCGTAAAAAAGACAATAACATACGTCTTTGCGTTGACTATCGAAAATTGAATCAAGTAACGAAGTTCGATGCCGAACCTATGCCTTTACTGGAAGAGCTACTTACTCGACTCTCCAAATCTCATTTTTTCACTAAACTTGATTTGTCTAAAGGATATTGGCAAGTTCCTTTATCTGAACGCGCCAAACCTCTCACGGCTTTTTCAACACCTAGAGGTTTGTTCCAATGGAATTTTATGCCTTTCGGTCTTATGAACGCACCAGCTACATTCGTACGCATGATGCGCCGAATCCTATCTTATCGGTCAGATGTCATTGCATATCTAGACGACATCTGTCTTTTCAGCGATACTTGGGGAAGATCACTATTCAGGGTTAGATGAATTGCTGTCTACTTTGCGTGAGCACAACCTGACAGCGAAACCCTCTAAAGCCTATATTGGTTTTAGCGAAATTTCTTTCCTAGGCCACCGAGTTGGTCATGGTTTCCTAAAGACAGAGGACCATAATACTAGTAAGATACTTAACATCTCAATCCCTAAGACTAAAAAACAGGTGAGAAGTCTGTTAGGTCTTATTCAATTTTATGGCAGATTCATTCAGAATCTATCCTCTATCATGGCACCTCTTTCAACACTTCTAAAGAAAGGTTCGCCTAATGTGGTCCACTGGTCTCAGGAATGCCAATGCTCTCTGGATAAGATTAAAACATTGTTTTCAACACCACCTATTTTAGTGCTACCCACTAAAGATAAGACATTCGTTCTTCGTAGTGACGCTTCATCCACTGGGATTGGAGCGGCACTAATGCAAGAGTACACTGGAACTCTGCATCCTGTAATGTATATTTCCAGAAAACTTAATGCGGCAGAAAGGAATTATTTGGTTTTAGACCGTGAGCTATTAGCTATGGTTTGGTCGATCCTCAAACTACAGAGATTCCTTCTAGGCGCACATTTCATAGTAGAAACCGACCAAAAAGCTCTTACTGCTATACAGAGTAAGAATTTGAAGAGCTCGAGGTCTACTCGATATGCAATTGCTCTTCAACCTTTTCTTTTCTCTGTGCGAGCTATTCGTGGATCAGATAATGTGATGGCAGACATTCTGTCAAGATGCCCACATGATTCCACATAACTATTAGGGCTTAGACTTCTTGATATGTCTAGTTCTATAGTAGTGTAGTGAAATTGACAGAGATACAACGGTAAAATCCCTCCAAAGATAACATTTAAGGATAAAAACATAATGCGTAGGCTGCGAATAGTACATGATCGCCTAGACCGCGGGTCATCATCCTCCATAATAATTGACTTGCTAAACAGGAGGGGAACGGCGGATCAAAAAGGAAAAAAATATGACTGGAAAGATTGCGTGAGACTAGAAAGGCTAAGGAGGCGCAAGTGGGGGGGGGGGAAACGGAGAAAAGTCACGTTTCCCAAGTTGACATAAAAAGTAAGCAACTCGACAGAAGGGACCTTAGATATGTTACGCCACAGTCATTTATTGGACGCTTTTGCAATACCAAGCCCTTGATTTGAATTCAGCGGCTAAAACGCAGATGTTTGGAATATTACACAATTTAAAAAGTATTTTTTTTTAATATTAATGTTAGGAATATAAAAATTAGCTGGCCGGATGGCCTATTCTGAGCAGTGAACTAATATGTTCTTACTTTTACAGACGGATAGATAATATTGAAGATAATGACAAAAGACAGTGTTGTTCACATCATCGACAGACTGTATTGAATCTAAAAGTGTCGCTAATTGCACAAAAAAACACGACCTCGAAACGCAGGTGTTCAAATTTACTTAGTATGGAGGAGAGGGTTTTTGGGTGGTAGCTGTGTCTAAATATAACTTTTAACGACAAAATTTTGGAGGGGAGAGAAAGGTTGGTTCAAAAATCAAGTACATTTTGTAGAAACACAAGTAGAGACGGACAGACTAACAGATAACCATCCATACTTGACTGAAGCATGACTGAAATGACTTTATGGTAGGAAATTTGAATTTAAAATAAACCTAGGCAGTGATTGGCCACAGACAATCATATCATTAGCGCTCAGACGCGAAAGTGGGGCCATTCTTCAATAGTTGTTCAGTGATAGACACAGATTTTAAAGTGTGGTGATTTCCATATGAAAGAAAGTGTAATAAATTTAGGGACGCCATACTATAGCCAGCAGCTCAGCTGAGTTTTGCTAGCAATTCTGTGTTATTTATTCATAATCTGAGCTGCGAGTTTCTGTTGTCAACCAAGCAGTGACTATTCAGTTGGTGACTTTACTCGAGTGTATCTGTGCAGTACTTGTGACAGAGACCACCATTATTGCCCGCCAGCACAGAGAGGTGGGACCACCAGATTTCAGCACCAGAGCTACAACTAAAAGATGAGTGAGCCTCTGGTCTGCTGGACATTCACCAACCCCGTTTAGTTACTAATACCCTCATAAAAATTCCCACCATTTTCTGGACACTGTGTAGTCAATATAGACAGGTGTGATGAGGCCACCCCAACAGCACAAACATTAACTATCCTCCCAAGTAGATGACTACTAGAACATTTTAATAAAACTAACTAGTATAGTACATATATATGTACACTATTGCATTTATGATATAATATTCCATGCATTTCTTTCATAATCTCTAAATCCTTTTAAGTTCTGGTCAACCTAAAAAATTGATCCAGAACAAAATAAATGTAATATAATTCTATCAAAAAATTTTACACACGTGAGTTAGTTCAGTGTAACACCACTACATAAATTGGGGTCTTGTCCAGGGATAATTAGCCCAACAGTAATATTAGGATCTCCTGGTGGGAGAAATAAAAGTAGGGAAATAAATTGTAAAATTTCCTTTAAAATTAAAAGTGTCCCTGCAGATAAAAGTTGGTGAATCTTCACAGCCAGTAATAATTAATTAGTTAACTGGTTAGTTAGAATTGGTTAGACTATAGTCATAAGAAGTACTTAGTGTATTTACTGGTTAGAGATTTAGCTTGTATATTATTATATTGTCTAAAAAGTATGGCGGAGCTGGCAAAATTTAGATCAGCTGCTGTGCTCACCGCGAAGGAGATGGGAATGGATGGTCAAATTTTAATTCAATACGTAACGGCTGAATGTGATAAATATATTGAACGGGAAGAAAGGAGGTTAGCTGAAGAGAAGAGGTTAGAGGCTGATAGAGAAATTAAGAGGCTGCAGATTGAGGCAGAAGAAAAACGACAGCAAAGGGAGGCAGAAGAAAAAAGATTGACTGCCGTAAGGGAGGCAGAAGAAAAAAGATTGACTGCCGAAAGGGAGGCAGAAGATAGAAGGTTGCAAAGGGAGCACGAATTACGACTAAGGGAGCTGGAATTACAAGGCCCGGCTCCTGAAAATGGTGCCAGCCCTTTTGCCTCAGATGCTACGCCTAGTCTGGGAGCCTCAAACTCAGCTATGGGGTTTCATTTAGACCATTTTGTTGAAAAAGACGATGACATAGAGGGGTACCTAGGACGTTTTGAGTTATTAGCTACTACATATGGGTTAGAGAGAGAGAGGTGGAGTTTAAAGCTATCACAAGGATTGAGGGGTACTTCTTATGAAGTATTTGCTAAAATGAACAGGGAAGACCAAGACAATTATGACATGTTAAAACAGGCTTTGTTATTAAGGTACGAGAAGAATGGTGAATTTTATCGTAAGAAATTTAGAAATGCCAAACTGTTGTCTGGGGAGACCTACCACCAATTCTCTGCCAGACTAGAAACCTATTTGGAGAAATGGACGGCTCTGGGGAAGACCCAAGATCTTAAGGAAATGATCATGATTGAGCAATTGAGAGAGTCCATGGCTCCAGACATGAGAAAATTTCTCATGGAACAAGGTGCAGAGAAGTTGGGGGAAATTTTAAATGTTGCTGAGAGGTATCAGGCAGCTCAGGCAGAGGTAAGTGGTGCTAAAAAGAAGCACATAGACAATTTTAAAGCTCCACAGCAATTTAATAAATTTGATAATAGAGAGCAGGGAAATAAAGGTAGGACAAACTTTGAGCGGCCAAGAAATGACTATCGCGACAGAAACTCACAGTTCAATGACCAAAAGTTCAATGAAAGAAAACCGTTGAACCAAGGGAAAGATGGTGTAAATGGTGCAAGAAGGATAACCATAACACCGAATTTTGTAGAAGGAAACCTTCAAACATTGCTGCAATGAAGTCGGGGACGCAAAGATTAAAGGTTAATCCTAAAGGACAACAGGAACCTTATCACCCCCCAGTTTGTGAGGATGTTATTTGTAATGGGGTCACCATAAGGTGCCTTTATGATACAGGTTTGGATTATGATTCAGTTGTGAAGTCTAGCCTAGTGGACCCAAGTCAGTATACCACAGAAACAGTGGAAATACAAGGGGCGACTAAGGACATACCACTCATGACACTTCCCATCGCAAGGATAACGGTGAAAACTCGCTATGTGGAAGGAGAAATCAGAGCAGCAGTGATAGATGAACCAATCTACCCTCTGATATTGGGGTGTAGATACGTCTTCTTGGGGAATCCCGAGAAACCTGTGATCATGGCGACAGTGCAGACCAGGTCACAGAAGAAGGAGGAAGAAGGTGAACCTATAAACGCTCATCCAGAGGAGATGAGGAAGGCGCAGGCTGAGGATAGGACACTCAAGCCCTGTTTTAAAAAATTGCCCAAATGCCACACACCTCCGAGCAAGGGGGAATATTTCATGAAGAACAAACTCTTATACAGGAAGGCCGGAACTGGAACAAATGGTCACAACCAGCTGGTTCTTCCCATTTCATATAGAGATAAAGTGATGGAACTCGGGCATGCGATTCCCTTCAGTGGTCACATGGGGATCAGCGCCACAGGACAGCGTATAGCTTGTCATTACTTCTGGCCAGGGATAACGGAGGATATAAAAAGATATGTCAAATCCTGCCCAGAATGTCAAAGGGTAGCTCCAAAGCACTGGACTGCTCCTGCAACTCTAGGGGAAATGCCCATAGTGGGAACACCTTTTGAGAGGGTTGCAGTGGATATTGTAGGACCTCTCACTCGGACCAAGAGGAGGAACAGTTACATCCTTACTCTGGTGGACACTTGTTCTATGTGGGGAGAGGCGGTAGCCCTGCCATCAATTGATTCAAAACATGTAGCAGAGGCACTACTTACAATATTTACCCGATTAGGATTCCCGCATCAAATCTTGACGGATAATGGTTCTCAGTTCAAGGGGAAACTAACGGAAGAAGTTTTTAAGCTATTTCAAGCCAGGCACTTTCATTGTAGTCCGTACCATCCACAAGGGAACGGCCAGGTAGAGAGGTTCAATGGGACTCTCATTTCTATCCTGAGAAAGCTGGCACACGAAAAACCGGATCTGTGGGATCAATTCCTGCCCGCCGCATTGTTTGCGTATCGGGAGGTACCACATAGTTCAACCGGGATGGCTCCCGCAACTCTGCTATTTGGGAGGCCAATAAAAGGTCCATTAGAAGCCCTATTAAGGACCTGGACAGATGAGAAGGCGGAAGAGACTGTTACCTCATCGTATCAATATGTGAACGAACTGACCACTCGTTTGAAAGCTGGATGGAAACTGGCAAATGATAATTTGAAACAAGCCAGGAAGAAACATGCAGCATATTTTAATAGGAAGGCAAAGGACAGGGAACTGGCAGTCGGAGAGAAGGTGAGGGAGAGAGTTCAACAGGTTCTGGAGGAACATACAGATGTATTAACAGATAAACCAGGCCATACAAATTTGCTACAGTATGACATGAAACTGGTAGACTCAAACCCAATCTGTATGAGAGCCTATTCTATTCCGTTCGCGAAGGAGAAGGCATTGAAGGAAGAAATAGAGTATTTGTTGAAGGAGGGGATTATTTCGCACAGTGAATCATCTTTTAGTTCTAGTGTCGTTTTGTTGAGAAAACCGTCTGGGGAACACAGACTGTGCATAGATTACAGGAAACTGAATGCTGTCACAGAAGGACAAGTGGATCCATTACCAGACACAAAACAGTTATTTGCCAGACTGAACAAGGCAAAATACTTTTCAAAGGTGGATCTTAGTAAAGGCTATTACCAGATCCCAGTGAAACCTGAAGTGAGACCTTATTTGGCTTTTAGCACTTCGGATGGACATTATGAATTCAATATGCTACCATTCGGACTGAAAAATGCTCCGAGTGTGTTTTCAAGGATGATGCGCAAATTGTTGGATCCCCTGAATAACCCATGTATCACGAATTTCATGGATGATATTCTCGTCGCCACAGAGACATTTGAAGAACACATTGAAGCTCTGGAGATGTTGTTTGATAGACTTCGGGAGGCAAACTTAACTGCTAGGCCAACAAAATGTTGTATTGGATGCAAGGAGTTGGAATTCTTGGGACACACTGTATATCAGGGTAATATGACCCCTGATCCTAAGAATTTGGAAAAACTGCAGAGAGCACCTAGGCCACAAACAAAAAAGGACGTGCGATCATTCGTGTCGTTATGCGGATTTTATCAGAAATACATCAAAAATTTTAACGCTATTTGTGCTCCTCTGACTGATCTGACTCGCAAGGGACTTCCAGATAAAATTATTTGGACTGCACAATGTGAACTAGCGTTCCAAGAGTTAAAGGAAAAACTCACTAGCAAGCCTATTCTCAAACTGCCTGATTTGACACAGGACTTTGTCTTAAGAACCGATGCAAGTAATGTAGGACTAGGAGGGGCTTTGTTGCAAAGATCAGCTTCACCTGATGGGGAACTGAAACCAGTCGCTTATGCAAGCCGCAAATTGAATAAGGCGGAACAACGATACTCCACAAGCGAAAAGGAATGTTTAGCATTAATCTGGGCAATAAAGAAGTTTCAAATCTATCTGTATGGTAGGACATTTGTGGTGGAGACGGACCATCAGCCTCTCGTGTTCTTGTCTCAGGCTAAGCATGGAAACGCAAGATTGCTGAGGTGGTCTTTATTGCTTCAACCTTATCAGTTCAGTATCCAATATATCCCAGGCAAATTGAATGTCGGTGCAGATTTCCTCAGTCGGCACCCCTGTGATCAAAATTAGAGTAGTGGCAGACGTGAGGAGTAATTTTACCTATGTGTATCGCTGGTTTTGGAACTTGCCATAGGCATGTTTTCAAGTGGGGAGATGTGTAGTGAAATTGACAGAGATACAACGGTAAAATCCCTCCAAAGATAACATTTAAGGATAAAAAACATAATGCGTAGGCTGCGAATAGTACATGATCGCCTAGACCGCGGGTCATCATCCTCCATAATAATTGATTTGCTAAACAGGAAGGGAACGGCGGATCAAAAAGGAAAAAAATATGACTGGAAAGATTGCGTGAGACTAGAAAGGCTAAGGAGACGCAATTGGGGGGGAAACGGAGAAAAGTCACGTTTCCCAAGTTGACATAAAAAGTAAGCAACTCGACAGAAGGGACCATAGATATGTTATGCCACAGTCATTTATTGGACGCTTTTGCGATACCAAGCCCTTGATTTGAATTCAGCGGCTAAAACGCAGATGTTTGGAATATTACAAAATTTAAAAAGTATTTTTTTTTTTAATATTAATGTTAGGAATATAAAAATTAGCTGGCCGGATGGCCTATTCTGAGCAGTGAACTAATATGTTCTTACTTTTACAGACGGATAGATAATATTGAAGATAATGACAAAAGACAGTGTTGTTCACATCATCGACAGACTGTATTGAATCTAAAAGTGTCGCTAATTGCACAAAAAAACACGACCTCGAAACGCAGGTGTTCAAATTTACTTAGTATGGAGGAGAGGGATATTTGTGGTGGCTGTGTCTAAAAATAACTTTTAACGACAAAATTTTGGAGGGGAGAGAAAGGTTGGTTCAAAAATCGAGTACATTTTGTAGAAACACAAGTAGAGACGGACAGACTAACAGATAACCATCCATACTTGACTGAAGCATGACTGAAATGACTTTATGGTAGGAAATTTGAATTTAAAATAAACCTAGGCAGTGATTGGCCACAGACAATCATATCATTAGCGCTCAGACGCGAAAGTGGGGCCATTCTTCAATAGTTGTTCAGTGATAGACACAGATTTTAAAGTGTGGTGATTTCCATATGAAAGAAAGTGTAATAAATTTAGGGACGCCATACTATAGCCAGCAGCTCAGCTGAGTTTTGCTAGCAATTCTGTGTTATTTATTCATAATCTGAGCTGCGAGTTTCTGTTGTCAACCAAGCAGTGACTATTCAGTTGGTGACTTTACTCGAGTGTATCTGTGCAGTACTTGTGACAGAGACCACCATTATTGCCCGCCAGCACAGAGAGGTGGGACCACCAGATTTCAGCACCAGAGCTACAACTAAAAGATGAGTGAGCCTCTGGTCTGCTGGACATTCACCAACCCCGTTTAGTTACTAATACCCTCATAAAAATTCCCACCATTTTCTGGACACTGTGTAGTCAATATAGACAGGTGTGATGAGGCCACCCCAACAGCACAAACATTAAATATCCTCCCAAGTAGATGACTACTAGAACATTTTAATAAAACTAACTAGTATAGTACATATATATGTACACTATTGCATTTATGATATAATATTCCATGCATTTCTTTTATAATCTCTAAATCCTTTTAAGTTCTGGTCAACCAAAAAAATTGATCCAGAACAAAATAAATGTAATTCTATCAAAAAATTTTACACACGTGAGTTAGTTCAGTGTATTTTATCATTTATTAATATTATTAGTCTTGTTAAATATCTGTGGGTATATCTATAACCTATTACACCACACTACATAGCATAACCCTAGACACTTTACGTAGCCACATTCATTAAAAAAAATTAAGTGTGAGGTCGTAGTGGTAGCAAGAAAGGCCTTCTGACAATTCTCAACTACATTTTATCTCAGGAGCCTTCACAGCTGGCCTCATACAATTACATTTAGTAATATCAACATCATACAATACCATCAACACCACTACAAGTAGTTCCTTTTCAATATCATGATAGATACACATTCGTAATTTAATAATATAATGATTGTATCACTACATAGCGGTTCATTGATGTTTATTCACCGCTGTGCTTTGATGATTTTTTTCTTCATAAATCATAAATTTAAGATATCTAATACGAAATGATGATATGAATTTTTTAGGCATTGTGTAATTGCCAGAATTGTATTATACTTTGATGACACCTTCCTGGAAAAATATACTTGTAGAGAAATAATTTCTCTCAGTTTATGAGACACATTCTCACCAGTCGCTCCATAAGTCGACTTAGCCTCATATTAGGCGTTATAGGTATTCCTGATATTTTCATCTGCGCATTATTCATGCGTTGTGAGCCTATTGTACGTTGCTCCTAGATGTATTTCAAAAAAAAAAAAAGTTTCATTTTTTTTTTCCCGGGAGGTGTGGTAAGACTGTTACGTGCAGTCTTTGATATCTTACAATATTATACATTGGTATACTTGTTATGTTCGCAAATATTTTGTAAACAAAATAGTGCTTAAGGAAAAGTCATTATTGAGTTACTTCCCTTGAAAGTTGTGTCGGCTCTTTCGATCGAACTCCGCGGATGAGTCCAGTTTTCTGCGATTTATTCTTTGTTTGGGTAGTAATAGATTGTTCTTGCTTCAGAATATCTATGGCCTGAATTTATGTGTATTGTTTGTCTGAGTAGGACGAGTCTGTCTTATATCTGTATATCTTTACATATCTAAGTCGAACTATATGTTCTGTTGTCTCTAGAGAGGTCAAAGGCTATTCGGCGGATGTGTCGCTAGAGTGTGGTGTGATTTGGCTTCGTCCTGATAGGGACTGTGTTTTCTATGTCGGCTTGTCGCCGGGGAAAAAGTGATCTCAGTATTTGTGGGGAAAGTGATAGTCGTCTAGACCTATCGTGTATGCTTTACCCCAGTGTTTATTCGTATTGCCAAGGAATGGCAGAATCATATTTCTGATACCAAGGTAATAATAGACACTCTTATGAACTCTCGTACGAAGCCACCATTTTCGATAGGTACGATTTGAATGTCTAAGAGAATATATTTGACTCGATGAAAACGACTTCGATTCCTAGCAGCACTATATCCTGTAGAATGCAGTCAATTGTTCATGATCAAATCTACAGAGCAATGAAAGATTTAATGAATGACTAACTTTAGGACAGATTCATTATCTGTATCCAAACGTGAGTGACAGCTCACGAGTGAAGCCATCTTGGAACCAAAACATGTAGTGACTTTCAAGAAGAGAAAAGGGATGCCCGTATTATCGCTTGATTAGTCCAGAGATCACTGCTACACATGAGAACCCATTGCTAGCGGTTCAATATTATTATATGAAAAAACTGTGCTGAACCTTATGTTAAAGAATCTTCGCTAGACGAGATGAGGTAGAAGCCATCTTGGATATTGTTTATAATCTGACGTGCTTTGTCAGTAAACTCAGTTGATATATATATATGGGCAATACTGATGCTTGGCTACTGACAGTCCATTATAATATTATTCTACATGAGTGCCCATGTAACATAACATTGCAAGACCAGTTATCCACTGTACCATGATGTATTATGCCAACCTGTGATTTGTCACTATCTGTGCTGTCGAGTGTGTACGTCCAATTAAACTTTAGTAAAGGTACACAGTCGTTGGTGTCGATGACTTCCAGCCATACATGAGTGTGAGAAAAGAACATTTGTCAACACCACGAACTCTTCCTATCATTCGCACATTATACACTCCATCTATGTCTACACACCACTGCGTAGGTCAAGTTGACATTCCATACTCGAACCACGAGCAACACAACAACACAGTATTTAACTCTGGTGATGTTCGAGCGAGCTTCAGATTTCTCAGCATGTCTCTTGCTCAGGGCAAGGGTCTTGTATTAAGAGTTTATCAACTGATGATGATGATGATGTCTGCTTCCATCCACTTATATCTATCTTTTGGTGGATATCATTAACGTGGAAAATAAACAGTGACCACTTTATCAACTGGTGGACCAGCTTTCTGGGTTTGACCTCGCAGAAGTTCAGAAGTCAACAGATTACCGATACCAGACCGTTTCCTGTGGCTGATACGACATACTTGCAGTATTGGTTTGCTATTTGTCAACACTTTGTCACGTGACCTGTCAAGTGAATGCAGTATGTAGGTCAGCGTTGTTGACATTTTTACATTAGACATTACAGAGTTTCACAGAACAGTTGGATCAATTCTTGTCAATATTAACAGGAAGACAGTATTAGTGAACTAAGAAGTCCTATTTTCATCGATGGATCTTCTTGTTTTCTGTATATGAACTTTAATATTTAAGGCCAGAATGTTTAATTGAATAAAGTGGCAGTTTGTTTGTTTTCATAAAAATAACTTTGCCATTACTGTAAAACTGAGCCTATTTTGCAACACATACTATCATACACATAATTTATATATATTTATGTTTACATGTTATTTGTTTGTATAGTATGTTAGTTTCTATGTCAGCGGGTTGTGTTTAAGGTTGGGGCGGCGTCCTCACAACAGAATATCCCACGTCATAGAGGGTCCGTTGTGGGCGTTTTCTATAGGTGCAATTTTCTTGATTGAAAATTTGCTGCGACAACTGTTGCTTTTGTGTTAGCTGTGAAGACTGTAATTATTGTTATTTTTGTAATATTTCTTTGTTCTTTAGTTTTGTTTTGATTTGTTTGTAATTTGTTGGTCTAACCTTTTCTATCTTTCTGTTCTATTCACAATTTATATTCATATACTGTGACGTCATTTGTGTTGTTATTCTTTGCAGATTCAGTGATTATTTTCATTGATTTCCCTATTTGATTTATTTTGATTTCTGCAAACGTTCTTGTATTGTCAGTCCTATTTGTACTTTATGTATTCTGTTGGTTGACATATGTTTTATATAGGTATATTTCATAAGACACAATTGCCTGTGCACTGCACTTGGATTATGGTATAAACCAGTACCTGATTATTATTACTATTATACAAGACCTTATTAAGGCTTGTGACCCACAGATATTGGGATAGTATACTGATTAATCAAGTCATTAAGAACTTGTGGTATTATTATTGGTTCAGGTGATTAGTATTATTGTTAGACATCATGTCTACATTAGAATACTTCATTACACAAGGGAAAGCCCTTGATAAGACTTGTCAACAATTAGAACAATGGGCTGTTGCTCAATATGACAAAGCATTAGCTGCAGAAGAGAAAAAAGCTGCTGCAGAAGAAAGAAAAGCTATGGCTGAAGAGAAAAGATTAGAAAGAGAAGCTGAGGCTGCTGCTGAACAAAAGAAATTGCAGATGCAGGTGGAGGAAAGGAGATTTGAAGCTGAACAAAAAAAAATTAGAAAGAGAAGCTGCTGCTGAACAAAAAAGATTAGACAGTGAAGCTGAACAAAAAAGATTAGACAGGGAAGCTGAACAAAAAAGATTAGACAGTGAAGCTGAACAAAAAAGATTAGACCGAGCGGCTGAAGAAAAAAAAGCAATAAGAGAACATGAATTTGAAAATTGAGATTGACAAGTATGAGTAATGTTAATCAAAAGCAGCATCTAGTGGTAAGG
>JAMPIV010020960.1:0-126136 GCA_024509875.1 Oreohelix idahoensis
CTTTCCATGTGTTTTCCTCGTCATTTTCACCTCTGTATCCAGTTCTCCGTGTGTTTTTTTTTTTTTGGTCTACCTCTGCCTCTCTTTCCCTGTGCATTCCAGAACAAGGACTGCCTTGTAATGCTATCAACAGGTGTCCTCAATGTGTGTCCTATCCATCGCCAGCGTCTTGTTTTCATCTCTTGTTCCATTACCACTTGTCTGGTTCTTTGTCATCAATTCCACAATTGGGACTTTTTGTCATACCATTTCAGTCCTTCTATTCTACGCAAGCACCTGTGTAGCGGAGGTTTTCATATTGAGCGTAGAGGTGTGATTGTGGTTGATTATCTTTGGCCAATAAAATTAAACCAGAGGGTCAACCAACTGCCACTTCGCCAACAGAGAAGTTTATAAACTTGATAAACTCAGTGGTGTCACATATACTGTATTTTATTGACAGCACGACAAAGCTCCATCTTTCATTTTAATATTCAAGAGGCTCATTTGATAACTTGGCCATACACATTTAGGTCTAATTATGCATTACATCAATGGATAATATAATTCCGTCTGTCCGTCGAAGTCGAAATAAAGTCTTTATGACGAGATCGACACAAAATATTAAAACAGCATTGTTACCGTACTTCCTTGCGCATACCAGACAACTCCGGCACACAACAGAAGTAGACGTCTTCAGAAAAGATATATCTTGGGCAGCAAATAACACATACACCAAGAAGCAAAGACACATAGGTCTTGACACCTCGAACACACGGCCAAGAATGCCACAAAAAACCGTACTCTCACGATGCGCATGTTTACGACGTCTGCTTGCATATCATTAACGACGTCATATCTTTTGGTAGGCATTGCTCCCTCCGTATAAAATCCACATGTTACAGCAAATAATACAGCTTACTCAACAAAGAAACCAATAGTGGTGTGAATAAAACAACACGTAACAAACCCCCACCCCCCACCACCTTTCGCAGAGGAAAATGAAATTTTTCTTCGTAGTAAGGTGTGAAAAACACCGACAAGTCACTGTGCATTGTCAGTAGAGGTAGGCAGATTAAACACACTAAGTGAGGTGACTGGCATGTTATTCGACTCTCTTTGTCTGCATATGAGAGACAATTAAACACCATAAGAGGTCACTGATAAATAAAAAACGTGCCTATGTCTAAACCATGTGCGCACAATTACACACAATGTATGAAGTAGTCGTCATGTCGTCCAGTACCCTAGTCAAACCATCACATGACCACACACATGAACCTCAATCATACTCATGACGACGTGAAGTAATATATGTACTTGTCAAGTCATGTCCAAAATGTTAATTCACATAAATAATTAACAAGTCAATAAAATTGTAGTGAATAGGGAAGAAAAGGCAACAAGATACCGTCATGTAAGATGAATTAACCAATATTAAATATATGTAGTAATTAATTCAAATTTAAAACAAAAAGTTTTCATTCAGTATGGATTATTTGTTTTTAAGTCAATTGAAAAAAAATAATTTAATTCTATAATAAGTAACTAGTTTGTGACAGATGAAAATTCAGCTTGTCCCTGAAATAGTCGGATATAACAAGAAGTACCCTTGAATAGCATCGGGCCCCTGAATTTGTGTGTAGTTAAATCGTCAACGTGGAATTCTACCACGCGTGCAAATTAGTATGCATCATTTCTACGTGGATTTTTACCCACGTTGAATAATTAATATATAAACAGCTATCATGCGAGGATCCAGGAGTTTCGTTTTGCCTTAGGTTTAGTTAGCCACACCTACTGC
This sequence comes from Oreohelix idahoensis, assembly GCA_024509875.1. NCBI lineage: Eukaryota > Metazoa > Mollusca > Gastropoda > Stylommatophora > Oreohelicidae > Oreohelix > Oreohelix idahoensis. The sequence goes on from JAMPIV010020960.1 coordinate 1,784, forward strand.
CTATCTTTAGGGCGATGAAAAGCAAGCATTTCCCCTACCTTTTTCTGTTATCCCGTCTAGAAGGGCGTTGCCAAAGAGGAGACGTAAGCGGTCAGTATCAAAAGACTGTGGTGGTCCCAGAAGAACGAAGCAGTTTTTACACTTACGGTTTACACGTTCATGCGAACCGGCTAAGACGGGGAAAATCGCTGGCGGACCAAGAGACGAACGGGGAAGGCTATAGCTGGCAGACGCGGTTCGAAACAAGAAAAGTTTCCTGAATCAAATAAGGTGTGAACTTTAGCATGTAGCTATTACTTACATTTCATTAACTATATATTGGCATCGCCGAAAATGCAGTTGATCATTCGTTGCCCAAAGATTGGAAGGAGTTCTAGCTTATAGTAGAATCTAACTAGAGTTTCTTTTGGATTTTCTACTATATTAAGAGTCTAATTCATTAATTCATTCTGTGCTATCGGTAAAATATTAGTTCTTGAGTGATTCAGTACTTTAGTTTTCTTCATTTATTTCACTGGATTTTGTGTTAATTTAAACCTATTAAATAAACCCATCACAAAGTTTCTCCCAGATGTAAATTAAATAATATAACTATGCCGTTATATTTCCCGAGATAATAGATGTGCAACATAATCTTAAAACCGCTAGGCGAGCGAAATTGTTTATATTAACCTCAAAATTCTATTTACATCTTTGCGTAAATTTTAAGTAATTAACTGTTCATAGCTACTGGTAATTAAATCGATAATTGGCTAAGTCACTATGTGAAATTTCTTAAAATTAAATAATTAAATACCAGAGTGATTTTACAGGTCTTACCGTCATAAACGCGGGTGTTAGATTTTAGTTACAGTATATTACTTTGTTTTCAATTTTCTCTTTTATAACAGATGGTCTTACCTTGCGATTCAACGGTTTTTTAGTTATAGAGGATATAAAAGAAAGTCACGTCCAGATGGCTTACGGCATCCCACAGTATAAGTTCCAAACCTACAAACATTGACTATAAGCGGTTAATTAACCAAACCCACGTCACATGAAAAATTGTGGTTCATGTTTAAATGGTAACTGGAACGGACAATGCCAAAGAGTTTTGCCTACATATAAAATTCTATCATAAAGTTCTCTTGCCGATGAGGCAGAACGGACAGCAACGAAATTTATTTAATTAAACCCAGAGGACAGTGAACACTTTTCCTACCACACCAACCTCTCCAAGAACATTTAAGGCAAGATTTTTCCAAGAACAGCCTGAGAGAAATATTCTACTGTTGATAGTATTTCCAGTCATTACGACAGACTCCTAGAAACAAACTTAGTCCCTATAACAATCCCTGCAATCTGAACGAATAATCCTTGCCAGGAAAAAATATAATCAACACCAACACAATAACAACCATTTCAGCGAAATCTCCAAGCGAAATTAGCAGTGGCTATACGGAGCTTTCTGGGGCTGGACTGGAACACAATAATAAGACAATATAATAGTCTTTAAGAACTGTGTGTGATTAATTCTAATGGACATATGCAGCCGACAGAGGGGGTAAGTGTGAATGAAAGCGAGCTCGCTGAATGAATTGCGAGAAAGGGAAAACGGAAATGAAAGAATTTAGTTTCTAGAATTTCACTACTAATATAACACCTCCTTGTATCTATTCTCTCACACAAGGCTGAAGGCCCACGGGAAAATTAAAATTAAGGACATATCCTAGATACCCGTCCCGTCCTACCCACGCTCCCCATTGACAATCCTTTGTTTGATCTGTGGGTAACACACCTCGGGGTGGGAGTCATTTTCCTAGTCTTTTTCCAGGTCTATGAGAATATACATTGTTTATTTATTTATTCCCTTTATGTAACTATGAATTATCACCTGATGACATGGATAACGATGTATTAACTGTTGTAACCTATTTTTTCCTTTTCTAAAGATATATAAATTTTTATATACCTTAGCTATTAGTTTCTGGTCAAACCTTCCCCTGCCCCATTATATATGTGCCCACAGTTTTTTACGTGATTCGTGTATACGTATGTACGTATTTATGTCACCACAAAATTGTTTGTGTGTGCCGTACGATAGTATAGTGTAATAGAATCAATATCTAGGAAGAAAATAACGTCTCCAGTAAGTGTGGTCCGCTCTAGAATAGGTTGGATTGGAAACTATCATTAAATCCCAAGACAGTAATTTTTCTCCTACAACCTGAAGCTTCATCGTAAACGTGACTATTTTCGCACGCCTTTCTCTCACCTAAGCTTTCACCATCTCACCCCGGCTCCGAATTTGGGACCTATAAAAATAAAGCCTATCTAAAACTCACGACACTAGTGTACTATACGAATATAATGTAGTTCACTAATACTGGTGATTATACATGCTGAGTGTAATGAAGTGGATAAGAGAAATGATCGCGTGGCTAAAATTGGTATTATATTTAATATATGTGGTCTCATGAACAGAACCACCAGACGTCCTGTAATACGAGCGCATTAGACTCAATGCTTGAGCACTCCTTATTTTATCTTGGCCTGCTGAGTACTCTCCAGTGTTCTTCTCACATATGATATTTGTTGAATTATAATATATTCAATCCGGCCATTCGCTCCGTACTCCCTGGCCCGCACCACAAGTACTCAGTTAATAAGGCTTAACTTCTTGGCACAGTTCAAACGTTTATTCAAACACTACTCCACATTGAATATGGTACGACATCGAAGCTTTTCTAAGCACATGTCTCTACGGTCCTTGATTCTGATACTCTCAGTTTAATGGACACAGTCAACTTACGTGCACAAGAATTTCACACACTCGTAGACTAAACTGGCAATATGCAGTTAATGAATGCATAAGGCAGTGATGGTAATATATCTTGCAGGTGTAATAATCATATTCCTCAAAGAAGGACATAATCTGAAATCAAGTCCTATCGGACACACGCCATGCATACTGGTCAAACGACACAAGCGGAATGCCGGCTAGAGACGCGTTCGTGTTCCAGATTAACAAGCTACCGTCTGCCACTATTTTGAGCAGAAGTCAAGACGTCACTTCCGGAAACTAATGACAACCGTATATAAACAATAAACCAGGAAGTGATCGTATACAACCAATGTTATGATATTTAAACATAACATTTCAAGACCACATGTCCCAACACAAAAAGACCCAATGACAAAATGTGTCACTGTAGTGATCTTCTGTGTTCTCACACAAAGGACCTAATGACACATGAATGTCACTGTACTGGTCCCTGTGGACACATGATCCTAGCCAAAAGCCGTTGGGTTTCACAGCGTTATTTGTGTGTAATAACCAATTATGTGAAAGTAATTAGCACTGAATTAGCAGTCTCTGTGTCGATAATGGCCACACAATAGTGGACGCTTAATAATTATATGTGACAGGGAATGTGTCATTTTAGGAACTTTCATATATAACAAATACAGACTATAGCTTGGTTGATAGAAATTAGTTAAAATTTAATCATAAAATTATAATAGGAACGGACCATTAAAAAAAAAGAATAGCGTGGATTACTTTTTATCCAATCGTGAGATAAATAAAAAGGAAGCAACGCTGACCTAGATTTGAGCTGAACCAAAGCGAGCGAGTCCCGTCCGAAGTTTAGTTGCAGATTAGAAGCCTAAGTGGTCAGACGCATTTTCTTATGCTGCAGATTTTGAGGATTTCAAATAATACTAAAGGAGGTTTTTCAATTAGTATTTTCCCAGCCCTAGTGTTTAAATTGTGCATTTATTTCTAACAAGGAAAGCAGTAAGTAAAATGCTTTTGAAATACCTATAACATTTTCATGTCGAAGAGAGATAGCTTTTGCCCCCGCAGCACACAGTAAAATGGCTGCAAGTTGTACTTTGATGCAGAATGAAGTCTTTGAATAGCCATATAGAAACACTAACAGTTTGATGGAACATGAAGCTCTTCAGGAAATGAGAAAATGGTTTAATTCTCTGAGGAACTGCTAGTATGCATTTACCGCTAGCTAATATTTGAAGGAACAAGTGGCTAAGAGTTGAATCAGAGTGATTCACTTGATGTAAATCCCCCATGCTATGTTAATGAAAGCAAATGTGCATTTGTGGATGAACGAAATATGCATACTATTAATCTTTATGCCATTATGTAAATACGTTGTGATGAATAAAAATCACGTTGAGACAAAAAGGAGATCGTCTATTAAATACTTCGCTACACATATAATTGAAAGAAAGGAAGGAATGTCTGCTGGGAAACTAATCATGTCTTGCAAACTGCTCTTAACAACACACCGTAGAGGATCGTACTAGAACCTGGTAGAACCCTAAGTCTGTTAGAAAGAAAGCTCCACCTCTAGCGCATAAGCTAGTCTATCAACTCGACTCTCTGTACAAACAGCAAACTCCAACTGCCCCTACCCGAGAAAACCCCAACTGCCCCGGCCCCGTCACATAGTTATATTTGGTGCCGTGAAAACCCCAACTGCCCCTACCCGTCACAATTAGATGCTCAATAAAGTGTCAATAAAATGTTAATATCTTTAGAGCACTAAAATACAATATTTGTTTTCAATCCAATGTCCTTTGTACAACGAAGATCCGATGTATTAGAGTCATCGAGTTCTTCCGGAAATCAAGGAGAATTTTGAAAGATAAGTTTAAGCGTTGCACTAATTGTTTCCCTTAGCTAGTACAGTCAGGTTCTAGTTACTTCCTTTGAATGTGCAATTCTGACCATTATAATGAAGACATAGTCTGAAGTGTCTTGGTGAAGAAACTTGTGCTGTAAACTCATGTCAATTTGAATATATATGACTGCTGTTGTTGGAGCACACCCTTGTTGTAGCAATAGTATCATCTATAAAAGTCCGGCAAAATATTGCGATTGATATCTGGAGACATCAGGAAATCATCTTATGTTATTGACAATGTTAACAGTGAGTATCTCATGATAAGAATAGCTTAGTCACTATGGGGCCATCTATAAAAGACGTCCACAAAATACTGGCATTTTTGTACCCTCCCCTCCCCTGTGTCCACCTCTGTCCACTTTTGATTGACCCCTCCCCCCTTGTGGACGTCCACTCCACATGGTCTTTATTAAACACATAAGCTTTAATGTTCAATCACCTATCTATACTTTAAAATCTAATTATGAAATCACAATAATTCTGATGTCGGTTCCCAGAGAGTTAATATACTAAGGTTGTTTGTTCCAGAGAACAGGAGCATAGAAGTTAAAACCTCTTCCTATTAGAGATTTTGAGTCTAGAAGGATTGGAAGGCCTGGCAAGAGGGACAAAATCCGAAGAACGTTTATTTGGGTTTAGCTGGACAGTAAGAAGCTGTATAAGATAAGAGGGTTCGTTACTCTTGAAAGATTTGTATGTGAGTGAGAGTTGCCATGGGGTTTGTGAATTGGACATCCACTTTCAACTTAAATAACCCCCCCCCCTTATCTACAGTTGTCCACTTTTTACATACCCCTCCCTCCCCCTCTCCTGTGGACGTCTTTTATGGATAGCCCTATGCACAAGGAATGAATGCATAAATGAAGATCAAGTGCTAGTTCTTAATGCATCTGGAGAGCACGTCTGCCAATGCATTCTTTTGTCCTTTAATAGCACGTATGCTATAATCGCAAGGTTGGAGGCTAATTGAGTAGCGTGCTGTACGTTGATTTTTAAAATCTGCTTTTTGAAGAAAGACCAGTGCTTTCTGGTCTGTTTCCACGATGAAGTGTGCACCAATCAGAAATCTTTGTAGTTTTGAGATGCACCAAGAGATTGAGAGGAGTTCTCTCTCAATTATTGGGTAGTTATCTTCCGTCGTTGACAGCTTTCTACTAATATACATGACGGGATGTAAAAATCACAGCAACAAAGCACCACCGATCTCATATTGTGAGGCGTCACATCTGAGAATAAATTGGAGAAGAGTGTTTGGCAGTTTCAAGATGGGTGCATTAGCAAAATAAGATTTTATGCAATTTATAGCATCTTGACATGATTGGTTCTAAACAATTGTATTTGGTGAGCCCCTTTTAAGCAATGAGGACAGGACAGCCGTTAATTCTGAAAAATTAGACATAAACTTTCTGTAAAAGTTGATGAGACCAAGAAGACTTCTAACCTGCTTCTTAGTTTTAGGAACATGAAGATTCAAGATTTTGGAATTAGTACTGTCTTCTGTCTTTAAAGAGCCTTGATCAACTCTATGTCTCTAAAAAGAGATCTCTTTGAAAGCAATTTGAATTTTAAAAGGTCATGCAGTCAGGTTATGGATGCGAAGAGTTTCTAGTAAAGATTGGAGATCCATAACGTGTTCCTCACAAGAGCTATGAAATAATCAGATATCATCTATATAAGTTATGATATCCTCACGATCAGAAAAAATTCTCCTCATCATGAGAACAAAAGTTGCAGGAGCGCTCACTATACCGAAACACATAAAATTCCAGTGAAACAGTCCTTTAGGAGTCGAAAAGGCAGTGTACGACTTTGATCGATCAGTAAGTGGCACCTGCCAATAGCCTTTCGAGAGATCTAACTTACTGAAGTAAGTAGCACTAGACAGTTTATCAAGAAGTGTATCAAGGACAGGCATTGGTTCAGCATCACTGACCGTTATGCCATTAAAGCGTCTAAAGTCGATGCACATTCTAATTGACTTGTCCTTTTTCCTTATAATTACCATGGAAAATGAGTAAGCTGATTCCGATGGTTCAATAATACCCAATTGAAGCATGTCATGTACCTGTTTATCTACCTGAGATGATTGAAAGTGAAAAGGTATTGATAGGGCTTGATACGAATCGGGATGTGGTCTAGAAGTTGAATGTCGTGTGAGATGACATTAGTGCAATCAGGGATATCGGTAAGTACATCCTGATACGATTGAAGAAGATGAGAAATTTGATTGCGCTGATCAGATGACAGATTTGCAGAAATAGAAAAGTCTCTCCAAGACTCTGTAGATTGAAGTGGAATAGTAGGAAGAGGTAAAGTAACCTCATCGAAAGTAAATTCTTCCTCTTGCATGAGTTTTGACTTATAAGTTCTGTTAAGTTTTGATCCACCACCATATAATGAACCATCAAGAAAATTAATATTGTCAATGTTACAATCGTGATACAGCAGACAAAATCCACAGTCTATAGCATCTGAAAGTTAAACTGATATATATTGTTAATATCCTTGAGACCTGTTGCTGGATAGATAAGATAATATAGTGAAGCAAAATTGCAAAGAAGCGAAACCAACAGCCACATCTTTTGGTTCGGCATAAATATGCCAGTAAATACTGGTTTTGGTATATAAGTATCACTCTCCAAATCAATACCATTGGATGTCACCACCTTTGGTGTATGTGATGTGATATGAGATGTAGCACATTGATCTGTCAGCTGACTATTTTTCACCCCTTGTGAAAACTGATCTGTCATCTGATGTGGTACATTAAATGAGTTGTGCACTTTAAAAAAATTACTCCAATGACTTATCATTGTTTTGTATGAAAATACATGAATACTTATGAACATCTTTAAACCGTAAATTATCATCATCTTCATCTATCAGCTCCTCTATTGTTGACAGTGTATGAGCATCTTCTGGAGCCAGTGCTCGAGTGGTGGGAGCAATTACTTACCCTAGTCGTTCCCCTTCTACCGTGAGGTGTAGAGGTTTGGAAGAGAGAGCGCCATACTATCCCATCGGCTGTCTTCCTCCTGGCCTGGTTCCTTTCTAGTCCTCGGTCCTTCAAAGATTGTCTAATGTTGTCCTCCCAGCGGACTCTGGGTCGTCCTGGGGGTCTGGATCCTTGGCTCTTTGTTTCCCATGCTTGTCGTGGTAGCCGATCTTCTCCCATTCTGCAGGCATGGCCAAACCATCTTAGTTGGGACTGTTCTACTTGGGTCTGCAGCGGATGGGATTTTAGGCCTTGACGGATCGTCTGGTTGCGGACCATGTCTCTTCTTGTTACTTCAACCACCCTCCTCAGATACCTCATTTCTGAGGTTTGGATCTGGCTTTTGTGGGTTGTAGTCATTGCCCATGACTCGCATCCATATGTCAAGACTGGGACATAGGTGGAGCGGTATACAGCCATCTTCATTTTCTTACCAACCTCTCTCTTGCTGAGGAATCCTCGATTTATGGTCTGAAAAAGTCTCTCAGCTGCTGTTTTTCGAGTGGCCAACTCTTCTTTGATGCCTTCCTTTCGGTCTATAATAGCTCCGAGGTATTTAAAGTAGTCGACCTGCTCCAGGACCTGTTCTCCCAGCTTAATCTGATGTCTTATTTCTTCTCGTGATATCACCATGGATTTTGTTTTAGAGCTGCTTATGACCATCCCTCTCTTCTCTAGCTCTTCCTTCCAGACTTGCACGTTGGATTGGAGATGTGCCTCTGATTTAGCAATCAGGGCAACATCATCAGCAAATGCCAGCTCTGAAATACATACGTGTCTCATCTTCCAGTACCTCACTGAATACTTTCTTGTTCTCTCTTTACATGCCTTGATGACATCGTCCATGAGGAGTATGAAAAGATAAGGTGACAGGATATCACCTTGTCTTACACCAGTGGTGGTCGTGAACTCTTTTGACTTATGGTTTGCTGTTCTTATATAATTCCTGCAAGACTTGTAGAAGCTCTGTATAGCATGAATCAGAGGTGCTGGAATGTTCTTCCTTGCCAAACAGTCCCAAAGTTTACTCCAGGGGACCCTGTCAAACGCCTTTTCCAGATCTGTGAAACAAAGATCGATCTCACTCTTATACTCAAGGGCTTTTTCACTCAGCTGTCTGAGTGTGAAGATTAGGTCTTGAGTACTTCGGTTTGCTCGGAATCCGCACTGGACCTCATCCAATTGTGGCTCAGCTAGGCGTCGGAGTTTCTGCTCTAGGATTCTAGAGTAGATTTTACCAGGGACACTGAGAAGGGATATGCCTCTATGGTTTCCACATTGTCGATTGTCACCCTTTTTGAAAATTGGTGTTATGATGGCAATCTCCCAATCCTTTGGTATAGTCTTGTTGCACCCCGCTGCCTGTAGGACCCTTAAGAGTAATAGGTCGCCTGATGCTCCCATGTACTTAACCATTTCTGGTGTTATACCATCATGCCCTGCTGCTTTGCCCATCTTGATTTTCTCCAGTGCTGCCTTCAGTTCTTACATCTTTATGTCATCTTCACCACCATTGGTTTTCTCTTCTGTGCTAGTGGTTATCATTTCTGATGCTTGACCTTGCTCGCCATCCAGGAGTTCTGAGAAATATTCTGTCCATCTTTCCATTACTTCCTTCGGGGCAGTAAGCAATTTGTCTTGCTTGTCCTTTATAAATTTGAGAGGGCATTGTTTTTCCTTCCTCATGTTCTTTAGGGTCTTATAGAACAATTTCTAGTTTTCTTGCGCATCTTTTTCTAGCTTTTCTCCAAATTCTTACCAGGACATCTGTTTTGCTGATAGCACCTTGTTCTTTATTTCTGTTCTGAGTGTCACATATTCTCTATATTTCACCATTTGTCTGCTGTGTTTTTAGCTCCTAAGTATTGTTTCCATGCCATTTTCTTCTCTCTTATTTTCTCTTTGACTTCCTCTGTCCACCAAGGTGTCCTCTTTCTCTTGATCCCAAGTCGGACTACACCACATGCTTCTGCAGCAGCTTTCTTTATGATGTCCTTGAATTTAAGCCAGAGGGTTTCCAAGTCATCAGGTTGTTCTTCTGTGCTGCTCACCGCGGCAGAAATAAGCCCCTGATATCTGGTCTTAATTTCTGGCTCTCTCAGCTTGTAGGTCTTAATGCTCATTTCTCCCGTTCGTTTACTTAGTTTCTTGCGTGATGTTGGGCAGTTCCTAGGCTGAGCAACTCTTTCAGTTGTTCTTTTGATTATAAACAGGTAGTGATCACTTCCAATCTCTGGCCCCCTCAAGACTGTAGCATCCCGGACATATTTGAATGAGCTCCTCCTAACAATGGCATAGTCGATCACTGACTTCTCATTCTTTGTTGGTTCACATCCAGTGTATGCATGTATGCGCTTATGGGGGAACTTTGTGTTTGTAATGATCAGATTCTGCTCACTGCAGAATCTAAGGAGCCGCTTTCCATTGTCATTGAGAGTATCTTCTCCATATCTTCCGATAACTCCACCCATCTAGCATGGTCATTTCCAACTCTGACATTGAAATCTCCGAGCATGATAATTTCATCTAGGCAGTCATCCACTGTCCTTTGAAGCAGCTGAAAGTAAATGTTGATTTTCTCATCTCATAATGTTTCTTCTGAGCATTCCTTCAATCCAGTGAGATTTCCTATTATCAAATCATGGATAGGATTTTTTAAACATACAAACAATAACATTTCCTGTAAAGAAAGGCGTGTCAATGTACACTTGAGCTGTGTGGTAGTACTCGAATTTACCTCCGAAAGTGACACATTTTACCTCTTTACCTTATAGCATGCCTTGTCAACTAGGGAATGGCGAACCCCTACCGTTGTACAGCCTGTGTTCGGTAACACTGATATAGGTTTGTGGTTAACAAAACCTTTATAAAATTTTAGAGAACTTCTGCCATCATGCGATGCCAGTACAGGAAGTGAATGTCCACACAGCAATCTGGGTAACCCTTCTTCCTGGAAAAGCGTATCACAAACAGTGCAATTTGATTTATTAGCAAAGTCAACACTGCATACATTAGCATGAGATGTGTTTTCAAGGTTTTGATTTCCTCCTTCTGTGTTGTTACCCTGATTAACCACAGCGTTAGAACGTTCCAGCCTGTGTGACCGATATGGACCATTGTAAATTTGATAAGTCCTGGTCATATAATTTCTATTGTTCCCATAACAAGATCTATTTCCTCTGTTTGAATATGAATATTGTGCTCTGGTCAAACCTCTGCTTGGTCTAGAAAATTGCTGTGGTGATGAGATTTCCTCACTGTATGGTCGAATGTTCCTTTGTTGAGGCGGTGCCCTATTTTTAAAGTTATACCGACCTCGGAAAGATCAGCTTTTCCGGTTAAATTCCTACCACATTTTCCAGAATTACTTTGTGAACCCTGTCTGTTATTGTTGGACAGCATAGCCTTTGCCGAAGCAACAGGTAATGCCTCTTTAATGTTAGAGTTGCTGAGATTCCTTCCTGGATGAGCCGTTTGAAATTGGCGTCCTAGAAGTTCCATAGCTAACGGAGACTCCGTTTTACGTTCATAGAGGTATGATAAGATGTCAGGGTTGATCGAGGATAAAACCTTATCTCTTAACATCAGATCCATCAGCTGATCAAAAGAGTGTTCAATTTTAGACATCGGTTGAAACATAACTTAATGGATGAGATGTACTCAGAAAAATCTTTGTTGGACTCAGGAGTCAATGTTTTGAATATGAGACGATAACCATTTTTGTCTAACTAATATTTTTTTTAACAACAGTGCCTTCACTGTGTCATAATTATTTATAGAGGTATCATCTAATGTGCATATTGCTGTTAACGCCTCACGTGTAAATAAATTTATTAATTTACTAGGCCATGCTGATTTCTCCAGCTCATGTTCCTGCCATACCGTCTCAAAATGGTTTATAAAACAAGAAATGTCAATTTTAGGATTAAATTTTGGCAAATGTAACTTAAATGGACAGTTGTGATCTTTCTTAGTCGTACCCTCGACAGTGGTCACAGTCTTTTAGTTTTCATGCTCCAATTTCAGTTTCTCAAGCTGAATTGCTGCCATTTTTTCTTCATAAGCTAATTTTCGTGCTTCTGCTTCTTTTTCATCTTGCCTTTTTTTCTGCTATAGCCATCTCTTGTTCTCTTCTTTTATCAGCCATCTCTTGTTCTCTTCTTTTATCAGCCATCTCTTGTTCTCTTCTTTTATCAGCCATCTCTGGTTCTCTTCTGTCAACTTCTTTTGCGAACTCTTGTGCTTTTCTTTTTTTCTTCTTTTTCAAACTCTTGTGGACTTTTTTCTTTTTTATCTGCTGCTTCTGCTAATTTCTTTTCCTCTTTTGCCACTTGCTCGAAAGCAAAGTCCTTCAGAGCTTTGCCCTGCATACCAAGTTTTTCACCCAAGGTAATAAAATGTTCAAGGATAGACATTTTGTATTATACTGATATAAACTAATTAGTTATAATATTATATCTTATGTAAAATAATCTCACTCCTTTCAATGTAAGCCTGTAATCAACACCAATGAAAAATAATTCTCAGGCTCCTTATAATATCAAGTTTAATGCAATGTGGATGTTTAAGACTAGAGCAAAACAAGAACAGAACAAACCAAGACAAGCGTCAGACAGTAGATCAACCCAAAGTAAGAAAATACTAACAGATGGAAAGAAAACATAATGTAATCTTAACAACCAAACAAAATAGATTAGTCTACATCAAGCACGATACAATGACGATGAGCAACATTTAATACATGTGTCGTGTGGTGGCAGTTGGGGCAACTACGACAGCAGTTTTCGCCAGGATTAGCGTATGAGATATTAGGTAGAAGGTCTCCAGAAATTGGCTCGTTAAGAAAAGATAGAGACCTATCCGAGATAAGGACAAGAAGAAGAGAATGCGAATGCTTTCCACTGGACAGTGTTTTCTAGTGGATTATGGAAAGAGTTCTGTTTCCACTAGACCTTAGCTTCTGCCCTTAAATCCCGTAACAGAAAAAGCCCCCAACCTCAACTGAGTGCAGAAATTTACCTATATGTAAATATTTAACACCGACAGCACGAGGGATACATTAACAAACTAGATAATGATCAAACGATTATTGGGTTTATTAATTAAATATCTACACATATAGGGTTAGTAGTGGTTAGAACGTGATGATGGTAAAGACGATTCACAGAAAACACACAAATGAGATATTAATATTGTAGTTAATTAAATAGAAGAATGAGCTTGTGTAAAGCGAAATGGTGATGATGTGATACGATACGCGTTACCAACATGGTGAGTAATCTACACAGTCCATGTGTCTCTAAATGCTTCACCCGGGAAGGATGGTTCACATGTATGCATAGAATGTCCCAGGTAGGTATGTTATGTCGAGTGGGGTATCTCTAATCGAGTACGTAATGATGAAAACTTTTGTCGTACTGAGAACGTTGACGATATATAGTCCTTTACTGTTTGATAATATTTATGTAGCATTGATCAACAGGTAACAGTTGTCATATGAAAAATGTCGGTTGTCTAATCTCCGAAAGGTACTGGCCAGACTGGATATCTTCACGAAACGTTCTTGATATGTAGTACGTAATCGTGATTCATAAAATATACATTGGAGTCTGCTTCATATAGTGCGCTTATGAGTGTGTTGCACTTAATATAAATATGAGATTCAATTTTTGAGCTCTTTAGCTTGACTTCAGATAGTACGCTTCCGATGGAGCTGAACTTGATATGAGTAATCAACTGTGAACTTTAGCTTGACTCCTGTAGTAAGTTTTCTAGTGATTTGAGCGTGATTTAAATATGTATTGAACGTGTACGCACGTTATATAAGGTGACGAAAAATGCTGCGTCCACCTTCTTGATCATGGGCGAGAAATATTCATTTTTAAGTGAGAAACGAAGAATGTCCTTTGGCGAATTCTGCTAGCCGAATGTCCGTTTTATAACTTATTTCTGGTTAGACGTCAGACATGTAGCGTGTAGACTCAGATGGACTGAAGACTTACAAAAGTGTTCGTAAGTTTTCACACTTAATATCACTAGGTGACTTTCATTTATTCTACTTCTCACTATTGATCTCTATGAGTTCGATTCTAATGATGGTAAATATATTGTGCATGAGAGTGTGTGCGTATGGAAGACTATGATGATGATTCAAGAAGCTAGATGAAGTATGAACCTATCATCTTAGAGGAAAATCTTCTGATTTTATTAATGATTTATGAAAAGAAATAATTGAAAAACTATCTTTCGCACATTTAGCTGTGAGGTTAAGATGAACAAAGAATAATTTTTAAAAAAGTATTAATAATCTGTATAAGATTTACTAACTTTCTTTTTCCTTCGCAAAATCCTTTAAGAACACAATACACCACAGATATGAAATAGTTTATCCACACTGAATTAATTGCAGGCTATGCTTTAGGGATTTTTCCCAACACCACAATGTTAAAAAACTGGACTCATCTCTCTAGCGAGCTGCGCGGTATATTATATCTCTAAAAGTCAAATGTGGGTCCCTTGGACCGGTGACGTACAATTCCGCCCATACATCCAATAGGTAAAAGTCTCTCTGGTCGCTCATTCCCATGATCTCTCTTGTCCCCTGTCAGTCCAAAAGTGGATGGGGCAATTCGCGACCAACTTTCGTTGCCGGGCTTGCCTGACAAACAGGTGTTGAGATAATTGGCTGGCCAATGCAAAAATTTCCCCCGCCTTCCAACTGTCATATCGCTCTCTGGCGGCGGCGTTTGTTCCCTCGGTCCATTGTCGCTTGTATGCTAACAAGTTTCTTTGTCGTGCCGGGCTTATTGTATTCCATCTGGAAGCAAAGATTTTTATTCTGCGTCGAGGCCCTTTGATATCACGCTCCTGGAGTTCATTGTTTGCGTGGCCATTGTATCGTGCGTGATGGTGACCGTGTTGTGTTTAAACAATGGCTTCGTCTAATCTTGTGTGTCAGCCGCGTCATCCTCAAAGTTAACAATAGTCCAAAGAAATTGTACCATGCCCAGGTGTTTGATTTTGATGAAACCAGATGTGTTTCACCAGATTTATCACGAGGCAAAGTGGACTTCAAAAGATAATGCAAGGTGGAGGTCTAAATGAAATCACGAGTAATAAAGATTACAGTTTACAGTCCAGCCGTGATTAAAAAGATACTAGAAAACGATGAAACAGCCAACGTGGAATGGAAGAGCACAAATGTGGGAGAAAATAAAATAAGATAGATGAAGGAACAGGTAGAGCGATAAGGCTTTGGCGCTCGTTTATCACATTAGCCCCTCTTAAAGTGTGATGTTAATCAGACTCATGAGGGCTTAGCCTTCTCGCACGGGATTTATTAATCCTTTTCCTCATCTTCGTTTTTCTCTCCTGTTTCCATCATTTCCTCTGCTTGTCTCTGCTCTCCTTCCTGTTTTATAGGATGCCGGCTTAAAAAATTCGCTCCTACGTTATCTTTCCCTTGGATATAGTCCACTTGGAACGTGTAAGTTTGTAGAACAAGCGACCATCTCATCAGTCTAGCATTCAAATTCTTTGAATTGGTGAGGAAGGTCAGTGGTTGGTGATCACTCTGGATCGTAACTTTCCTTCTGTACAGGTGTAAATTTCCTTCTGTACAGGTATGCTTAAAATGTTTGAATCCACCAGACGAGGGACAAACATTCTTTTTCGATTGTGGAATAGTTTTGTTCTGCTCAGTTTAACTTCCGACTCGCGTATGCGACCGGAAATAGATTTGGTGGGCGTCTTTCATCTGGCTGTAGTAATGTAGCCCCGATTCCCATTGTTACTGGCATCCGTGCGCAAGATGAATTTCCGATTTAAATCCGGGAGCCGTAAAATGGGTTTTGCGGTGAGCTTCTCTTTTAAGAGAGTATATGCATGTTCACATTCTGCCGACCATTTCACTTTATCGGGTTCCCTTTCTTGGCTAGAGATGTGAGCGGCGCTCAGAGGCTATTGAAATCTTTTATATATCTTTGGTAGAATCCACAGAGGGATACAAATGACCGGACATTTCTTTTTGTGGACGGTCTCGGTGCATTTCTCAGCTTATCAACGTTTTGAGTCTCCGGGAACATGGTTTCATGAGTGATAGTATGTCCTACGAACTCTAGCTGTTCACACCCAATATGACATTTGGTTGGGCGGGCTGTTAGTCCCGCGTCGAGTGCTAAACACAAGGATAGCGCTGATAAATGTTCCTCAAACGATTCAGTAGCTATTAGGATATCATCCATAAAATTGCTGATGGCGGGATGATTCAGAGGATCCAATAACTTTCGCATCATCCTTGTGAAGACACTAGGAGCGTTGTTTTGCCCAAATGGCATCACATTGAACTCAAAATGTCCACCTGGAGTGCTGAAGGCTAACAAGTGCCGCACCTCAGCTTTTACCGGTATTTGATAGTACCCTTTACTGAGGTCTATCTTTGAGAAATAGCGATCTCTGCTCAGCTTGGTAAATAGCTGGTTCTGATCCGGTAACGGTTCTGATTGGAACTGGGTTACCGCATTCAGCTGTCGGTAGTCGATGCAGAGGTGGTGTTCTTCATTGGGTTTGCGTAACAGCACCACACTTGCACTATAAGGGGACTCCGAATTCGAAATTATGCCTTCCTTAAGTAGATAATCAATTTCTTGCTTTAAAGCCGTCGCCTTGGCGTACGGAATCGGGTATGTTCTCATTCGGACTGGTGTAGGATCCGTGACCTCCATTTTAAACTCCGTCAGGTTTGTCCGGCCAGGTTTGTCCGGCCAGATTTGTCTGTGAGGGATCAGCGTGGTTTTCCATCAATCTTCTCACTTTTTCCTGCTGGGCTTCCGTTAGGGTAGAGCTGATCTAAATGCTATTCACCGGGTACTCTACGGATGACAAAGGCTCTTCTTCCATTTGCGTAGCAATGGCCATAGTCATGAGGTGCGCTGGTTCGGCAGGGGCTCGCTCGTAAAACTTCTTAAGCAGATTTAAGTGAAAAATTTTCTGCTTTCTGTTCACGGCGATTTTATAGTTGGTGCGAGAAATCTTTTCAACAACTTGGTAGGGCCCCCTCCAGCCGATCTGCAACTTATTACTGCTACTCGGTAGAAGACGTAACACCTTCTCTCCTACCGCTAGATCTCGATCCTTTGCATTCCGATTGTAATATTTCACATGTTTCCGCCTAGCCTCCCGCACTTTCGCTGTAGCTAATTCGTAGCATGTCTTCAGACGGTGTTTCAAGTCTGTGACATACTGGTAGGCTGAGGTGACCGTGTCATCTGCTTCTGCATCTGTCCATGTTCTTAATAAGGCTTCTAATGGACCTTTGATAGGTCTCCCGAAGAGTAGTGTGGCAGTAGGAACTCCAGTGGACGCATGCGGTACTTCCCTTAAAGCAAATAATGCATCGGGAAGATACTGATTCCAAGTTTCTGGTTTCTCCTGTGCCAACTTCCGAAGAATAGAGGTGAGCGTCCCGTTAAACCACTTTACTTGCCCGTTACTCTGAGGGTGATAGGGCGAAGTATAAAAATGCTTAGTCTTGAATATTCTAAGCACCTCCTCTTCCTCTGTCAACCTGCCTCGAAATTGTGACCCGTTGTCTGTGATAATTTCATGCGGGAAGTCTAATCTAGTAAATATATTCAGTAAAGCGTTAGCTACATGCACTGAGTCGCATGCTGGCATGGCTATGGTTTCGCCCCACATGGAACATGTGTCCACTAAGGTAATGATATGGGTGTTCCTCTTCTTAGTTCTCAACAGAGGTTCAATTATATCCACGCCACTCTTTCAAATGGGGTGCCCAAGATTGGCATCTCCCCAAGGATCGCAGGTGCCGTCCAGTGTTTTGGTGCCACTTTCCGGTACTGAGGACAAGACTTGACGAAACGTTCAATGTCGCCGGTGATCCTTGGACAATAATAGCGGCAGGCGATCCGCTGAGTCGTGGCGCTCATTCCCATGTGTCCACTAAATGGGATAGAGTGGCCCATCTCTAGCACCTGGTTCCTATAGGTAGCAGGAACTACTAATTGGTTGTGTTCCTGTCCTTCGTTTCAAGCTCGGCGATACATCAATTCATTCTTCATAAAGTCTCCCTTGGTAGGTGGGTTGTGTGTCCTAGGTAATTTTTTTTAAAACAGGGCGCCAGTGAGGAATCTTCCATTTGGGCCCTTTTCAATTCCTCGGGGAGAATATTGGTAGGAGGTTCCTGCTCTGTGTCCCTTTTTGCCTGTCCTCTAGTCTGTACGGCCGCCATGACTAGTGATTGAATAGGTTCTACAAGGAACACATATCTACATCCCAAGATTAAAGAGTAGATTGGTTCTTCCATTATGGCTGCACGAATCTCTCCTGTCACGTAACGAGATTCCACTCTGATACGTGCAATTGGAAGTGTCGTGGGTGCAACATCGTTCGACGGACATTGGATGTCGACGCTCTCTTGTCATTTGGTCAGGGGTAAATACTCTGTCATAAAGGTACTCCACAGATTGTCCGTTTACGAGGACTTATTCGATGACGGGAGGATGAGAAATGTTTTCGGTAGAGTGACTCTGCTCCTTCCGGGGTGGCGATTTTGTCTGCAGACATGCAGCATGTTGGGGAGGAGGTCTGTGCTTGCACTCATTAGTGTTGTGATTGTTCAAGCGGCAGTACCTGCACCATTTATCTCCCTGTCTCTGGTGCTGCGCAGCATTTTTCTTTTTGTGGTCTTTGTAGTTATCATGTTTAGCGTGCTGTTTATGCGAGATGTGTGGTCCTTTGCTCTGTTGGTCTGGTTGTGAGCGAGCTGGTTGTTTTGGCGCCTGATTCGAAAACTTCTTCCTGGCTCCTTGAGATTCCGTAAGAGCAATTTGGAATTGCTCTGCCAGTGTAAGAATTGTTTCTAACCGGTCAGCGCCGTTTTCAGTGAGAAATCTACGCATTTCCACCGACATAGACTCCTTTAGTTGCTCTATCACAGTCAGCTCTTTCAACCAGTCATAGTCCTCGTTGAAGTTTGCCAGTGTACACCACTTCACTAGGTAGTTTTCAATACGAGCTGCGAACTGTGAGAAGGTATCTCACGCTTCCTTCTTAGAACCTCGACATTTTTTCCGGTTAGCCTCTGAATGAAGTTCGTATCGCACCAAGAGAGCTTTTTTCATTGCCTGATAATCATCTTGCTCTCCGGCCGGCAGTTTATTAATAACCTCCTATGCTGCTTCTCGTAGGCTCTGGAAAAGTTTCAAGTTCCTCTTCCGTTCTTCCAGTCCAAACCCTGTTGCAAAGCGTTCAAAGCGGTCCTAAAAGGCGTATGTGGTATCGTTCCTTTCGGAGAAAGGTTCCAGTGGAAAGTTCATGGCATTAGGTGGCACCGGTTGCGGAGCCAGCACACCATCTGAGCGGAGTAAGGATCCTCCATCCGAGTTGGAAGCCGCAGAACTGTTTGCAAGCTCTATCTGATTGGTCAGTCCCTGGATTTCTAGCTGTTTAATTTTAAGCGCATGCTCTCTGTCTTTTTCCCGCTCTTCTGCTGCAGCTTTCCGCTCCGCTGCTTCTGTTGCGGCTTTTCGCCCCGCTGCTTGTGCTGCACCTTTCCGCTCCACTGCTTCTCTTGCGGCTTTCCGCTCCGCTGCTTCTGTCGCGGCTTTCTCTTTCCGCTCCGCTGCTTCTGCATCAGCCTTCTCCTTCTCCATTGCAAGTTTCTGCATTTCCATAAATCTTGCATGGAGTTTATCAGTCTCCTCGCTTACAAATTTCATCAGCTCTTTTCCACTTAACCCGTATTCACGCCCTGCCTCCATTAAACTAGCTCTAATTTTTGCGGCGTCTGCCATGATATGCAGTAGGGGTTCGCAAAGGGAAAAATTTGGCTGTGACCTCTGAACAAAATTATCCGAAAAAATATAATCTGATGTGCAGCTGAAATCAGTACGTTTGACAACAGACGCGGCGCATAAGGGGAAATTTCCAGAGCCTATCCTGTTCCCATCCGTGTGTTACCGGTACCTGAAGGGGGAGCAAAGAATAGTAACATTGTACCCTACCATGCATGTCGTAAAAAGCGACTAAGGAGGGTTGGGCATGGGGCTAGTTACCCCATCCCGTAAAAAACTTTTTTCCAAAAACTTCAACAAACATGGACAAGTCAATTAAGAATATAAATCAACTCAGCCGCCCAAGACAGAAGAAGGTCCTCTGGAAATGAGGCGCATGAAGCAGCCCAAAGAAAGCCGAAAGGAGTCTGGGTTGCCGATTAACCTTTTTTCATCTAGGAAAATCTTCAGGATTGGCACCTGGAATGTTCGCACTCTATGTGAACAAGGGAAAACTGCACAGGTAGCAGTAGAAATGACAAATTACAGGATTGATATCCTGGGTCTCTGCGAGACACGATGGAAGGGCATAGAGTGGAGGAGATTGATCACAGGAGAAACGGTTTTGTCCTCAGGACATGAGGAGTAAAGAGCCCACCACAGTGAAAGGTTGGCTATAATGCTGTCTAGGGAAGCACAGAAATCACTTATAGAATGGGAAGCAATGGGACCCCGAATTATAACAGCACGCTTTAAATCAGCCAAAAAGAAAGTAAATATAAACATCACCCAGTGTTATGCACCAACAAATGATAAAGAAGAATCTAAGAAAGAAGACTTTTGCACCAGATTACAAAATATCTTGGACAGAAAAAAAAAAAGGACATCACAATTTTGATGGGCGACCTAAACGCGAAAATAGGAACAGGCAACACCGACTTTGAAGAAGTCATGCGAAAGCATGGATTACGTATGATGAACGAGACTGGGGAACTATAAGCTAACTTCTGTGCTTCAAATCAACTAGCTATAAGAGGGCATCATTGCATGATGTAAAAGTATGTAGAGGAGCATATGTGGTATCAGACTACCATCTTCTGTTGGCTAAAACAAAATTAAAACTCAAGAAATTTACAACAGTATTTAGCTATAGACAACAGTATAATGTGGGATATCTAAGAAATCAGGTAATAAGAGAAAAATTTTCAATCACAGTATCCAACAAATACCAAGTACTGGGTTGCTTCATGCGCCTCATTTTGGGTGGCTGAGTTGATTTATATTCTTTATTTGACTTGCCCATGTTTGTTGAAGTTTTTTGGGAAAAAGTTTTTTACTGGATGGGGTAACCAGCCCCATGCCCAACCCTCCTTAGTCGCTTTTTACGACATGCATTGTAGGGTACAGTGTTACTATTCTTTGCTCCCCTTTCGGGCCCCGGTAACACACGACTGGGAACAGGATAGGCTCTTGAAATTTCCACTTATGTGCCGCGACTGTTGTCAAACGTACTGATTTCAGCTGTGCATCAGATTATATTTTCGTATCGCCAATGTGTGGCATTTCTTAGGCTGTGTCCTATAGCTGCGCCTTTCGTCCACTAACTCGCCTTCCGACTTGTAATACCACATGCGAGTGTTTAGTAGCGAGACTCGACCCTGTCAATCTTTGAAAGGTGGGTGGGCTCTCGCAATAGAATCTTTGCTGTATGCATGATGTCAGGTGATAAGAAAATCCATGGCTTGTGATTGGTTGCCTGGTAAGAGAAATTATGCGGTCCTTGTCACGAAGTTATTTTTATTTGCAACCTTCCATGTTTCCCTTTTTGTCGTCCGCCTGGCACTTCGTCTTTTGTTTCCTTGTCGTATGATCCACTGGCGGTTTCCTTTAATCTCTTCCTTCATTGTCTTGCCATGCGAAAAATCTAAGGTTATACCGCCGCCAAAAGTAAACAGTCTGGTAACAAGCAGTCATCTACGTATCTCTTCCGCATTGTTTAGTCTCGCAAGTCCTTTGTTTTCGACTGCCCCGTCGTGCCATGGTAATGTCTACAAATTTGGTGATACATGCTTTGTTTAAACAAAGAATTAAGCTATCAAACGTATTCTCGTATCGCTCATGTTGCACTTGCCCGCGCTGGACAATTGCTGTCTAACGGACCAGGTGTGCTCTACAAGATAAGTTCCATCAAAGCACATACATGCGAAATAAACGAGATGTTTTAATTAAAGAATACTGATAGAGCAAAGAGGGGAGAAATAAAATGAGAACGATGATGAAAAAGGTAAAATACGCCGAAATAATTGGCCACTCAAAACAGATGATATAAAACTCTGAGTAGACATGAAAAGTGTTCTTGGGCCAGTGCAGTGCTAATTATATACCGAGTTGGTCTGTCAGCTGACATAAATCATAGAAAGACTTGACCTAGTCTAATACTTCTTGAACGCACTTAGATATGTTTGATATGGTGAAGAAAAAACGCTTAGTAGAAATATGGATGGGCAGATACTACTTTCACATACACTTGCGTCTAAATTCTCCAGGCTTGTTAGCACGTGCAGAAGTTGCATCTGACGTCGATTCTGCTTGCGGGATAAAAATGCCGAAATATGCTTCTATCAACACTAACAGCAAACCTGTGTTGCTCCAACAAATTAAACAGATGGAACACCTTGTAGCCTAATCACTGTTCTTACGTTAAATCCTTCTTGTTAATGCACATTTACCTCAGATTACCCATGATGTAGGTTTTCACACCCTCAGCTACTTTTTGCCACAGCAGACGATAATTACCTTTCTTATGGCGCTAAATCTAGGATTTCTCTACAGGGGTGTCAATGATCAAATAGATTTGAAGTTTTCCACTAACACGCTGTACCGTCGCTGTACAGTCGCTGTACCGTGTAGTTTCTGGAGGTCTCTGGTGGGGGGCGGGGGAAACGAAGAAAGAACATGACTACTACTACCTCACGCATGTCGTAAGAGGCTACCAATATGAGGTCGAGCACGGGCTGGCAACTGTTTGAATATTGTCAAATAAAATAATTTGCTGCAGGGGGAAAAAAACTACTTGAGGAGCAGATGAATGCTTTAGAGAAGGCGCCCTGCAAGGAAACCAGCTGCAGTGATGGCGCCATGCTTCATTGTGTCCGACAAGGAAAATGATAACAATCATGAAGACTTACACATTGTGTGTGTGTGTCTGTGTGTGTGTGTCTGTGTGTGTCTGTGTGTGTGTCTGTGTGTGTGTGTCTGTGTGTGTCTGTGTGTGTCTGTGTGTGTGTGTGTGTGTGTGTGTGTGTGTGTGTGTGTGTGTGTGTGTGTGTGTGTGTGTGTGTGTGTGTGTGTGTGTGTGTGTGTGTCTGTGTGTGTGTCTGTGTGTGTGTGTCTGTGTGTGTGTGTCTGTGTGTGTGTCTGTGTGTGTGTGTGTGTGTCTGTGTGTGTGTGGTTGGTTTTTTTTTTAATACTAACCTATAAATAGCTAAAGCATCAGTAGACAATGTTTTCTGGCGTTTTGTCT
Source organism: Oreohelix idahoensis (assembly GCA_024509875.1). NCBI lineage: Eukaryota > Metazoa > Mollusca > Gastropoda > Stylommatophora > Oreohelicidae > Oreohelix > Oreohelix idahoensis. The sequence goes on from JAMPIV010020960.1 coordinate 24,782, forward strand.
TCTTTTTTTTTTTTGTTGTATAAAAAAAAAAAAAGAATGATAGTGCAATAAGTGTGAATACAAAAACTAAGAGATAACAAAATATAAACAACCTATCAAAGTGCACCACAAAGATAATGAACAAAGAACGCTTTCACTGAGAACCATTATCTGTGTTTGTAATTTGTCGGAGGGAATATTTGGAAAAAATTTACCAATACCAATTATAAATACAACAGTCCATCACTGTTTTTGCCAAAATAATCACATTTTTTTTTAAATGACCCAGTAATATAATATCTCTCGTAGACGATAAAAAAAAAAACACCGAAAAAAATATTCACAAACAGATGCTGGCACTGAATAAGATTATGACAAGATGATTATTGTGGAATTGATAGAACGAACCAGATAATACCAGTGGAACACGATGATTATTGTGGAATTGATAGAACGAACCAGATAATACCAGTGGAACAAGATGATTATTGTGGAATTGATAGAACGAACCAGATAATACCAGTGGAACAAGATGATTATTGTGGAATTGATAGAACGAACCAGATAATACCAGTGGAACAAGATGATTATTGTGGAATTGATAGAAAGAACCAGATAATACCCGTGGAACAAGATGATTATTGTGGAATTGATAGAACGAACCAGATAATACCAGTGGAACAAGATGATTATTGTGGAATTGATAGAACGAACCAGATAATACCAGTGGAACAAGATGATTATTGTGGAATTGATAGAACGAACCAGATAATACCAGTGGAACAAGATGATTATTGTGGAATTGATAGAACGAACCAGATAATACCAGTGGAACAAGATGATTATTGTGGAATTGATAGAACGAACCAGATAATACCAGTGGAACAAGATGATTATTGTGGAATTGATAGAACGAACCAGATAATACCAGTGGAACAAGATGATTATTGTGGAATTGATAGAACGAACCAGATAATACCAGTGGAACAAGATGATTATTGTGGAATTGATAGAACGAACCAGATAATACCAGTGGAACAAGATGATTATTGTGGAATTGATAGAACGAACCAGATAATACCAGTGGAACAAGATGATTATTGTGGAATTGATAGAACGAACCAGATAATACCAGTGGAACAAGATGAAGAAAATACGTTGGCTTTGAACAGAAGAAGGATTGTGCTTGTCCTAGAATCTTTAGCTTACGAGAAAAACATGGAGACCGGAAAACACGCGGAGACGGGGAAAAGGTAGAAACTTACAAAAGAATAAAGAAGGCGTGGAAAGACGTGAAGTGCATGGCACAGTGTAGAAAATATGAACTTGAAGTTGCTGAAAGTCTGTTCTCATGTGAATTTGAAGACATTGAGTGATAGGATATTGAGCCTGCCCTCTGTTTGCTCAGATCCTTTTGTTTTTCTTTATGCACAAAGACCTCCAGGACCACCCAGAGTCCGCTGGGAGGACACCATTATACAATCTTTGAAGGACCGAGGACTAGAATGAAACCAGGCCAGGAGAAAGACAACCGATAGAATAAAACGGCGTTCTCTCTTCCAAACCTCTACACCTAATGATAGAAGAGGAACGACCAAGTAAGTAAGTATTTGAGCAGTTATAAATAATAGCTTGTGGCTTTCCGAGTCAATCATAGCACTGTTAACAACACGTCTACCACGACATCTTTGTAATGACCCTTGCTCTACTAATGTAAGGGAGGAGATGACAAGTATCGTAAAGAGACACAGCAAGGCTGCAGTATGAGAATTGTGTGGGGCAACCTCTACTCTACACGCAACTCTGAAAGTCATAAACATCTCACTAAAAACCGTGCTATGCTAAGCTTTGAGTGCTGGTTTTTTTTCAGAAGTTCAGCTAGTTCTGGGTCCGTCGGTTATATTAGGGAACGTTTCCAAAAAATATAAAAGACCTCGTGGTCTCCAGCTGTTCCTCGAAAATGGTTGTAGAAGAATCGATCACCTTGACTATAATAGTAGAAATAAGATTTCATCTTGGAATAAGATCTTAACAAAATAATATTGAGATACAGAAAGCTTCTTCTTCGTTTCTTCATCATTATCATCATCTTCTTCTTCGAGCACCATGCCTGGTTGCGTAGTCGATCATTTCGCTCCACAACTTCCTGTCACCAGTTCTGTAATTCTGCTGTTGCTTGTCCACGCCAAGATATCAAACGATCTGCTATCTCTTCAATGTTTCCTGTTATCAGGATATACTCCAGCTTTATGAAGAAGGCACGCTCATCAAACACAAAAGATAAGAAATCGGACGTGAAATTAAACGACATGTAATTAATTTTTTTCTAACGCAACAAATAGAACTAAGCCATTTTGGTACCTCGAAATGTCGAAGAAATTTGAGGATAGCAAGAAAACAAAGAAAAAAGCGAAAGAATAAAGAAGTGAAGCATAAAATGATTAGGTTCATTCTCGCTCATGACAACCTGTCTTAAATAAATATTCTTCCACGTGCAACGAACTAGGTAAATCTGGGCTTTCACTTATCCAGCTCGCTAGAATGACAAACGTCATGTCCAATGACGTTGAGTCAATCAAACGTCTTAAAAAACTTTCTGGTAAGTTGAAAGTTATTTAGCACAAACATCAATCCACAAGAAAATACAAATTGATGTCAACGAAAGAGTCTTCAAAATTCTGGTCTAGCTGGGGTAATCCCAAACCGTCGTAAGATGCATAGTTTGTCTGCTCGAAACTCAAGAATACTTTCCTAATGATTGAAAAATGCGCACACGAGATTGTTAGTTCTTTCACTGAGTTATTTGTGAAACACGAGAGCGACAGTTGGGAGCTTGAGGGTTTCTCCTTTTTTGTTCTCTTCTCCCATTCTCTCATCTGCCTTATCTCTGTAAGAGAAAGAGAAGTACCGGGGAGATTCAGCTCGTGACAAATGGTTGTGTACATTCTGAAAGTTTCGACAAGACAGTGTAAAAGAATGAACGAAAATGTGTGTGTATACAAGTTGAAGTACAGCCATTCCAGTCACTTTGACTTGTCTTCTCTGAAGTACAATCACATAAATAATAGATAAATGATGGCTATATAGTGAGTATTCATTGAATTAAATGTTGTCTAGTTTAGTTCCTTACAGAGCATGGAACCACGACTTGCAGGAAGCCGGGACTAGAGCTGTAGTGATGTTGTAGAGATGGCTACTAGCATTTTGGTTAACAGTTGCTAGTGTGGCAGTAAGGGAACGAATCATGAGAATCAGATATGGGAAGGTTCAGATAGAGTACAAAAAGAGGATGCGCAAACAATAATGCGCATGAAAGGGGTGAACGATAATCCAGTGAAGCACGCTTTTTTCAGCAGCAGTCCAGAGGCGTTAGGTAGAGAGTGCAGAGCGCACGTATGCTAGTAGCCATGTTGAAGGCAGTATTCAACAGTGGCGTATTCTCTATGTGTGCTGTGCGTGCTGCGCACACCTATGCCCGAAGGAAAATAAAATTGTAATTTATTATTCTATAAAATATTTCTCTTCTAAAGTTCTGCTTTCGGACCGCACGCGTCAGTATAACGGATTTTCCCGCATAGAATCTACGAGTATATCTAGTTTCAGTTTCTCAGACGCGTTTTATAGTGCAGTTTTTATTGGTTGGTTATAATCGCCCGAAGTTTCTCGGGTAATTCCGTCACAATGCGTGCTGCACCTTTCGTATTCACGTCTGAAGATTGGTTTGTGTGGATCGGGGTCATGGCCAGATACGTCAATACAATACGAACATGCGTGCGGTGGTCTTGCAGCTCTCGAGTTGTAAAAATCGGCTGTGTCCGTCCAGTGTTTTTTGTGATTAATTTTTTTTAGTTGCCGGGAATGCAGATTATTACAGTGACAGTGAGTTTCAAGTTGTAAGTTAATTAGTATTTCGGAGATAATTGACATAAACCCTAATAACTATCGTTGCGTAATTGAATATAGTTGGTTTTTAAATTAAGAGGGGAAGAAGTTAAATAGTAGGCGTACATATTCATTTTAAGTAGCAGCACGCCTAGCTCGCATTACCAGGATACGCCACTGGTATTCAAGTAGTTTAGGTGATGAATATTTCACGGACAAGAAGTAGTGTGGGTAATGATTAACCCGAAATATTGAATAGTGAGAATTCTTGTCTAGAAGGAGAAACGGTGTGAGTTAGATTTTATTCAAAAAAGGAAAAGGTACGTAGGGTGAATTCTGATACATACATAGACAGTAGTCCTATTCTTCAGTGATGAAAGGGAAAGTAACAACCCCAGCGAAGTCCGGTTCCATCAATAGATAACCTGAACACTGAGAGGATATATATATATATATATATATATATATATATATATATATATATATATATATACATATATATATATATATATATATACAGTACTTTTGCAAAAAAAATGGCAGTCATATTTATCGCAACGCAGCACATATAGAAGCAAATAATAATAAAAACTGTATGTCCAGACAATATCTCCCCTAATCAGTGGTTTCAGTAATAAATTGTAAGGCAAGCCTGGATGCGGCGAGGCATACTTCCCACAAAGTAGGTAATTGAGAGACTATAGCGTCTCTGTCCACTCTTTTTAAAATGATTCAGTTGTTTTCAATTGGGTTTTGATCGGGACTGTTACTGGGCCACTTCAGCACTATCACATTCTTCTCTTGCAGTCATGCTTTGGGGGTATGAGCTGTAGATTTGGGTATTGATGTTGAAATGTGCACCCAACGAGCATAAATGGCAGAAGTCCCTCTAGTATGTCGAGTACCTTTCTTTCGTGAGAGATTGGGGAGAGAGAGAGGATGTTTCGGAGAGGCGAGAGAGAGCAGGATAGGAAAGGAATAAATATTGACAAATTTTGGTGTTCGTGGGAAGAACTTACATAATTACCCGCTTTTTTGTGTAATATAATTAGTATGATGGACCAGATGTGGAGGTCTCAAAAGCAGCCCGACGAGCAACGGTCCACTCTACCTTCTTTTCGCTCGTGTAAACTAAACAGTATTTCAATTACTATGGCGATTTCCTTCATTCCAAAGCTGTTATCTTTGTATCCATTTTCTGCCACTAGCATTATAAATTGTCGTCTGCTCTTATCACGTGCTGTTTTACTTTTGTGTGTGTGTGACTGTTATAATTATACAGCATGTCGATGCTAACCAAAGAGGTAAAAGAACCTGGGCAGGACATTGCCACATAATATGATTCATGATACAGCGACCAGGCGGTCACACTAGCCACTCCGCACAGCCTCACATTTGTCACCTCTTATGACAAACCTGAGGGTGCAGTTGGCACACTCTTTCTACGTCACATGAAAGACACCTTCCCCCCCTACTCCCCCCCCCCCCCCATCCCGGGACTATTCGGGGCGTGGTGACGGAAGGGAAAATGAGAAAATAATTTAAAGGTCGTGATATTTTGGACTCGCCATCTTCTGCCGGCAATTAAAAGCGCCGTATCCACAAGATCAGAGTTAATGTGTCCACGTTCCCAGTGACAACTCACGAGCTAACTTGCAAATAAACGAACAAACAAAAAGTCAGACACCCGCACTTCCTGGGTTGTCTGTCGCTGCTTTTATTCCTGAGTCCCAAGTGTCCCAAGTTGTGTTGGTTGTTTTCCGACTTGCAGTTTTTAAATTGGCCACCAACTTCTGATTTTATTAGTTCTGCTAGCTTGATAGTTAATAATACATAAAGTTCATCATCATCAGCTGCCATCTCCGCAGTGAAGGTCGGCTACAATGGATCTCCAACGTCTTCTGTCTCTTGTCTTGATGGTGTACTCTGATAGACTTTTTCTTGTCCATCTCTTGATGTTATCTTCCCACTTATAGCGCTGTCTTTCTCTTGCACATTTGCCTTTAACTCTGCCTTCTGTTATGGTCTCCGGCAAGGTGTTATGTCTTTTTACATGGACAAAATATTTTAGCTAATTTCGATCTCATTAATTCTCTTTTTTTTTATTCGTAGGTTTTCTAGGTCCTCTTCATTTTTGTTCTCTTTCCACGAGAAGTACCACATTCTTTAATTTATATAAACATAAAGTTGCTGTTCTTATTTCAAGCCCGTGGTGATTAGTCCACAGTTTCATCAAGTCGTTTAAGAGTCTTTGTTCTTCAATATCTTTTAAGACCCAGTTGTTTCAGCAGATCAGCTGCATGCAAACCAGGAGCTGTGGAAATCTACTTTAGAAATAGAGAGTTCACGAACTATTTTTCGTGATAAAATCACGTATACTTTTAGGTTTCAGAGTATGCTACCTGCAGCTCCATCAACAAAGCGGTGACTAACTGAAATTAACAATATTTATGAAATGTTAACTTCACTAACCTCATACACTAACCATGAATGAAATTTTTGTAAGCTAGGGACATTTTTTTTTTTTTTAAGCGGGAGATTATAATTTTATTTGACATATCAAAAGGCCGAGAAGCGATGGTGCAGAGATTACTGGTAAATACACTAATGTTAACGTACATAACTATACATAATGGTACCATTCTTTCATTGCAATGTATGTCCTATAAAGTTGGGCTTGAAAAATAGTTTATACACTCATTATAATTCTCCTCTCCACGGAAATCTTTAGTAAAAATTTTTTTTTTTAAAGTGAAACTTTATTTTTTGTTTTTTGCAATTCTACAAATCCATGTACATGTTACAATAAGTAAGAATGAAATTACATTGCAAATTAAGGTCTTTCCAATAATTTTACAGGACATGTGTATTTTACAGCGAATAAACATGAGAGAACATTAATTGAAAAATTCCATGGCACAATTAGAAATCCTTGCTTTTCCCGCAGGTACTTTCGTATACATGCGTAATGGATTTTATAAGGGCTTCCGTATGTAGGGACAGGGAGAGGCAAAGTTGGAATGAGAAAGTGGGAGGATGTGTATTATTGGTCTAGTTAAAGAAACACGTTTTAGAATGAATACACCGAAAAAATTTTCAAACAGATACAGGAAATACCAGGACTGAACATCAGTGGAAGGTCAATAAACAACCTTAGATATGCAGATGATACCGTGTTGTTAGCTGAAAGTGAACAGGAGTTACAAGAACTAGTGAAGCAAGTGAACAGTATAAGTCATGAATATGGACTCGACATTAATATTGAGAAAACTAAAACTATGATAATTAGCAAAACAGACGATAAACCCACATTAAAGATAAGCGTAAATTGGAAAATCCTGGAACAAGTCAAGAGCTACGTATATCTTGGTCATATAATAACAGAAGATGGCAGATGTGAAACAGAAATCAAGAAGAGAATAGGAATGGCCAAAGCTACATTCAACAACATGAAACATATACTGACATCCAAACAGTTATCTCATAAATTAAAACTGAGAATCATAAAGTGTTATATATATTCTGCATTTCTGTATGGTGCAGAAACATGGACGATGAATAAGCATTTGGAAGAAAGAATTGAGGCTCTTGAAATGTGGATATATAGAAGAATGGGGCGTATCTCATGGAAAGAGATGAAAACAAATAAGGAGGTCCTAGAAAATCTAGGTATGAAAAGAGAACTAATGAGAGAGGTCAAAGTTCGGCAGCTAAAATACTTTGGCCACATAAAAAGGCATAACACCTTGCAGAAGACCATAACAGAAGGCAAACGTGCAAGGGGAAGACAGCGCTATAAGTGGGAAGATAACATCAAGAGATGGACGGGAAAGAGTCTATCAGAGTGTACCACCAAGACAAGAGACAGAAGACGTTGGAGATCCATTACAGCCAACCTTCGTTGTGGAGATGGCAACTGATGATGATGATGATGATGATGATGATGCAAGGGAGAAGTGCAATAAATAGAGGTCGCACGCACACACACACACAGGTGGAAGGTAATGCTGTGGTCCGAGGTAAGCCGGTACCAGCTGGTGCTCGGATACAATGTTGCTTGAAAAGGTTCAGTTTATAAAGGAGGATGGTCAGTATGTTTACACAAACGTGTTTACCTCCAAGTGTGGGGAGGTTTCAGACGATGTGCAACAGTTTGGCGAGCTCCGCTGAGAAGCCACGAGGGCATAGCACACACTGTCTCAAAGATAGGGACTGGAGTTAAGAGAGTAGTTGTACCATATATTTATATTTTTTTCCCGTACGCAGTACGGTGTGAAGACCATATTTGCATTCCAACGTGTACAAAATTTTTGTTACTCATTGGATGCATTGTCGTGATAAAGAGAAACGACCTTACAAAAAAGCCAATCATACACCCACAAGGAGATTTACGAATACCTAAAGGGTTATCTTAAAACCAGGCTACAAAAGACCTTGTGGGGCATGTATATTACCAAAAACAAAGTGGGGGAAAGGAAAAAAAGGGGGAGATTTAAAGGACCTTGTTGGTACATGTGTCATACAAATAGATGTTTGAAACCTTTCTTTGTTTCCCTAGGCGAAACCCGAAAAACACTCTACATATTAATAGTGTTTACAGGTTTCATGTCTCTTCTTCCATCATTCTTCTCTTGTTTCCCACTTTTAACTGATCTTTATTCATTCTATTTCTCAAAGTGTCTCAAATAAAACTTCACATGTTGTATGTTGTAAATATAGTGTCGTACTTGGGAGGTCACATAGAAGAAAGATGGTCTGCTTCACCCTCGGCATGTCGTACCAGGTGACTAATGGTGATTGTATTCTGAAGTAACTTCAGTGGACAGCCTGGCTGACAGGACAAAGGACACTTGAAACATGTTGTCTGGGCGAGATATTGAGAGACCCCGGGTTGGAAGTATAGTGGCCCATGGTGTGCTGCGTTACGCTTTTCTCCGTGGCAAGTTTCAACTAACAAGTTGAGCACACAGCCTTGAGCAGTCATAAGGGCGGCTAAGCACACCGGTACTTCGAGAAGGATACAAGGGGTAGTTTGTAATCATGTTCCCTAAAACATATCCATTTTGAAATTCCACAACATGTTCATTTTACAACAAACAATAAAATACATTCATAAACTGTGAGTACAAGGTGAGGAAAGTAAAAACAAACGTTGGACATTTCTGTATATTCATGTAAATTAGATTTTGTCTATTCATAATCCAATAATTTCAAGGTGAAAAAAAAAAGGGGGGGGGGGGAGAGAGAGTCCCAAAGTTGAAAATTTATTAAATTTATGTAAAAATTGATTATAAACAATATAATTTAGATTTTTTTTTTTAAACCCCGCACACACCCACACCCAAAGGCGCAGGTGAAACCTGGAAACCCTGCATCCACTCCAACACACACGTACTTGTACTAAAAATTGTGTTACACATTTATGCGTTTCCAGAAACAAAAACGGCATTACAAAGTAGCCAATCATTCTTTTCACAGATACCGTTTTCGCATATTTTTCCACTTGGTGGTTCTGTAACAAATTTTATGATTTGTGTTTTGTTTCCATCTCAATTTTCAAAACATGTACATTTTCCAAACAAATTATAATAAAAGCTCGAGCGCAATTCACTAGTAAATTGTATGCACATACATACACAAATTTAAAACATTTCAACAATACGGTAAGTGGTGCGAGGAGAAAGGAGAGCTATGAAAGACCCCAGTTTAGGAATAGTGATCGGTCTGTGTTGGAAAAAACGCATCCAGAAGACGGGCGGAATGGGGCGGGAGAGACACTACTGAAGGCCTCGGGTAGGAGGAAGATCGGTATGTGTTACGGCCTGCTTTGTTCTCAGTCGTGTGCAGGCTTCGACTTGTAACAGTTGAAACACACTTCTGAGTCGCCTTTCTCTAGGCTACTTCCCTAAGATGGAGGGAGCGGAGGAATGTTGCTCCGCTGTAAATTAAAATCGGGTGAAATAGACAGTGATTTTTGCAGAAAAACATATAAAAGTATCCGCGAATTAAAAAGGCGGTACTGGAACATTGCTAAGTTGTGAAAAGTCCAAATGAAATATCTATATTGAGACAATAAGATAAGAAGTTGTGTTTATATGTCTGGTGTTGTTTTGAGAGCATATTTAGAAAAATGGCTCGGTAAGTGTCTACGGGTTGTCTTGTGTGTGAGGCAATCCTATCTTGCAATGCTTTCCTAATGGGTATGACTGTATTGCACGTGTAGTAAATATGATCTTCAGTTTCCTGTATGCGTGTTTTGCACAGCTGACACTGTAATGTTTGCTTGGATCTGTGAGCTTGTCGTTCTGTTGTGGGTGTCATGTTGTATATAAGTCTAAAGGTAACTTCTCTTGCCTTGGCAGTGATGTGAGGGTTTGTGTAAGTTGGTGAAAGTGTCAGTATAATTTGTCTTGAAGTATTTCTGTCCTCTTTTAATTCTGAGGAGTAGTGGGGGTTCTTGTAGTTTTGCTAAGTGTTTGTATATTGTATTTGTTTTCTGGTGAATTGAGTTTTCGTGTCCGTGAATGTCTTGTATGCATGACTTGTAAAATGATGGTAGTGGGCCAAAATGATGCGGCATTGAGTTGTTTAGTAGTCTCAGTCTGGTGAGTCTGAGCCCCATGTAATAGTATGCTAGCACGTGTTGCTCTGGCTGTTTGATGATGCTCCCTACATATTTGATTCTAAGTGCTTGAATCTTTGTCTGTATGTCCTGGAGTGCAATCCCTCCCTGTTTCTTTTCTTGTATAAGTGTCTTATGTTTTATGCTGTAGATTGTGCGACTAAAAATAAATCTTCTGATCTGTTTGTTTATGTCTGTAATGGTCTGTTTTGGGGGGTCAAAAACTGTGGCTACGTATAGTAATTTGGGAATGAGATAAGTGTTTACAATCGTGCTTCGTCCAAAAATTGTTGTGGTTTTGAATTTGTATCTATGTAGCATGTCTGTCATTTGTGATGTTAGGTTCTGCCATGTGTCTTTGTGTGTGCGGCTTGGGTGTGAAGGAAAAGTGATGCCGTAGATTTTGATGTTGTTTGTTGGTATAAGTGCAAATGGAAAGTCTGCTTTGTTTTTCCATTTGCCAAGGCCCATTATTGTTGATTTCTGTACGTTGACTTTAGCTCCACTACCTTTACTAAAGTCTGTGAATGTGTTTAGAATGTTTGCAATAGACCTGTCATTTGGTGGGGAAAAGGTGGTGTCGTCTGCATAAGCAATCAACTTCTGCTCGCCTTTCCCTGGTATAAAAGTGCCCTTTATAGAGCTGTCCTTTCTTATTTTTTCTAGCATGGGTTCTAGTGCTAGAACATAGAGTAGGGGGGAGAGAGGGCACCCCTGCCTAACGGATCGCGTTAGCTTGAAAGTGTTGGTAAAAGTATGATTCACCAAAACCTTGCTTTCTAGCTTCGTGTAAAGGATTTCAATCCATTTCCTAAAGTTTCCACCTATATTGCAATGTTGTAAAGTTTTGTGAAGGTATGAGTGCGATATTCGATCAAAAGCTTTCTCTTGATCGAGAGATAGGATTGACGACTGACAATCTTTTTGAAAGAGGTTTGCTCAATACCTTCTGTGTCCGTTAGCTTGGGACTTCAAGAATGAAAGAGAGTACAGAAAAAGGGTTTAAGAAAGTTAAATAGAGTTGTTAGTAGACTATATGTCTTTGTTAAGGGGAAGTGAAATGAGCAGAGGAGTGTTTTGAGGGAAGGGAGGTAACTCCGTAGGTCCACTTTTGGGAGAAGTAGCTTGGTGTTTTGGTTTGGTATTTCATGTGAGTTCTAAATTATGGTGTGACTGATTTGCATAGTAATGTTTTAGTAATAAGATTTAAAGAAGATTGTATGGGTTTTGAGTTTAATCAGCAAAGGGAGATGACTTTAAATTACATCCCTTGAAAGGTTCTGGTGAGCGATACAAAAATAAACACGCACGAGAAAAGTGTTGCGAGCGTGAACACGTTTTTATGCAGAGAACGGGGAAATGTTAAATCGAAAAGAAGATTAAGTCAATCTGATTTTGAAACGCGCTTAGCGTAGGATAGCAAGTTTGCTATGTATTAAAGTTGTGTAGTGGCGAGCGATGTTTTGATGATTCAAATTTCTGGCGAACAAGCCACTGAAAGTGGTTGGTTGCTGTGGTCACAGTATTGTATCAAATTATTTTGCCGAACCAACAAGACGCTCAAAGGCCACCTTTAATAGATGATAGATAAAGACAAGAAAGACAATGTCGCCAGTTCAAGATTTGTGTTAACAATTTGTCAAGACTACAAGACGAACAAGTATGTTGTGTTAGATGCAGAGACAATAGACAGTAGCTAGGGGCAGCGTAGAACAAGTGACTATTGATACAAATAAACAGCCCTGGTGGTTAGACCAGTCTTATATCAAAGATACATCGATTAGTTTCCCCAGTCCTACAGGCCTTATCAAGGGTTAGGAAACCAGAAGAACAGAACCAGTAGGAGAGCTAGTAATCCTAGAGACAGCGTCAGACTATATAAGAGAAAATATGATGGAGTGAGAGAAGATTTATTTCAAAATTTGCCTATGAACATTGTTATTATGGGAGATGACCCGCCTCAGAGGAAAGGTTGGGCATGAATTATGATTTTCAGCGGGATTTGATGACTAGCTGTAAATAAACATCATCTTTGTTGTTCACCGCTGTTTGAGTGCAGTACTTTTGGCCAGATGTTCTCCATCCCATCATCTGTCTGTCGTGTGATGTTATATCGTCAAGATTGGTCATAACATAGCATCATCAACACCTAGCTGCCCACTGCGGGACAGTGAGAAGAGTCCCACTATACGACAAGTACCATCAACACTAACATCATCAACAACTAGCTGCCACCACTGCGGGGCAGTGAGACGAGTCTCACTATACGACAAGTACCATCAACACTAACATCATCCGCTGTACGGCCACACTTCCATCAATGGTGTCTACGCCACATCCTTATTATTTCATGGAAGGACAAATTGACAAATGTCGAGGTGCTATCATGTGCTGGCCTTCAAAGCGTGTATACACTGCTTAGACAGCGCAGACTACACTGGCTTGGCCATCTCGCCACATGGACGATGGTCGCATCCCGAAAGATAGTTTCTACAGCCAACTGGAAGATGACAAAAGAACAGTCGGGCGACCGCAGCTGAGGCTCAAAGATGTGTGCAAGAAAGACATAAAAGCACTAGACCTAAATCCAGCAACCTGGGAGGATGAAGCTGCCGATCGCACCAAGTGGCAATGTTCCCTACGGCGCTACCTCAGGTTGAGCGAAAAGAAGCTCTCACAAGTAGAAGAGAGAAAAACACGAGGAAAGGAACACCACAAAAAAATGAAACAGAGAGCTATCACCTCAGGGGCAGGGGCATTCCCATAGATAGTCGTGACTAAAGGGGCTTTCTTATTATTTTCCATAGAAACGTGGGAACAAAAATTTTAATTTTGGGGATACAGCGCTTTTTAAATGCAGGAGAGGGCCAGTCCGAAATACCTCTAGTTATGAAATATTTTAAATGCAGAGCTATTTAAGACAGACCCTGAGCTAGCAGCAGAACTATTAGAACCACTATTTGCACAAGTCTGGAAAACGGGGACAACACCATCAGAGTGGAACAAAGGAATAATTGTCAAATTGCCCAAGAAGGGAGATCTTGCAGACTGCAATAATTGGAGAGGAATCACTCTTCTCTCAGTTCCCAGCAAAATACTAGGCAGGATAATTATACAGAGAATTTCAAAGGCAGTAGATCACAAACTGAGGAAAGAACAAGCAGGATTTAGAAAGAACAGGAGATGTGTAGATCATATATTCACTCTCAGGAACATTATAGAGCAGTGCTCAGAATGGCAAAGACAGCTTTACATTAATTTCGTTGATTTTGAAAAGGCTTTTGACAGCATACATAGGGACAGTTTATGGAAAATACTGAGGGCTTATGGAGTTCCAAGCTGCATAGTGTCAATCATAAAAAGCCTCTATGCAAACTTTACGTGCAGTGTTGGGCAGAGCAACCTAACCTTTGAGGTGAAGACAGGAGTACGACAGGGATGCCCCTTATCAAACACTCTATTTTTAATAGTCATAGACTGGGTGATGCGCCAGACAACAGAGAGCAGTCCAAGAGGAATAAGATGGACAACATTTTCTACATTGGAAGATCTGGAATATGCAGATGACATTGCACTACTAGCACATTCACATCAACACATCCAGGAAAAAACGGATAGACTTAATAAGTTTAGCCAGCAGGTGGGCTTGAAAATCAATTTAAAGAAGTCTGAGGTCATGACGCTCAATGTGAGCAACCCTGAGCCCATATCAGTAAGGAATAAGCAATTGGTACAGACAGATACCTTCACATACCTAGGAAGCATAGTAACACCAGACGGCGGGGCAGGCAAAGACATCAACATCAGAATGAATAAGGCAAGAACAGACTTCTTTAGCCTAAACAACATCTGGAAGTCCTCCCAATACAGCACAAGCACTAAATTCTGTGTGCTTTCTGTGCTTCTCTATGGTGCGGAATACTGGAGAGTTACAGAGAAGGAAATGTCGAAATTGTCCTCTTTTCACACAACATGCCTAAGAAAAATTCACCGAATCTTTTGGCCGAATACCATCACTAACCAAGATCTGCTTACTCGTAGCAAGCAAGAGGACATGCACACCATCATAGCTGGCAGACGCTGGAGGTGGGTTGGTCATGTCCTCAGAAGAGACCCCGATGCCATCACAAGAACAGCTATGCTTTGGACTCCTGAAGGAAAACGAAAAAGAGGCCGACCAAAAACAACCTGGCGGAGGACTGTGGAGGCTGAGATGCAAAGAATGAACCAGAGTTGGGGCACTGTACGAAGGATGGTCACCGACCGAGCAAAGTGGAATCAATTTGTTGTTGCACTACAAGACGCCACTAGGCGTGATGGCCACTGACTGCTTTGACGGTCGGCGGCTAAGGATGAAAGAAAGAAAAGATGAAATATTTCCCCCCTTCAATCACCTAAATATCCACCAACTCATTTCCTGCGAACTAGCGGTAGATCTGGTTTTTATCTTATGCCGACCTCTGCAGTAGATCATGAACGGGAGGCAGTCTGTGGATATGTTGAGGAGAATAATCTGAGATTAAACATTTTGTTCAAAACCACGACGTCAAAGACAAGTTTGTACGTGAGTGTACAAGAGGAAGAAGATGCTGTAAGTGGGAAGATAACTTCAAGAGGTCACCAGAAAGTATTCTACAAGTGTCAAGGCCTAAAATCCCACCACCTGCAGACCCAAGTAGAACAGTCCCAACAAAGATGGTTTGGCCATGTCTGCAGAATGGGAGAAGATCGGCTACCACGGCAAGCATGGGAAACTAAGAGCCAGGGATCCAGACCTCTGTCGTAGATTTTCGATAGGGGAATTAAGACATAGTTTGGTCCCTTCTGAGTAGAACTAGACAGGTGGTGACTCAGTGAGAGATAAGATAAGAAATAGATTTTCACGAGTGAAATGGTGGAAAAATAGGTAGAGTCTGTCCCTGGACTCGAGAAGATCCTCTCGGTCAGCCTATCTTTACAACAGAACTTTGTTAGTCAGATAGTATACCTACATATATATTAATATATATATGTATATCAACCACTCACATACAAATTGTGACGACAGTTAGACGCACAGATGTGACAAATTATATTTATGGAATAGGGATATTTTGGGACGAGCTGACCAACACATGTAAATAAAGTTGTTATGTAAATTTTATTTGCTATAAAGAAACTCTATAACAGCAATATTATGAATATCAATCAAATACAAATAAACATAGGTTAATGAAATTAATAATGAAATAGACATATAGGTGTAATCCTCCCTCCCTCTGTTGAGACAAGATCCCGTTAAAAGAAAGTTATTAACCCCCAAAGAGTCAAAGATTTATACGCTATGGTCTAGGATTTCCCTCTACAGTAAAGATCAGAGTTTATACGTTAATCTATTCTGAAAGGGACAGTATTAGCAAAACTTACTGAAAGAAATAAACAACGTGAGTACATGGATTCTACAAGATATATATATATATATGGGAATTAGTCATTTATCCTTCCTCTCTTCTCAGACAACCGTGGCCACGTGCATTTGTTCTTACCTAATACTTGGTTTGCACCTTCTGGAACAATCTTTATGACACACGCACACAGCAAATCCAGTGTTATTTTGGCAAAGAAAACCCCAGCTCCTCAAAGACGGATTAAATCCACTTCTCCGGGGAACGTTCACTTTGTTACTTTTATTTAGGATTACTGTTTATGTCACATTAATTAGACCAGGTAAGAAATTTAACAGTGCTCACAGTGTCAATAGCTTTATATTTCCAGTACATAGGAATGTCAGGTCGGTAACTTCTCTCAGTATAAAAATGCCTTGTCACACCACAAATGATCGATAGTCGGAAAATGTCACAAGTTTGATTATGTCAAATGTTTGATCTTGTTGCCACCACGGGCTGAATGTATATAAAAAATGGGAAAAAGAAATCTGGATCTATAGGCCCAGTTACAAAATTTACTCTTAATGTTCTTTGGGTTTGTACTCTGTCTCTTTCTGGGTGTAAACACGAAGCCAGACAGGTTCACCTTTGAAGATCCAGATAATAAGTAAAAATGTTTTCTTGTATGGTTATTCTCAGATTTCTATGGAAGCCGCTGGTAAGGTTTTTGGGTTTGACCCAGTACTGTGTAAAGGATAAAATAAATACAAATACTTAACCATAACATAGTATTCTCAATCCTA
This sequence comes from Oreohelix idahoensis, assembly GCA_024509875.1. Classification (NCBI taxonomy): domain Eukaryota; kingdom Metazoa; phylum Mollusca; class Gastropoda; order Stylommatophora; family Oreohelicidae; genus Oreohelix; species Oreohelix idahoensis. The sequence continues at coordinate 41,434 of JAMPIV010020960.1, forward strand.
TCCTTAACCCGCGTAAAATATAATATATTCATACACTCAGTTATTTAACTTTGAATAGAACTACACGTGTATCTCATATTGAATAGTTTAATAAAAGTCTCCGTAAAATAAGCGCTAGTCATTTATATTTTTAATCATCATGAATTAGAAATAAATATATATTTCGTCAGTACTCATAATGAATAGTGCATTTACTAGACGATTAAAATAACTCTTACTGGTTAATATCAGTTAGTTAGATTTACGCTACAGCCGGAACACTTTAGCTATAGATTATATTAATTCGCTAGTCACTTTGCACAAAACTCCTAGTGAAATAAAAATGACGGACTTAACAATTAAATCACTCTACACAGAAAAATCTTAGTGAATAAAATAATTACCGCGAACACAGAATTAGAACTTCAAATCGAAAATACTAAGAAATCCACTATAACAATGGTCTAGAAAATCGAAGCTAGTTGTTCTCTGAAATTCTGTCGGTACTGGATAAATTGAGTTTAAAGGCAGAGATATATATATTAAATTTGCAGAACTTCGCTCAGACTTGTTACTTTTAACGCCTTCGCTCAGATTTCGGGCTTTTCCTTGGCCGATCTGCGAATCAGAGGGACAATTGACACTATTACCGCCCGCAGACTCTGGCAATCGAGCGAAGCCCGTCCTTTGATCTGGCGATTCTCACCGTGTTTAATTACCTTCCAAAGGAACGGATTCAGGGGGAGTAACTGTGATTATCTGCCCTTGGTTCCAAATCATTTACTCCTTCTACTCAAATTATTTCCCCTGATCACTGTCTAACGAAACATACGTTATAACTACATTAGCTTATCTTCCCCATAGCCAAAATTACGACTCTTTTGAAATAGTCGCCCCTTTCTACTCGTTCCGTCTCTCCCTGTTTGATCCTATTACGACGATTTCCAATCGCTGGCTTTATACGGTAATTACAGGTAACCGGCTCAACGTTAGCTAAATGGGTCTGTTGGTAAACATTCCTAAGGAAATAGAGAAAAGAAAAGAAAATAGGCGTGCTAAATTAGAAAAAGAGACAGATCTCTGAGTGTAGGAGGGTTTTATGTTAACAAAACGTGTGTAGGTGAAAGCCAAGTGAAAGAAAAATGTAGATAATGAAATAGATGTATGAAAGCTATTATCATAATATGTCACAACCTCCAGGTCGACCCAGAGTCCGATGTGAGGACAACATTAGACAATCTTTGAAGGACCGAGAACTAGAATGGAACTAGGCCAGGAGGAAGACAGCCGATAAGATAGTCTGACGCTCTCTCTTCCAACCCTCTACACCTCACGGTAGAAGGGGAACGACTAAGTAAGTAAGTCAATTATCAAGTTCAGAGACAGGAAATGTTCCAAATTCACGCAGTTCCCAGCGCGCGCTATGCGGAGGCCGGAATCACGTGTTTTACCACTTCTTATCAGAAGATTACTGATGTTTTCTGTTTGCTCCTGAATTGAGTACAGACAAGAGCTCTTGACTACAGACAAGAGCTATCAGATCCCAACATTGTAGGGTGACAATAACAGTGCTTTGACCTGTCACAACTCGCTCGTGTATTACATAACCCAATGAAGTTGTTTTGCGTGAAATACGATAAGCTTTCACTGCAAGAGAGCTAAACGTGGCTTCTATATGGAGACAACAATATATCTACTCAGGTACAGCCAGATTATTCTTGGCATATCTGTCAGCCATAGACAAAGTAAGATTGAGGAGTAAATAAACAGTTAGATAGCAGACACTTCAGTTGTTGTCGTGTTCAATTTACTGCAGGATCACGTCAGTTAAGGCTGACATTTAGCTAAATCTAGCTTACAGAACATGTTCTTCTGGTTTCACGAAGAGTCTTTTATTCCAAGAGGAGCAGGAGGCCATTACTGAAGTTAGCCCCTTACTAAACACTTGATTCGTTGTTGCAAGAGTGATTTATGTAACACTGTTTTATATGATGAAGTTGCAACTCAAGTTACAGGGAGACGGATAGCAGAGGCGACGAAGACACTGGGAAACAATGGCGGTACTAGGCATAGGCAGCCAAGGCTTTTGCCTGGAGCCTCGAGATTTTAGTGGCTTCGTGCACAAATAGATGCTTGTCGACACAATCGGAATTTGAACAAAAGGAGCCTCGCTAGTTCACACTAGCCTGGTCGTCGTAACATCTAAAACCGCCGTTTTTGGGAAGTGGAAAACATCTTACATCTAATCAAGAAAACAGAAAACCTACACACAGTTTACTGAAGCCGATGGAAAACAACAACTGCTCCAGACCTGGCCATTGGCACAGAAGACATAGCATACAAAACACAGCGAACAGTACAAGAACAACTGAGAGGAAGTGATCACAGAGCAGTAAAGTTAGAATCTAATCTCAATTATATACCACCGCAGCAAAAGTCCTGCCGCGATGGAACTACCAAAAAATAAACTGGGAAACGTTGACAGACCTGACTGAGACGTACTGCAATGATATCAGCAAACGTCACAAAATAAGAAATAAAGTTGAATAGAGCAATTCTAAAAGCAATAAAGCAACCAGTTTATCCGAGACCCAGGCAGAAGAATACATCTTACTGGACAGAACAACCGGAGAAATTTGATACAGAACAATCCGACTGCCAGAGAAAGACCAGAAGTGAAACACATTCTACAAGCAATATTCAGTTTTAAAAAAAGCCGTAGCACAGGACAGACAGACCATGCCCCATGCAGCAATAAACCATTGGGAAAAAAAAACTACCATGGAAACTTGCAAAATCATTGGACAATGAAAATATGAGACCACCATGTAGCACAGTAGAAGAAAATAGTAAACTAATAATTGGAAAGAGTGCGGCAATTAGAAAAATACAGCACATTTAACCAAGTCAATACAACAGCAAAAACCAATCAACCCAAAAGTGATACAAAATGAAATGAACAAACATGAAATATAGCTGAGGAACACATGACACAATTTTCAGTGTTAGAGCTAGAAGGTGGGTAATCTTTACCTTTAGTGCCGTCGAGTATGTGTATTGAGTTAGGGTTAGGATTAGGGTTAGGGGTGGGGTTAGGGTTAGGGTTAACTCTAAATGGTACGAAATTACACATCTTATAGTACTCGACGGCACTAAAGGTAAAGATTACCAGAAGGTGCGCTAGGAGAGGTAAAAACCAAGAAATTCACAGGAAAAAACGGAATCATAAATAAAATGTTCAGGCACATTGAAACACACCACATGAAAAATTCTGGAAATCCTAAATTTAGCTGGAAAGAAAGTATAAAGTCATAAATATGGACGGGAGTAAAGTAACAATGATTCCAGTATTAAAACCCGGAAAAATAAAAACGAAAGCTAACAGCACGTGACCCAACAGCTTACTAAGCCGTACAGGAAAATTGATGGAAATACCAGTCAATAATAGACTTATATAGAACCTACAAATAAAGCAAAGACTGAATTCAGCCAACACGGATGACAAGAAGACGAAATAACACACATATATATATAGGCCATGAGATTCAAGATACTGTCCAATTAAAAGAAACACACGCTGGCAGTCTGTAGAGACACGACGGAGAAAGCATTTGATAACTTGTGAAGAGCTGGAATAAAGCAAACACTATTCCAATATGGAGTCTATCTTTTGGTATATGTACAAATAGGGCAAACCACTTCCTTCAGAACAGGCATGTCAAAGTAGATATACACGGTAGCTACGTAATAAAATGAAATTAGAACAATTAGTATAAACTGAGACAGACCCACAACTAAATGGAGCTAAGAGCTGAAGACAGGTTTTGAAAGATAAAGAATACATGGAAAAAACTTTGTCGTAATTTTTATCTGAGAGGGTGCTGATGAATATTGGTCCCTTTAGAGTGTAAAGAGATATTGAAGGCTCTGTGAGAATAAGGATTTAGGTGAATGAGGTAGTAGATTCACAAGCGCTGGGAAGGAGCAAGGACAGTCTCTTATTACGACAATATCTGTTTTCTCACAGACTACTCCTATCTCTCTTCTGCACAAACAATTGTGTCAGTTCCAGTCGCTCAGGCGCGCTCACCGATTTGGTGATTCTGTCGCTCAACGTACATGAATACAAACTACACAGATGGAAATGTTTGGAGTTTTAGGCCAACCGACAACCAACACAAATAAATATTCATACCTTTATTATCATAAAGGACTCACACATAATGGTACATTTTCAGTCAACGATCAAAAAGTTACAGAATAGAAATATAACTAGGGCCGCGGGGGGTTTGAGGAGTAATATCCCATCCACCGTTTCCCGTTTATGGCTACTAACCGCCAAAACCCGGTCCCAAAGACAAGAAGGGGGGGGGGGGAGATCAGAGATAGGCAATTTAACCCACTGGTAAATTTATTACTCTTGGGCAAGGGGTTAAAGAAGAAGGGGGGGGGGGGTGTAGAGGAAAGCTAGGGTTCTCAATTGTCTCCCTTTAAATCAACAAATTTTACGGGAGGGGGGAATGAACACAGTTACCCAATCCCACTAGGAGAGATCCCGTACAAGGAATATAATGCACCTTAGTATAAGGTCGAACTAATTAAAAGGGTAAAGAAAAGATAAATCTCCTTTCATTCAAAAAAACACACTAGGGCTGGCCATCCCAACAAACACACACGCAGACTTACCGAAAGGTGAATTCTGGCACTTCATAGGAAATACATCACAAAAAAACAGCACTAAACCTTGGCTTAGGTAAAAGTAATTTCTTCCGTGTACAGCCCCAGATTTTGCGGGTTGTTTAAGTTAACACAGTGTCCCGAAATCGCTGGACTTTGAAGTTTAACGGTACTGTTTGTTTATTAGATAAAGTTCCTAAAGAAAGGCACAGGCACTTGGCTAGGCGTGAGGTATGGTGTGGTTCCTAAAATTGGCACAGCTGGCGGAGATAACTTCCTTTTTTCCGTAATGTCACAAGTTAAGAAAACACTGAGGTAAGTTCTTCTTCGGGGGGGGAAAGGGGGGGGGGGGGGGGGGGGGGGGGGGGGGGTGGGGGGGCATCTTATATAAGGGGGGGGGTAGGGGGCCTTCCAACAACCCACACGGGGGGGGGGGGGGGTACAAGGGGGTGGGGGGGGGAAAATCGGGACTTTGGGGGCGGGGGGGGGAAGGGGGGGGGGGGGGGGGGGGGGTGGGGGGGGGAAAACGGGGGGGGGGTGGGGGGGGGGAGGTAAAATCCACTGAATATGCGTGACAGACAGTGTTCAGGTATCGATGCTTTTTCTTCACAAATAGGGGCAGTGAATAAAATATGTTCTGCTTCCAGTTGTCGTTAAGGGCTCTATATGAACTAGTATTTTTAAAGTGTTTCTTGAATGGCTTTTTTCTCAGTTTCGTTCAGAGGAGCGGGGCCCATTACAGGTCGCCACAAGTTTAGCTTTAAAAAAGTTCATATGTTACTGGAGTTATCAAATTGAGTTTGGCAGAACTCTGTATATGGTTAATAATTGCTGGGATGCAGGTTGAATGATCGTTCTGAATGAAAGATAATCAAAACAAGAAATGCATTACAAATCATATTATAATCTGACGCGATAAATTACAGTTAGCCTATTTACTTATTAGCGTCGTCAATTAACAAATCAGGAAAACTTCCCGTGAGTTAAAGATAATTAAAAGCACATCTATCTATACAGAACTAAACTGTATTAAAGTTATAATTCTCTTTAACGTCTGCAAAATAAATTTACGCGTCAATTGTATTAGGAAATACTTTTAGCTGTAACATTAGTTTGCACTAGAACTTTGAAAATGGGTTTATTTAATAAGGTTAAATTTACACCACAATCCATTGAAATCAATAGAAATAACTCGACCAATGATCACTCGAAGCTAATGTATAAATTACCGTCTGCACAGAAAGAATACACTCCAATAGTCACGAAGGTAGATGAAATCCAGCAGGAATCCGACTATGCTAGTGCAACTAGGATTCTGTCAGAGCGAACGATAAAATGCAGTTTATCGGAGTTCTCTATTTATACTTATCGAATGTAACTTGAATGGGGCGTGTTAAATTTTCGCACCTTTCTTGATCTTGAGCAAAATTCGGGGTACCTCGCCGATGTGTTAAACGCTGCGATTCCTTCGTTTTCCCCGGTCTACCGATTTTCTTCCGTCTCAGGCTGCTCGCATAAGAGTGCGAAAATTTCCCGAGAAGCTAACTCTGTGAGCTGCAAGTCCCTGATTCTTTAGATCGCGGCCGCTCCACGTTGAATTCTGAAGATCAGCCTGTTCTTTGATGGTACCGCTGCATGCCGGTAAAAGTTACAACAGATGATCAGGGGTTCTAAAGTTATGAGAGGCCAATATTCTGTTATCATCCATCGAGTCAGGGAAATTCATTTGTCATACTTAGACGTACGTCACAATCGTCCCCACTTTTGAGACATGGAAACTCGTTTTCATGTTTAATTTATGACAATGAAGCTGCCCTGATCGGTAGTTTTAGGGTGATTGGCATCGTCGATTTTCTCCTCTTCCTCCGTGGTCCAGTTTCTACTCAAGAAGTCAGCTCCGACATTCTGTTTTCCTGGAATATATTCCACTTTGAAGGAATAAACACTCAATAGCAAGGCCCAACGCATTATCCTTGCGTTGAATTCCTTCTTGGCACCCAGGAAAGCTAGTGGAGCATGGTCTGTTTGCACCGTGAAAGAAGTACCACACAGAAACTCATGATGGCGTCTGATGCCATGAATCAGAGCGAGACATTCTCTTTCAACGACACTGTAGTTGCGTTCCGCTTTATTCAGTTTCCGACTGCCATAGGCAACTGGAAATAGCATGTTCAGGTCACTGTCATCGGCTTGCAGCAATGTTGACCCGATGCCCTGACCTGACGCATCAACTCTCAGTATGAAAGGTTTCTTAAAGTCAGGTAACCTTAGGATGGGGTATGCCGACAACTGTCCTTTCAAAGTGCTATACGCGTGTTCGCACTTTTGATCCCATATGACCTTATCAGGACAACCTTTCTTTGTGAGGTCAGTCAGAGGTGCCGTCAGTCCGTTGAAGTTCTGGATGTACTTCTGATAGTATGCACATAGCGATATGAAGGAACGTACGTCTTTCTTCGTTCGGGGTCTTTTTGCTGCCACAATTTTCTCCACGTTCTTCTTAATAGGCCAACTGCATCCGTGAGAAATAGTATGCCACAGGAAGTCTAACTGTTCAAACCCGATGGGACATTTGCTAGGTCTGGCTGTGAGACCCGTTTCCTGTAGTCTCCTGAGGAGCATAGCAACCGTAGCAATATGTTCTTCATAGGTTTCCGATGCAATTAATATGTCATCCATGAAATTATGGATATGGGGACTTTGCAAAGGCTCTAGAAGCTTCCTCATCATCCTGGTGAACACTCCTGGTGCGTTATGCAAACCGAACGGCATCACATTAAATGTGTAATGTCCTTCGCTAGTGCTGAAAGCTAACAAAGGTTTAATTTCCTCCTTGACTGGTATTTGATAATAACCTTTACTGAGGTCAATCTTGGAGAAGATCTTTGCTTTGCTGAGCTTGGTGAACAACTCAGAAACAGTTTGGAGAGGTTCGGGCTGGAATTCCGTTACAGCGTTTAGCAACCTGTAATCAATGCACAGCCTAACTTCCTTATTGGGCTTCTGCAACAGCACTACACTCGAGCTGTAAGGAGATGTAGACTCACTGATAATTCCTGCCTGACGCAGCTTGTCTATTTCTCCGCGAAGTGCATCCGCTTTAGCGTATGGGATGGGGTAAACTCTGGTTTGAACAGGGGTCTCGTTTGTTAATTTCATATCAAATTCAGTGAGATTTGTTCGACCAGGTAAATCCGTTAAGACTGCACTGTACTGTTTTAGTAGAGCCCTGGTTTCTGTTTGTTGTTCAGGTGAGAGATTGTCGCCGAACTTGACATCTTTAAAGGATTCTGTGGGTTGCAGTGGATACTCCATGCAACCATCATCATCTTCCTCGTCTTCCGTTGCTATGGCGACAGCCAGGAGATGCTCGGAGGATGGCACCGGTCTTTCCAAATATTTCTTTAGCAGATTTATGTGGAAGACCTTCTCCTTTCCTTTGATGGAGATCTTGTAATTGGTACGTGAGATCTTTTTAAGGACGGTAAACGGCCCTTGCCATCCGATGCGAAGTTTATTGCTTCCGGTTGGGAGTAGCAACAAAACTTTCTCCCCTGGTTGGAGCTCTTTCTCTTTTGCAGCTTTGTTGTATCTTTTAGCGTGTTTAGCGCGGGCTTTCGTAAGGTTGGTTGTAGCTAGATCCCATCCTAGCTTTAGCCTTTCCTTGAGCTCAGATACATACTTGCTTGCAGAGACGACTGTCTCGTCAGCCTTTTAGTCTGTCAGGGACCGAAGTAAGGCTTCTAATGGCCCCTTTATAGGTCTGCCAAATAAAAGTGTAGCAGGCGGGAATCCCGTAGACGCTTGGGGAACCTCTCGGTAGGCGAATAAGGCAGCCGATATATATAGGTCCCAGTCTTCCGGTTTCTCCTGACCCAGCTTACGTAACATGGTGGTGAGGGTACCGTTAAAACGTTCCACGAGCCCATTTCCGGCCGGATGGTAGGGACTTGTGTGGATATGTTTGGCCCTCAAGATCTTAAAGATCTCCTCCATTAACAGGCTACGGAATTGGGATCCATTGTCCGTCAAAACTTGTTGAGGGAATCCCAACCGTGTAAAAATTTGCACGAGGGCTTCTGCAACATGCTTGGAATCTATGCATGTTAGCGGTACAGCTTCGGCCCACATAGTGCAAGTGTCAACTAAGGTCAGGATGAACCTGTTCCTTCTTTTGGTCTTTTCCAGAGGACCAATAATGTCGACAGCAACCCGTTCAAATGGAGTCCCTACTATTGGCATTTGCCCCATAGGTACTGGGGGTTGTCAAGTGCTTGGGTGCTACCCGTTGGCACTGGGCGCAGGATTTCACATACCTGACAATGTCAGAGTTCATTCCTGGCCACCAATAGTGGGTTTTTATTCGCTGAATAGTGGCGTTTTGTCCCATATGTCCGCTGAAGGGAAGAGAGTGCCCCATCTCTAAGATCTGGCTTCGGTACTGCGTCGGAACTAGGAGCTGGTTATTCCCCGTGTCCGGGTTTCCCGTTCTACGATACAATACGCCATCCCTAGAGAAGATGTCTCCGTTGTGTCTGGGGTCCTTAACCATGGGCAGTTTTTTAAAGCAGAGCTCCAGAGTAGGGTACTTTTGTTGCGCCTCCTTCAGTTCGTTCGGCAACAAATTTGGCGCAGGCTCCCTCTCCTTCTTGGCTTGCCCTCTTGTGGTTACCGCTGCCACAATCGGCTCCTTTGGTCTCCCAATAAACACGTATCTACATCCCAGGATAACTGGGTAGATAGGATCATCCATAATGGCCGCTTTTATAACTCCTCTGACAAAATCAGAGTGTATTTCTACCAGTGCGATAGGCAGCGTCCTGGGTGCATCACTCTTAAACACTCCACTAAGTTTGACGGTTTCCTCTGTCTCCTGACCTGGTTTGACTAGGTGTCTAGCAACAATACAACTAAAACTTAATCCAGTGTCAAAGAGACAAGTGGTTGAGGTACCGTTCAAAATTACAGTTCCTCGAGTTGAGGGTCGGTCCCCCTCAGGTTGAGAATCACTGACGTGGACTCTACCTTTCGAGGCTGTATGCAAACATCCAACGCGGTTTGGACCGGTTTGTTTGCCCTGATCAGACGTTCCTGGTGTAGGGGTCTTTCCTTTTCCTTGACCTTGGTGGCCGCGCTGCCACGTAGGCTTGGTGGGTTGATCAGAATTGTTGTTGGGGGGGTATCGGGTTTTGTAGAATTTCGATTTTTCCTGGGGAGGTCTCTGGGTATTATTTTCTCGTTGGTTATAATTCTGAGAGGAATTAGAGGAATAGGATGACTGCTCTAGATTTTGTTTACGAGATGGCTCATCTGTGGGTTTACGTTTAGTGCTGGGAAGTTCGGCCATTGCATTGGTATAGCGTTCGGCCTTATTGAGTATGTCCTCAAGCCTGACTGCGCCCTGTTCAGCCAAAAATCTACGGGTTTCGTTTGACATAGTTGCCTTTATCTGTTCCACAAGAACAAGTTCAAGTAGTCCCTCATATGTAAGAGGTAGGTCAGATAATTCAATGCACTTTGTCAGATAACCCGTGAGACGTGAAGAGAACTGGGGAAATGTTTCCGTGCTCTCTTTTCGGCTGTTTCTGAACAACTGCAGAAACTTTCGGGCAGTCATCTCAAACTGCTGTAGTAAGGCCTTCTTCAACATGTCGTAATCATGTTGATTCGGTCCCAGCTTTGTGTACACGTCATAAGCATTGCCTTTCAGTGACGTTGAAAGTTTGAGCGCCCAGCGGGTACTCTCTAACCCATAAAGATTCGCGAGTCTCTCGAATTTTTCTAGGTAGCTGTCAATTTTTTCGTTAGGGCTAGGAAAAGACTCTAAAGCGAAAGACATCGCAGTTAATTGGGCAGACTGAGTGCTGGAGAGATCCATTGTTTGAGACTGGGGCGAAGACGGCTCTCCATTATTTGAAGTAGAGGCACTCCGACTCTCTAAAGCCTTGAGCGCTAATTCATGTTGTCTTTCCCTCTCTCTTTCTCTCTCTCTCTGCGGGCTTCCATTTCTGCCTCAATTTTCTTCTGTTCCAATTGACGATCGTCCGCTTCTTTCTTCCTAGCTTCTGCCCTCTCTTCTCTCTCTTTTTCTTCCTTCCTCTCAGCTTCTGCCTTTTGTTTCTCTTCCTTCCTCTCTGCTTCTCTCTTCCTTCCTCTCTGCTTCTGCTCTTTGTTGCTCCGCGTCATATATTTGCAGTTCCTGGGTGATAAACAGATTCGCGGCTTCTGTGTCTAATCCTGAGTCTTTCGCTTCCTGTCTCAAAATGGATCTTATCCTAATTCTCTCAGCCATTGTCAAAGAACTGGATGCTTCTAAGACTAGAGAATAGTAAGATGGAACAAGAAGGGGAAAAAACTCCCAGCCGCTACGAGAAAAACAAAGTAAAAAATTTACTGAATGACCTCGTGTGTTAACTTATCGCCGCTATTATTGTCACTTAAGACTCGTAACGCAAGCAACTATGCCAATTAAATGGTAAGTTACACTAGAAAAAGAATCTACTCTTACTAACAGTAGAGAAAAATTTATATTAAACAATTTAAAAGGAAAAAAAAATTTCCCAGAAAATGTTAATTCTCTAACAACAAACTCCGTCCCTGAAGACAATTTTTGAGATGAGACGTAGTTAACTTAATTTTAAAAAATCAGAACAATCCGCCTTTAGCTTAGCTCAACTCAAACGCTTCATAACCTTTAGTGATTGTAAAACAATCACGCAGTCCCAGCAATTATATAACCAAAATTTTCAATTCCCTCTGCCAGAGAATACAAATGTGACAATCTTTTATTATCACTAACTGCCTGTTCCTGTGGAAAAACAAACCTGTCTTAATTATTGTGTGGTTGGCCCAAAATACTGAACGGCTTGGTCTAGGGGAAGTAATACTTTTAAAGATTATACCCTACTTCACAGAGACAATCAACCACACTCTATTTTAACTAAGTTCAGAATCTCGAACGAGCTAACCATATATTGTCGTAATTTTTATCTGAGAGGGTGCTGATGAATATTGGTCCCTTTAGAGTGTAAAGAGATATTGAAGGCTCTGTGAGAATAAGGATTTAGGTGAATGAGGTAGTAGATTCACAAGCGCTGGGAAGGAGCAAGGACAGTCTCTTATTACGACAATATCTGTTTTCTCACAGACTACTCCTATCTCTCTTCTGCACAAACAATTGTGTCAGTTCCAGTCGCTCAGGCGCGCTCACCGATTTGGTGATTCTGTCGCTCAACGTACATGAATACAAACTACACAGATGGAAATGTTTGGAGTTTTAGGCCAACCGACAACCAACACAAATAAATATTCATACCTTTATTATCAAGTCTGGAAGGAAGAGCTGGAGAAGAGAGGGATGGTCATAAGCAGCTCTAAAACAAAATCCATGGTGATATCACGAGAAGAAAGAAAACATCAGATTAAGTTGGGAGAACAGGTCCTGGAGCAGGTCGACCACTTTAAATATCTCGGAGCTATTATAGACCGAAAGGGAGGCATCAAAGAAGAGTTGGCCACTCGGAAAGCAGCGGCTGGGAGACTTTTTCAGGCCATAAATCGTGGATTCCTCAGTAAGAAAGAAGTTGGTAAGAAAACGAAGATGGCTGTATACCGCTCCACCTATGTCCCAGTCTTGACATATGGATGCGAGTCGTGGGCAATGACTACAACCCACAAAAGCCAGATCCAAACCTCAGAAATGAGGTATCTGAGGAAACAATTATAATTATTTGGTTGAAGTAACAAGAAGAGACATGGTCCGCAACCAGACGATCCGTCAAGGCCTAAAATCCCATCCGCTGCAGACCCAAATAGAACAGTCCCAACTAAGATGGTTTGGCCATGTCTGCAGAATTAGAAGATCGGCTACCACGACAAGCATGGGAAACAAAGAGCCAGGGATCCAGACCTCCAGGACGACCCAGAGTCCGCTGGGAGGACAACATTAGACAATCTTTGAAGGACCGAGGACTAGAATGGAACCAGGCCAGGAAGAAGACAGCTGATAGAATGGTCTGGCGCTCTCTCTTCCAAACCTCTACACCTCACGGTAGAAGGGGAACGACTAAGTAAGTAGTACCTTTATTATCATAAAGGACTCACACAAAATTGTACATTTACAGTAAAAAAAATCAAAGGTTACAGAATACAAATATAACTAGGGAAGAGGGGTTTTTGAGGAGAAATATCCCATCCACCGTTTCCCGTTTATATCTACTAACAGACAAAACCCGGTCCCAAAGACAAGAAAAGTGGGGGGGGGGGGGGCGGGGGGAATCAGAGAAAGGCAATTTAACCCACTGGTAAATATATTACTCTGAGGCAAGGGGTTACAGAAAGAAGGGGGGGGGGTGTAGAGGAAAGCTAGGGTTCTCAATTGTCTCCCTTTAAATCAACAAATTTTACGGGAGGGGGGAATGAACACAGTTACCCAATCCCACTAGGAGAGATCCCGTACAAGGAATATAATGCACCTTAGTATAAGGTCGAACTAATTAAAAGGGTAAAGAAAAGATAAATCTCCTTTCATTCAAAAAAAACACACTAGGGCTGGCCATCCCAACAAACACACACGCAGACTTACCGAAAGGTGAATTCTGGCACTTCATAGGAAATACATCACAAAAAACAGCACTAAACCTTGGCTTAGGTAAAAGTAATTTCTTCCGTGTACAGCCCCAGATTTTGCGGGTTGTTTAAGTTAACACAGTGTCCCGAAATCGCTGGACTTTGAAGTTTAACGGTACTGTTTGTTTATTAGATAAAGTTCCTAAAGAAAGGCACAGGCACTTGGCTAGGCGTGAGGTATGGTGTGGTTCCTAAAATTGGCACACGTTAAGGGCTCTATATGAACTAGTATTTTTAAAGTGTTTCTTGAATGGCTTTTTTCTCAGTTACGTTCAGAGGAGCGGGGCCCATTACAGGTCGCCACAAGTTTAGCTTTAAAAAAGTTCATATGTTACTGGAGTTATCAAATTGAGTTTGGCAGAACTCTGTATATGGTTAATGATCGTTCTGAATGAAAGATAATCAAAACAAGAAATGCATTACAAATCATATTATAATCTGACGCGATAAATTACAGTTAGCCTATTTACTTATTAGCGTCGTCAATTAACAAATCAGGAAAACTTCCCGTGAGTTAAAGATAATTAAAAGCACATCTATCTATACAGAACTAAACTGTATTAAAGTTATAATTCTCTTTAACGTCTGCAAAATAAATTTACGCGTCAATTGTATTAGGAAATACTTTTAGCTGTAACATTAGTTTGCACTAGAACTTTGAAAATGGGTTTATTTAATAAGGTTAAATTTACACCACAATCCATTGAAATCAATAGAAATAACTCGACCAATGATCACTCGAAGCTAATGTATAAATTACCGTCTGCACAGAAAGAATACACTCCAATAGTCACGAAGGTAGATGAAATCCAGCAGGAATCCGACTATGCTAGTGCAACTAGGATTCTGTCAGAGCGAACGATAAAATGCAGTTTATCGGAGTTCTCTATTTATACTTATCGAATGTAACTTGAATGGGGCGTGTTAAATTTTCGCACCTTTCTTGATCTTGAGCAAAATTCGGGGTACCTCGCCGATGTGTTAAACGCTGCGATTCCTTCGTTTTCCTCGGTCTACCGATTTTCTTCCGTCTCAGGCTGCTCGCATAAGAGTGCGAAAATTTCCCGAGAAGCTAACTCTGTGAGCTGCAAGTCCCTGATTCTTTAGATCGCGGCCGCTCCACGTTGAATTCTGAAGATCAGCCTGTTCTTTGATGGTACCGCTGCATGCCGGTAAAAGTTACAACAGATGATCAGGGGTTCTAAAGTTATGAGAGGCCAATATTCTGTTATCATCCATCGAGTCAGGGAAATTCATTTGTCATACTTAGACGTACGTCACAAACTTGATCGGATGGCACAACACATGTGGGTTTAGCGTGAACAGGCCCGTGCACAACACATGTGGGTTTAGCGTGAACAGGCCCGTGCACCGCAAGGTGTTAACAGATAATGAAATAAAGATACTAAACCTTGAGCTCCAGGCAGAAGATATGACCTATCATCATATTAAATATGATAACAAGTAGAGGAAAGCATCAGTTTCACACATTAACTTGTTACTAAATATACTAACCAATAGAAAATAAATGTTCCTACATTCTACTGAGAAGATGAGAGGCACTACAGTAATGTTTTTGAGGACACGCTAAGTCTTAGTAGATTTTACCGGCAGTTTTCATTTGTTATATTCTCATGTGTCTTACTTAGCTCTGACTTAGCTCTTACTTAGCTCTGACTTTCCTCCCTTTACCTGGTGAAGGCCTTGTGATCGCAGCGTTGTCTATTTTCTTTGTCTTGTGTCCTAGAAAGACGACCACCTTTTTCGATTTTTTTTCCATATCCGTGCGTCATATATTCTGTTGCATAGAATAAAAGTGGACGCCCTGTTAATGTTAATTCAGTAATTTGTCATGTCTTTGACAAAAATATAAATGTGTGAACGATATGACGAAATTCTGATTAGTAATAACTGACCACCCACTTTTATTGTGTCGTAGAATGTATGGAATATATATGTTTGCTTATCTTTGTTTAGTGAATTTGGTAATAACAATAATTGTGGTCCTTTTTTTTTTCCACGTACGCCCGCTATTACTCGAGGCGAAATCTCTGGTTAATATGTCTAACCTGAGACTGATTTTATGTGAGTATCTCTTTTTTCCCTGTACAATGACAGGTGTCCTCTCGCCATTCAGGCAGATTCTCACCGATTTCGGAGGTACCCATCAGAGCTGGGTCGGCTCAGGAGCCGTTCAGGTTATTCCAGTCCCTGGTCGACGACACTCTTTGAAATGTCTTCACCAGGGCTCGAATTATTCCAGTCCAAGTCACGGTCCACGACACTGCTTCAAATGTTCTCGCCAGAGCTCTAATTATTCCAGTCCAAGTCACGGTCCACGACACTGCTTCAAATATTCTCGCCAGGGCTCGAACCTGGATTATCGCCAGCGCAGTGTGGTAACCATTACACCAGCGCGGCTCCCAATTGTGGTCCTAAATCATGATCTTTTCCTCTATTTGTATTACAATATTAAGTCACAACTGAATATTAGTTGTTCAGACAGGTTGTCGCTTCTGCTTAGATACATTCGTCTTTGAATACAATTTACATCAATAAGTTCACACATCAATATAAAGCTCTCAAGAAATTTGGAAATTACTGTAGCTGTGTTTAAAACATGACTCGCTCTCCTTATTGTTCGAAAAAACACATTGATTTAATTGGATTTAATTCACAATCCGGAGCCCGTTCATTCAGATACAAAACACATTCTATATCCATAGTTCATTATCTCCATTACTTTAAAACCCTTACTCTTAAGGGGTTGTGCCTACTCCATTTTTCTTTATTTTAGTTATTACATAACATCGGCTGCTGTAGTGACAGTCAACACGTAACTGATTAAAACGTACCAATATGTGGAGCTGCCTACAAAGTTTCAATTCTCTACTGTGAGTGGAACATAAACATTTTGAGCGTCAAAGATTTGTATGTCGACAAATATCAAATACGATTTTGATCTTAAAGAAAAGTGGTTACAAAGGAAAGTTACCATTGAACAACTTAGGAGATAGGAATGGCGGTAATAGATTATCATAATGCTAGAAAAAGAAGTGAATCTCCCACTCATTTCTCAAACTCCCACGCTTAGTGGCACAAGTGAACGGACAAAACAGTCAAAGACACACCAGTTAATGAATTGAAGTGAAAGAAAAAAGAATAACAAAAAAAAGTCTGGAAATGAAAGTATATAGATCGTTGCTATTTGACCACCAGATGGGAGAAGACACCAGAACAGGACCTTGCACTGATTATTTTAAAAAAAACCTGGATACAACTTTCTGATACAAAATTAACAAATCTCAATCATATGCTTATCAGAAAAAAGCTGAATACATTTTCTGACATAAAATTAACAAACACAATCCTACCCTTATTAGAAAACAGGCTGGATAAATCTTTCTGACATACAAAGTTAGCAAATCACAAATTTATAAATCAGAAGCGATTTGTAACATATGCTACCAGAGGGATGGCATATTACTTGCCAGTTTGGCCATGTGTTTAGACAAATTCGACATTTTTAGTGCCAAATATAGAGGCTAAATGGCTTCTCTGCTTTGGCAGCGCTACTAATCTGTACTTATTACACTCATATCATTATTCTGCTGTGGGCGAGCTCCCGACTTTACTAGGATTCACAGGTGAACAAACACTAACGAATGCAGAAAAGAAAACTCAATATTAGACAGAAAATGGAGAGTAAATTTCTTATTACTAATCCGTGGAGTTTCACGAAGCACAAGGTAGCAGTTGGTATTTATCCAATAATCTTTACCGTTGTCGTGATGTTGTAGTTGCTGTGACTTCATTTCTACTGTACTTCTTGAGTTTCTGTATTGTTTTTCAATGTTCTGCTGCATAACCAGTGAAGGCGCCCATGTGTTGTTACCGGGAAACGAACGGGGAGGAAACAAATGTAACGCTGTTATTGTTTTTGTTGAAAACATGTGCTGCATGGGAAGCAGCTGTAAGCTATTGTTGGTACTGACGCTGCTGCTGATGATGATGATCCGTCTGGTTTATTCTAGTTAAGCTTTTTTCTAAGAGTGTGTCTGTTGCAACCTCTTTTTGCACACTCTAGTGCGTTGAAATTTTCATGACATTGTCAAGAGTTGAACATAATAAATGCGTACTGTGTCTGTACGTATGAGTTGAGGTACCTATTCCTAAGAAATAATACTTGGTCATTGTTCGTGTTAAACATAATGTTCATCATACTTCAAAACTGACCCCTAGAAGAATGTGGCAGTTAGGAAGATGAAACTAAATGTCACAGTGTCCCATCCATCTCCACTTTTCCCTTTATTTCCAGCTCTGCGGATTATTGTTCCATTCTCTTCCACAAGCTTTAAGTTTGTTAAAATATGTGGCCAATTGACGTAGAGTGCGACAGAGACATCTGATGGTTAAGTGTGCAGCTTGGCAGTGATAAATGTTCAGCTGCAAAACAAAAATATTTGTTCAAACGGGCAACATAACCGCTTGTCGGCCGTACGACATTTTGAATCTATCACGTAGTTATTGACTAGCATATGGCAACATATAACATTGTCAAATGATAATGTTTCCTAAGAGTAACACTTCACAGACTATGTCAGCAATACAAAAGAGTAGTGATACAGTGGATCCCTTCTCACTGCAACATCCCTGGAAATGAAGAGACTGACAGATTGGCAAATGAAGGGGAAAAGCCTCCTCATCTTAACACTAATATAACCTATGAGGAGGCCAAGAGTTTTATCAAGCGCAGATACAGGCACAAGTGGGAAGAAGAGCATCCAGGCCACACCAAAAATGATCCTTATTACCAGCTCAGCAGAAGTGAACAAGTGGTAATCTTCAGACTTCGCACAGGTCATAACAGATTGAGATACCATCTATTCAACAAATTAAAGATAGGAACTACTGATGAGTGTGACTGTGGCACCGATAAAATGACTGCCGAACATCTGCTTCAAAGGTGCCCAACATATGAGGAACAGAGAAAACGCATATGGCCATCACCAGTACCATTCCTGGAGAAAATCTACGGAGATATCAACAGCCTCAGACTGACCACTGCTTTCTTTGAACTTATTCAAGTTGACATCTGAGGGTGAACGAAGAAAAAGAAGAAGAAATGATAATATTTAAACAATATGGACGCAATGTTTCAGCGCCTGGAACTCGCTATAACCGGTCTGTAATGCTTGTTGTCTGTGCCGTATGTCTGTCGAATACGAAAAGTCTGCCGTCTTAGTGAATGTTTTTGCCTACACTTGCTGTCAAATATCGAAATTTCACTCCCTGAAGAGACTGCGACAGAGTAGGATTACTTCTGTTTCAGACGTGTCGTAAGAGACAACTAATATGAGGATGTGTATAGGTCTGACAAACTCGGCATGTAAAACAAACCACCACTACAAGAACACATGAATGCTTTAGTGCAGGCTTTCTTTAAGACCACCAGCATCAGGAATAACTCCATGCTCCAAATGGATAGACTAGTGTGACGTATAATGGAAAGATAGCCTACCGTAATCTGACAGGTGTAACCTCGTAGCGTTCTATGATTTGCTAGCAAAACCAGGCATTTGCAGTCTGTGTTTACTCACTTTTAGTCCTACCTCTTTTTCTGTTAACACGAGCTAACTTATAGTTTACAAACTGCATGACCTATCAGTCATAACAGTTAGCGAATCAGGTTTATTTACCTGGTCTCCTAACGCAAGCTTATCTGTCAATCATGCGATACCTGACAGACCACACGTGAAGAACCAAAGACCCTTTGAAGTTCGTACTCAAGGTAGCCAGGATATTCCCAAGAGCTCTTTGATGTCGAGGCACGGGCAAAAATATTCGAGAGACCCGTTAGACGTGAGAATTCTTGTGATGTCGATTAGCAACGCCCGACAGAGCGACCGTAAAGCTTTTTATCTGGGGAACTCTGTTCCTGATTCTCTCGATACGCATGGTAATGTGAAAAGTAACATCATCTATAGATCAGAGAATTAATAATATATGTAAACTGCGTCTTCTTAAACCTGCTTTCAGTTGTCACTCATAATTTTTGGATAGTCTAAGCACGTAGTATAGAACCATTGTGGAAGATGTGTTAATAGCATTCATGGGGATTGTCATTCTGATTTTCTGGTAATAGAAATTAGTGTTACGTGTTAAAGTGTTAAGTTTTTACCATTATAATTCACTTGGATTTTCTAGCTGTTAGAACTAGTGAAATAAATAACGCGTAGCTATTTTATACCAGAGGTTCAGTTATAATGTTAATTTTCACCACCCGCTTTCTCACACAAGTAGAGACGGTTTTAGTTGACTGAGTATATGCTAGGCGCAACTGATAGTGACAGAAAAGAATTCACGTTTTATTTCATTGTGCGTATTTATTATAAGTGTCTATTATTTATACCATAAGATGACCAACAGACGCCGACAATATTAGCTATTAACGACAGGCGATATTTATGTAAGTGCGCGTATGGATAATGGAATAATAATTGACATTGTACGCTGATCGTTAAAGCGCGAGCAAAGGGCGGGGAGGGTTGCATACCTTCATCCGACCTGAAATCTCAGCGTTGGCGACGTGCGATAGTTTAGGCATAAAGGAAAACACCTGTGCCGGTTAACTTTAATCAGGACTGACGGAGTGGATAAGAGATCGTCTTGTCCCCCTCTATGTGCATATAGGTAGCTATATAGAATAGTAGCATTTTTTTCATAAATGTTCTTTTATTCCTAGCAGACCTGATCAAGGGCGTCCAGCGGTCTATTTTGGGCTTTTTCTTCATTTACTGATTGGTTAATGTTGTCTTTTTCTTGGCTTGTGCGTCACCAATTTCATTTGTGAGCCAACGATACATGAGAAACATCTTAACTTGTAAATTAACTGGACTTACAAAACCCAGCAATATTTTCTCAATTTTATCAGCCCATTGGGTTGTGGATAAAATAACATTATCCCCGAATTCTGACAGTCGTCGTATTCAAGCGGATATATCCAGAAAATTACGCTGTTTTAGAATCGGCACTCACCATAGAGCCAGCCGATAGGATTATCATCATCATCATTTGTAAAAAAAATTTTGCAACCAGATGTTTCCAATAATGGAAGTATTTTCCTCTTTTTTTTTAACTTTGAACCTCAAGAGCACGTTTTGCTACACTAACTATTCGCGGTGACATTGTGTTCATCCAGGAAAAATTAAAACACCAGATTTAGCGTTCACCTCAAAAGTCTTGATTTGTTAAGAGGATGTACTGGGGCCAATTTGGAAAGTAAATCTGGAATATATATATATATATATATGTATATATATATATATATATATATATATATATATATATATATATATATATATATATATATATTCAGGATAATTGTATTTCCAAGGGATATCACCAAGAGTGGGTAAGCGTGATTGAATGGGCCACTGTATGACAGAGAGAGAGTGAATAATTTTCTTGGTTAAAGGAACTTTACCAACATCAGATTTTGCTTAACGTGTTTACGTTACTGGGTAGCATTTAGTAGGAACTTTGTTTTTATCTACTGTCTACTCTGTAACATACTGCTAACCTTTGACCTTTAGGTTATTAACTTTTGGGTTCTTTTCTCAATAGCACATTTATTCTGCTATTTCATATGTATGTAAATCTGTTTTGTTTTTTTGTTTTTTTCATTTGATTTTTCTTTAGATATTTGATGTTGTCAAGTTTAGTGATAATAAACAACAAAGAAAACTTACCTTTGTGTGTTGGTCAGACCCATACCCAATAAACCATAGTTTTGCACGTTTATGTGTCTTGTTGTCACATAGCTGTTGTGTGTGTGCAGTTAATCTTACATTTATCTGTATGAGGAGGGCAAGGTTGTCTTGTACTAAATTATAGTCGTATAGATAGGCTGGAATAGAGAAACTTACTCATTCCATAGACATACTTTGTTCCTTAAACTATCACCCGTGAAATCTATTTCTCACACCTTTTTCTCACGTATCTATCACCATCCACTCTACTCAGACGGGCGAAAAATAACTCTCAACCATTCTGTACGACAACAAGGGACACGATGCTGATGATGTTGAAGAGTTGAAATCTCCGTTTGTGGACACTAAAACTCATTAAGCCACCATTGCAGCTGACATTATGCAGGAAGACTGCACCTAATCGCTTCTTGTGCTTTTGGAGTGATGGCTCATGTAGCAATTGTTTTTAACATAATGGAGTTACCAGCCTGAGGCATAACCTTTATTCATCGCCCTCTTTTTAAATGCCTGAGGGAACAGTGTTTACCCCCCCCCCCCCCCCCCTTGCCTAGTCAGAGCCCCAGAGAATTACACAGGACTACGTATCGAGGCAAAACTATCCTTAACACACTACACACCTTCAGCCAGTATTTCAGTGGAGTTAAACATTTTCACACCTGTTGCGCAATAGTGAAATCTCGAAAATTCCCAGGGAAAAATGTCACGGCCTATTTTCTCTTACTAATTTCTAACCATGTCAAAATTTGAGAAACTGAAAATCACATGACTAGAAAAATTGAAAATGTTTGTCACAAATTAATAATATTTCGTTTGTTTGTGTGCAGGTTGGAAATTGTACAAGTAAAATTGCGGATATGTAAAAAAATTGGGCATATCTCATTAAAAAACAGACAAACAAAAAACACAAAAACAGGAAAGTAAAGAGATACTAGAACATTATAATTGCAAGTAGAATTAATGAAAAATCGCAAAATGGTACAAATAAGATATTTTGTACATATTAAAAATACTAACAATTTGTTGAAGACAATAACATGCTATAGATACTTACTTACTTACTTAGTCATTCCTCTTCTACCGTGAGGTGTAGAGGTTCTATAGATACACAAATGCTTATTATTAATGCTGTAAGTGTACAATATTATAACATTTTTATCTGCTCCAACGAATCAATAATGCTTTCAGATAGATATGCCCTTGTTCGGGAACCACTAAAGTTAATGCAGAGGCGTCTCGCTATTACCGTCATTGGGAGAAATGACACTCCAAATTTTCCTCTGGATTTGTAGCTGGTTTCTTTCCGCTTGCTGTCAGATACATAAACTACGGGTGGCCTAACACACACACACACAGAGCTTTTTCAGATATCTGTTTCTCAGGAGAAATAACGAAACAGATGGTATTTTAATTTAGTTAACTACTTTGTAGCAGTCCAATATCTCTGATTTATAATGTCGAAATCTCAGCGGTCTGGCTCAGGTAAAATTTCTCCATCCTTGGGCACAAAATCTAATCCAAGTGATTGTCTCCAGGGACAAAGAGTGTGAACGATTTATCTATCCTGGGGCAAGATGGAAGTGCGAAGGTCGTAAATGTTCTCAGAGATAGGAAATTAAGAACACAGATTTTATTAATTTATTTTTTTAATGAGGAGAAATATTTGATTAAGAGAGGAGCGCGTGTAAAGTAAACATTAGAAAAACAATTGAGGGGGTGAGGAGGGTCGTTTTTACTCCGAGTGTCCCAGCCAGCCGAGAGACAGAAATGGTAAAATATGCATTCTAGCCAATCTTCGAAGTGGAGATGACATCTGATTAGGTCAGCTGCGAGTAAGAATAAACAAACAACAAACAGAAACAAAAATAGATTACTCAACCATCACTGAGACCGGGGACCATAAGCCGAGCATACATTACTAATTCTACATTGGAGACGACTAAGGAGGGTTGGTCACGGAGCCAGCTCCCGTATCGTTTATAAACTGTAAGCCAAGAAAACTTCACAACAACAGATCACCAAAGTAGGACTCAAGGACAGAAGGAGACAAATTTCACTGGAACCACAGGCGGAGAAAAGACTTTGGCCTTCCGTAGAACATAGATTTGGAAACCCTGCAGATAGAATTACAAGACCGACTTGTTCTGGAATTTCCAGCGTGAGAAAGGCAGAGGGAGATCCCCCCAAAAAATATGGAGAAGGGAAATGGAGACAAACATGAACTGGATAACGGAGACATTCAAAGGTTTTGAAAGGATGGAACAGACATGAATACTTGGTGTCGCGGGTTGTATCCCCTGCTCCACAGTAGTGGTCCGCTAATGACTAAACCTGGAATAAAAGGATGAGGGTTTTCAACCATCTCTCAAAATTAATCTTTGCAGAGATGTCAATAGAAGAATGATACTTCTATTTTAGGGTGATTCACAAGGATTTATAGAATGGTAAGTATAACAAATGAGTCATCTAAGTTATCATAAACTTAGTATTCCTCCGCCCACTTCTGTGAAAAATATGCTTTGACTCGTAGTTTATAAGCCATCAGCTGAAGGTGATTCAGTAAGATATTAATTTGTATAGCTTTGTATCTATGTATTTTTTTAAATGAGTCATACGGGTGCAGACATATAATTCACTGGGTAAGTGATTAGCTCAACTCTAGATTTATATTTAAATATTAAACATATTTAATAGGAAGTTATTTGTGTAACAGAGTAAAATAAATACAATTGATTGTTGTAAAAGGACAAGCAAACAGTTAAGTTTATTATCATGGGAATATATGGTGGTTTAAAAAAAACGAGTTCATATGCCGAGCAAGTATTTTACTTAACTGGTGGTGTGGGGTCAGTTGGAGTCTGGTTCCGCCACTACTGGTCCCCAGAGGTGTTTTGACTGTTCCTTCTCTTCAGGAGTCAATAATTTTTTGGGGGGATCACGTTCACTGCTGTGCAGGAGTAAATGCACAGAAAGGTTGCCGTTCCAAGTGTCCTCTAGACTCATCTGATGTAGAAATCTAGCGTCGACTTCTGTCAACTGCTACCGCAACCTGAGAAAGAAACAAATGCCTTTTTGAGTATTATGTCTCCTGATGTAAACATCAGGCGACCTCCGCTTCCTTCTACCGTTTCATCTTCCTCAAAACTGTTCTCGATGCCCCTGACATTAAATCTCAACCAATCGAATCAGAGGAAAATGCTTTATGAGAGCCGAAGGCGAAAAACGTACTTTATACATCATTAAAAAGGTGGGCATAATAAATATTTACACCACGATATTATTATTATCCACACCCTGCTCCCTATGGATCCCAGGGCAAAACCTCTGCTACTGATTCCTTGCGAAGAAACCCGCACGAAGCAGTCGCAAGCTCTTGTAGTGGTGGTTTATGTTGCAGTTCTTTTAAATGATGAGGATGCCAGCCTCATGTGCAACTGCACATCCAAAAGCAATTTATACATGCCAAATGCAAATATAAAATAATAAAATGTACATGTTACAACTTACCCCATAAGGTATTGCACTTCGGTGATTACTTGTGTATTAAAACCATTAAGTCGCGCGACCTGCCCTAGATTATTATAATTGATAATATCGCCCAAGTTGTCATGATCCCTTAGTTGTTTATTACAATCTGCTGAAGCGATTATATCATTTCTCGTGCTCCAGTACTCAAGATTGTTATCGAGACCTCCGGAAATCGTTACGTGGCATGTTTGTCGTCCAGACTGAAAGAAGGGCCATGTTTTGCAAGCCACACCTTGTGTTATCTCTTACTGAGTTACCACTAACAGACATATTTACCGTCTGTCCAGAAGTCGTTATGCAATCAAGGGCGATGACGAACATCTTAATCGGTCTAGTGCTGGCGATTAACCAATCAAGTGAACGTGGCTTTGTTTCCCCTCTTGCTAAGCACCGACGGTCACAAAGAAAGATGAATAGGCCATACAGGTTGTAGGCTGGTAAAGTACCTGGGTCAACATGACAAGGTCAAGATAATATCGAGAGGTGCGGGCATAAGTAAAAGATCATGAACGGATGTCTTCCACAGGTTGGTCGAGTAAATACTGACCGCGAGGAGTAAGGAAAGAAAAATTGAACGACAAGATAAGACGTTCATTACGTCACATTTGGTATGAATTTCCTGATGGCCTATGCTCCTCAAGGCGCTGGAGGGTAATACATGAATGCATGAAATGACTGTCACAAAAATGACTGTCACAAAAATGACTGTCACAAAACCACTTACCATCAATTACACTTTTGAGTTTCTTCTGTTATTTATTTATTTACGAAGTACGTGCATAAGAGAATTCTATGTAACTACGAAAATAATTGTTAATGCAGTATAAATAGTTTGTCCTAAGTGAAAAATGAGAGAGTTTTCATATATGAAGAAAGTCAATAGATTCAAATGCCTGGTACTTTAATAACATCATAAAGGAAGATATATCTGAGTGTCATAAATTACATTGATACATCGATAAAATTATTATTTGTAAGTAAAAAGTTAAGATAGGTAGAAATAAAAATAGTTAAGTTGTGACGCGTCTTCTTTCCCCACGCCAGTCAGCGCGTTGATTTTAGCAAGACAGGGCGTAATGTAAGGGTACTATCGTTTGCCAGTGACCTTGAAAATATCAGCAACACTTTTGACGGAATTAGCCTTGTTTCAGACCAAAAGGGGGAAAAGGAGGAGAGAGGCAAGTGTATTTTTAGAATGAGACTTTTGACACAAATGGTTGAAACACGCAAAAATGTAGGCAAACGCGGGCGATTGTTAGCGGCAGATGGAAAAGTTCGACACTAAGTCAAATATTTGTTCGTTCCATAAGCACGCAGAGTGACTGGTATAAACACACACGCCTCGCTTTGTCTGCAAATTGGTACATTTTATGACGTCACAGACTTGTTCTTTCGAAATTGAACTACACAGAAGCGGGGAGAGAGATGGCGTGTTTAGGTAATATTAGAAATTGAAACTCACATGGAAAATATATGGAATTCTTTATTTCCAATACTAGGGCCATAAAAGTTGGTTAGTTTGATAGCATATGATCTCCTGAGTAATACTATGTTACAATTTTCAAGATCTCCCCATTAAAAGTAAAGATATTGACAAAAGACTAGATATGCCCAGAAAGATGAACGAACAGACGCTTGTTTTTGCATTCACTATCGGTGACAATTTTTTTTCCACGCGTTGTTAAAAAGAGGCAGAAGAGGGGAGGGTAAAAGTCCAAGAGGGAGAGATATTATGGGATGGCCTAAAACTAAAAATATTTTGTAGTGGAAATCTTGAAGTGAATGAGAGGCAGAACTTGTTAGGTCAAAAACCAAGACTGTTTTTAACTTTTAATGCCAAAATGTGACCGACGTACATTTGAAAAATTGAGATGTAATTTTGCCTTTATTTTCAAATTCAAAATTGAAAAGCTTAGTCTTCAGATCTGATTGGCCAACGCATTTTATATTATGGAAAACTTAGTTAGGTTTTTGCCATTTTGTAGAAAGCTGTCCCTGAAGCAGGTCGATGTGATCCTAGAAGTGTGACTTTTATTTGTAACTAAAACTAAAAAGTATTTGTCATAGTCTAGCCAGCAGCAAAGCTGATTTTGTGCCATCCATCGCACCTGTGCTTATTTCATTGAATTCTGGTAAGAAGAATATCTATATTATTATGTAATATTTGCAAAGGCAAAAAGTGGGAAAGTGTATGACATGCCTAAAGAGGCAGTTTGGGTATACATATTTGATTTATGTTTGAATATTGCATTGTTGTAATTAAAAATTATTGTAAGACTAAAGTAGAATAGCAAGCCTATGTGTTCGCTGAACACTATTGATTGCCTGGTGCGTTTATATTTTGTAATAGAAGAAAATTATATGCATATAAGGAGATGTACATACTCCTATTAAATTGTGTTGAAGAAGACTATGTAAAATGACAGTGGCGTATCTGCCATATGGACCTGAGTTGTGGTCACAATATGATGTGAGTTCGTATAAATTAGGGGGCTGGTGCACTTGTAATTCACACGACGCTGAACCCCATCATGTCAGGTAGAGAGTTAAGGGAAAAATAGGACAGATATGAAAAGGCCAGGGTGTCTTTTATGTTGCAGGGTTTTATTTCCTGTTACCAGCCGGTGACAGGAAAGCTGAAGTACGAGTGAAGACAGTAACATCTCAAGTACAGCGTATTTTGTATAATAATTGTCAAGTGGAGCTCTGAGAGCTGATGTTCTTTACAGAGCCATATCAACTATTGAATCTTCACGAAGGAAATTTCAGGTTATGTGCCACAGTCTGAGAAATCTGACACTTTATCTGGAGAAAACTGTTTCCCTATCCATTAACAGAAACTCTCGGGGAAATGATGACATAAAGTCTCTCCAATAACTAACTCACAGTATTAATTATTACTTAACAGCCTGTGAAACACCTTACGGAACATTTTAATATTAATAGTAGTATTGTTGGACCAAGAGTCCTTATTTTCAGTTCACTTTTCAGTGTAACATACATTTTATTCAGTTTTAAAAGACCTGTCCAAAAGAGATTGCAGTACAGGCACAATAAATTGTACAAAAAAATATTTCCAAATTGAAAACTAAACAACAGAGTTATTAAGATTCTATTAGAGAGTTATACTGTGTTGTTTTGGTGTACCATCATTTCATTGCATCCTCTAGACACTAGCCACATCAAACACCATACATTAGAAGTAATTTACAGCACCGTGTGAGATCTTGAGAGGTAGCGTTAGGTCCCTTGAGAATTCATCTTCTTCAACCACTAGACTCAAGGTCTTACATAGCTTGACATCACACGGTTAACACATCTAACTCTATCATTCTTATCTTTTACCATCATAACCTCTCCAGCAATTTACTTTGCTACATAAATTGGTAGACTCGTCCGGGATTTGAACTTTTCATTAGGTAAACTCCCAACACTACATAAAATGGGGCCTCCTGTCCCGGGATTATACTTAGGAACACCATTATTACTAGCCCAAGGAGTCCCCATTATTAAAATTACCCAAGAGTTGGGAAGTTGATAAAGTGTCAGAGCCTGGAATAATTTAATTAGAGTTGATATTTTATTATTATTGTAGTACATTTATAACATTTTAAAATTGGTAAGATGGCAGATTTGGCCAAATTTAGATCTGCTGCTGTGCTAGCTGCAAAAGAGATGAATATGGATGGACCCGAGTTGGTTCAGTATGTAACATCAGAGGTTGATAAATTTATTGCAAGAGAAGAAATGAGGTTGGCTGAAGAAAGGAAATTAGAAGTAGAGAAAGAAATAAAAAGACTGCAGATTGAGGCTGACAAAGAGGCTGAGGCATTGGAGGCGGATAGGGAGGCTGAAATTAAGCGGCTCCAATTTGAAGAGAAGAAATTGGAGGTTGAAGCAAAGAAATTGGAGGCAGAGGAAAGGAAACAGGCTGCAGACAGGGAAGCAGAAAAGGAAAGAGAAGAGAAAAAGGCCGAAAGGGAAGCAGAAGAAAAACGGTTACAGAGGGAACATGAGTTACGACTAAGGGAGTTGGAATTACAAAGCCATTCTCCTGAAGGTGGTAACAGCCCTTCTACCTCCGATGCCACTGCTGGTCAGGGACCCTCAACTTCAGCTATGGGGTTCCATTTAGACTATTTTGTTGAGAGGGATGATGACATTGAATCATTTTTATCCAGATTTGAGGTTTTGGCCACCACTTATGGGTTAGAGAAAGAAAGTTGGAGTTTAAGGTTATCCCAGGGTCTTAGGGGAACATCTTATGAAGTGTTTGCAAAGATGACCAAAGATGACCAAGACAATTATGACATGTTAAAGCAGGCTCTTTTGCTAAGATATGAAAAGAATGGAGAATTTTATAGGAAGAAGTTTAGAAATGCCAAGCTACTGATGGGTGAGACCTATCACCAGTTCTCTGCACGTTTAGAGACCTACTTGGAGAAATGGACTGCTCTGGGGAAAACCCAATCTTAAAGAAATGATCCTTATTGAGCAATTGAGAGAGTCCATGGCTCCAGACTTGAGAAAGTTTCTCATGGAACAAGGTGCAGAGAGGCTGGGTGAGTTACTTAATGTCGCTGAGAGGTATCAGGCGGCCCAGGCAGAGGTAGCTGGCGCCAAAAAGAAACATGCAGAAAATTATAAGGCCCCACAAATCTCTAATAAATTTGACAACAAAGGTAAGCAGAACTTTGATAGGCCACGAAATGACTATAGAAATAAAAACCCACAGTTCAATGACAGAAAATATGATGAAAGAAAACCTTTTCATCAAGGTAGATTATATTGTAAATTAATATAAGACAAACATAAAGGTATGTTTTCAGGCACTCGTAAGAAATAAAGAAGTAGAACACTTAGACAACAAAAAAAACAACAGACGTGAGTGGCTTACCCAGGGTTCGAACCCCGTACCTGTTTACAGGCTTCGGGTTTCCCTTCCTTGTGTGTTAGATTATATTGTAGATGGTGTAAGAGGGAAGGACATGACACCAAAGTTTGTACTAAGAAACCTTCTGGATTTGCTGCTATGAAGAGGGGGAACAAAGGAACATTATCACCCCCCAGTGTGTAGAGGATAGTAGTACAGTAATGGGGTCACCAGAAGCTGAGGACAGGACACTCAAGCCTTGTTTTAGAAAATTACCTAAATGCCACACACCTCCAAGCAAAGGGGATTATTATATGAAGAACAAATTGTTATATAGGAAGACCGGAACTGGAACAAATTGTCATGCTCAACTGGTACTTCCTACTTCATATAGGGAGAGAGTGATGGAATTAGGACATGCGATTCCCTTCAATGGTCATATGGGGATCAGCGCAACAGGACAGCGTATAGCTTGTCATTATTTCTGGCCAGGGATAACGGAGGATATAAAGAGATATGTAAAATCCTGTCCAGAATGTCAAACGGTAGCTCCAAAACACTGGACTGCTCCAGCAACTCTAGAGGAAATGCCCATTATGGGAACACCTTTTGAGAGAGTTGCAGTGGATATTGTGGGACCTCTCACTCGGACCAAGAGGAGGAACAGTTACATCCTTACTCTAGTGGACACTTGTTCTGTGTGGGGAGGGGCGGTAGCCCTGTCGTCAATCGATTCCAAGCATGTCGCAGAGGCATTACTTACAATATTCACTAGGTTAGGATTCCCGTATCAAATCTTGACTGATAACGGCTCACAGTTCAAGGGGAAACTAATGGAAGAAGTTTTCAGGATTTTCCAAGCCAGGCATTATCATTGTAGTCCGTATCACCCCCAAGGGAACGGCGAGGTGGAGATGTTCAGCGGGACTCTCATTTCTATCCTGAGAAAGCTGGCACATGAGAAACCTGATACGTGGGACCAATATTTGCCCGCTGCGTTGTTTGCGTATCGGGAAGTTCCACATAATTCAACCGGGATGGCACACGCAACCCTGTTATTTGGGAGGCCAATAAATGGTCCATTGGAAGCCTTATTGAGGACATGGACAGATGAGAAGGCAGAAGAGACTGTTACCTCATCATATCAATATGTGAACGAGCTGACCACTCGTCTTAAAACTGGCTGGAAACTTGCAAATGATAATCTCAGACAAGCTAGGAAAAAACATGCTGCTTATTTCAATAAGAAAGCGAAGGATAGAGAGCTAAATGTGGGAGAGAAGGTGCTACTTCTACTACCCGTCAGCAGTAACAAATTACAAATTGGATGGCAATGTCCATATACAGTTCTAGAGAAGGTGTCTAGAACAAATTATAAAATCGACAAGAAGGGGAAGGAGAAAATATATCATGTGAACCTTCTAAAGAAGTGCCTGGACAGGCAAATCCAGGAAGAAACACATTTAATGACCTTGTCGATAGCAACGGGAATGAAAAATGAACCACTCGCATCTCATGAGTACCCCCTAAAAACATGTGAGACCCCTGCACATGTAAAAGTCAGTAAACACTTGACGAAAAAACTTAGGGAGCAGGTTCAAAAGGTTCTGACTGATCATACGGACGTGTTAACGGACAAACCGGGGCACACGAATTTGTTGGAATATGAGATGAAACTAGTAGACCCAACACAGATCTGTATGAGAGCCTATACGATCCCGTTTGCAAAGGAGAAAGCTTTGAAGGAGGAGATTGATTATTTGTTGAAAGAAGGGATTATTTCTCACAGTGAGTCTCCGTATAGTTCTAGTGTGGTTTTGCTGAGGAAACCCTCTGGAGAACATAGACTGTGCATAGATTACAGGAAACTGAATGCTGTCACAGAAAATCAGGTGGATCCATTACCGGATACAAATCAGCTATTTGCCAGGCTGAACAAGGCAAAATATTTTTCTAAGGTGGATCTTAGCAAAGGCTATTATCAAATTCCAGTAAAGCCTGAGGTTCGACCTTATTTGGCGTTTAGCACTTCGGAAGGACATTATGAATTCAACATGTTGCCGTTTGGGTTGAAAAATGCTCCGAGTGTGTTTTCTAGGATGATGCGAAAATTGTTGGATCCCCTGAATAACCCATGCATCACCAATTTTATGGATGATATCCTCATTGCTAAGGAAAAATGTGAGGAACACATTAACTCTTTGACTATGCTGTTTGATAGACTAAGAGAGGCTAACCTGACGGCTAGACCAACAAAATGTTGTATAGGGTGTAAAGAGTTGGAATTCTAGGGACATACTGTATATCAGGGTAACATGACCCCTGACCCCAAGAACCTTGAGAAATAGCAGAGAGCACCTAGGCCAAAAAACCAAGAAAGACGTGAGATCTTTTGTGTCGTTGTGTGGATTTTATCAAAAATATATCAAAAATTTTAACTCTATTTGTGCTCCTCTGACTGAGTTAACTCGCAAGGGCAATCCTGATAGAATTGTTTGGTCAGCCCAGTTGAATTAGCATACCAGGAATTAAAAGAGAAACTCACGAGCAAGCCTATCCTAAAATTGCCTGATTTGACTCAGGAATTCGTGATAAGAACGGACGCAAGCAATGGGGGCTTGGGGGCAACTTTGTTACAAAGGTCCTCTTCACAAGAGGGGGAACTGAACCCAGTCGCTTATGCTAGCCGCAAGTTGAGCAGAGCGGAACAAAACTATTCAACAAGCGAAAAAGAATGTTTAGCTTTAATCTGGGACATACGTAAGTTCCAGATCTATCTCTATGGTAAAACACTCGGAAATAAAAATATTTACGTTGTGACGCGTCTTCTTTCCCCACGCCAGTCAGCGCGTTGATTTTAGCAAGACAGGGCGTAATGTAAGGGTACTATCGTTTGCCAGTGACCTTGAAAATATCGGTAACAATTTTGACGGAATTAGCCTTGTTTCAGGCAAAAAGGGGGGAAAATAGGAGAGAGGCAAGTGTATTTTTAGAATGAGACTTTTGACACAAATGGTTGAAACACGCAAAAATGTAGGCAAACGCGGGCGATTGGTAGCGGCAGATGGAAAAATTCGACACTAAGTCAAATATTTGTTCGTTCCATAAGCATGCAGAGTGACTGGTATAAACACACACGCCTCGCTTTGTCTGCAAATTGGTACATTTTATGACGTCACAGACTTGTTTTGAAATTGAACTACACAGAAACGGGGAGAGAGATGGCGTGTTTAGGTAATATTAGAAATTGAAACTCACATGGAAAATATATGGAATTCTTTATTTCCAACACTAGGGCCATAAAAGTTGGTTAGTTTGATAGCATATGATCTCCTGAGTAATATTATGTTACAATTTTCAAGATCTCCCCATTAAAAGTAAAGATATTGTCAAAAGACTAGATATGCCCAGAAAGATGAACGAACAGACGCTTGTTTTTGCATTAACTATCGGTGACAATTTTTTTTCCACGCATTGTTAAAAAGAGGTAGAAGAGGGGAGGGTAAAAGTCCAAGAGGGAGAGATATTATGGGATGGCCTAAAACTAAAAATATTTTGTAGTGGAAATCTTGAAGTGAATGAGAGGCAGAACTTGTTAGGTCAAAAAACCAAGACTGTTTTTAACTTTTAATGCCAAAATGTGACCGACGTACATTTGAAAAATTGAGATGTAATTTTGCCTTTATTTTCAAATTCAAAATTGAAAAGCTTAGTCTTCAGATCTGATTGGCCAACGCATTTTATATTATGGAAAACTTAGTTAGGTTTTTGCCATTTTGTAGAAAGCTGTCCCTGAAGCAGGTCGATGTGATCCTAGAAGTGTGACTTTTATTTGTAACTAAAACTAAAAAGTATTTGTCATAGTCTAGCCAGCAGCAAAGCTGAATTTGTGCCATCCATCGCACCTGTGCTTATTTCATTGAATTCTGGTAAGAAGAATATCTATATTATTATGTAATATTTGCAAAGGCAAAAAGTGGGAAAGTGTATGACATGCCTAAAGAGGCAGTTTGGGTATACATATTTGATTTATGTTTGAATATTGCATTGTTGTAATTAAAAATTATTGTAAGACTAAAGTAGAATAGCAAGCCTATGTGTTCGCTGAACACTATTGATTGCCTGGAGCGTTTATATTTTGTAATAGAAGAAAATTATATGCATATAAGTAGATGTACATACTCCTATTAAATTGTGTTGAAGAAGACTATGTAAAATGACAGTGGCGTATCTGCCATATGGACCTGAGGTGTGGTCACAATATGATGTGAGTTCGTATAAATTAGGGGGCTGGTGCACTTGTAATGCACACGACGCTGAACCCCATCATGTCAGGTAGAGAGTTAAGGGAAAAATAGGACAGATATGAAAAGGCCAGGGTGTCTTTTATGTTGCAGGGTTTTATTTCCTGTTACCAGCCGGTGACAGGAAAGCTGAAGTACGAGTGAAGACAGTAACGTCTCCAGTAAAGCGTATTTTGTATAATAATTGTCAAGTGGAGCTCTGAGAGCTGATGTTCTTTACAGAGCCATATCAACTATTGAATCTTCACGAAGGAAATTTCAGGTTATGTGCCACAGTCTGAGAAATCTGACACTTTATCTGGAGAAAACTGTTTCCCTATCCATTTACAGAAACTCTCGGAGAAATGATGACATAAACAGTCTCTCCAATAACTAACTCACAGTATTAATTATTACTTAACAGCCTGTGAAACACCTTACGGAACATTTTAATATTAATAGTAGTATTGTTGGACCAAGAGTCCTTATTTTCAGTTCACTTTTCAGTGTAACATACATTTTATTCAGTTTTAAAAGACCTGTCCAAAAGAGATTGCAGGACAGGCACAATAAATTGTACAAAAAAATATTTATAAATTGAAAACTAAGATTCTATTAGAGAGTTATACTGTGTTGTTTTGGTGTATCATCATTTCATTGCATCCCCTAGACACTAACCACATCAAACACCATACATTAGAAGTAATTTACAGCACCGTGTGAGATCTTGAGAGGTAGCGTTAGGTCCCTTGAGAATTCATCTTCTTCAACCACTAGACTCAAGGTCTTACATAGCTTGACCTCACACGGTTAACACATCTAAATCTATCATTCTTATCGTTTACCATCATAACCTCTCCAGCAATTTACTTTGCTACACTGAGACGCGAAGAGTAGAATAGCCTAAGTAGACGCACTTTTCCTTAATATGAACATTATTTAAGCAAACTTAGTCAACTGGAAATACAAAAGTTCTTCAATGTTGCATAGATCCGATTTTATCATATTATGAACAATCAGTAAGCAAGTCAGAAAACTGGAGGCCACAAAATTGGGATGTTACAAAAGGATGTTAAGTACACCATGGAAAGCCAAAAAGAGTAATGAGGATGTGTTAAAAGGTGTAAATCCTCACAGAAAGCTTATGACTCATATTAGAAAAAATCTATTGACATTTTATTGGCGTGTCATGAGAAGAGGAAAGTTGGGTTGTATGATGACAACAGCAAACACTTAAAGAACAATAGATAAAGGACGAGAAAAAAGAAGAAACTGTACAGTTTGACATCCTGACACAACAAAAGAATTGATAAAGTATGATAGGAAGTTATGGAGAAACATGATCACCCACGCCAACTGGCATGGTACATCAAGACGAAGAAATAGAATATCTTCAGCAAACATCAGCGTGTTGACATTCAAAATTAATATTTGTGATCCTGTTATTGATAGACATGTTGAACTTTCGTTGCATCCACCATCTGTAACTAGGTTCTTCAATGATACCGGTATCTTCTTTTCATGTGTAGACGAGACATTTTCTTGTTGACAAAGTTTTTCATCAGCCACCAGCAGGACGTTTTAGGGCTGTCACGAAGGAAGACTTATCTCCACAAGCTCGCTAATTAGGCATGAAGTGTTGGAGAATGCGCAGCATTCTTTCTTCTGATGTTATCAGTCATTTTATTGTTTGTTTGTCATGAGTATGCTGGAGCAATCAGCTTGAAGAATTTCACTCTAACGAGCTATCTGCCGAGTGAAAAAAACAAATCTATGAGGGTTATGTTCAAGAGCATTAAAGCGAAAGTCTTATTTGTGAATACAGTTGTCAGAATATACACACAGTTGACTGAAGTGGAACATTTGGATAAACTGGGGTGAACAAAATGAATGCATGACATCAAACGTTGGAGAGAAATTCTTTGAATTCCATAAAACTCTTGCTGTATATTCTGTGTAAAATTGACGTGAGATAGCATCGAGAAACAAATAACTGTAATGTGTAGGAATTGGGCCTGACTGTCTAGAATAATGAGTAGGGGGATATATAACATTCTAATGTAAAAAAATCACATTATAAGGGTGACGGTAGGTAAATGATCTGATAGTTGCAATAAAGAAGTGCGAATTGACAGTAAACCAATTTTATAATTGATGCGAAATACGATAGCTCGTGTTTTTGGTGACGATTCGCGACATTCACAATAGAAGACAGATAAAAGTATTTTGAAAAGTCCATGTTTATAATAACCTCTTCAGTCATAACTGACTATGGGAATGTGCCCCTGAGGTGACAGCCCTCAGCTGCTTATTTACCTGGTGTTCCTTTCGACGTTTTCTCCTTACTTCTGCTTGTTGTGTGAGTTTCTTTTCGCCCAATCTGAGGTGGCGCCGCAGATAGCATCGCCACTTGGTGCGATCGGCAGCTTCATCCTCCCAGGTTGCTGGATTTATGTCCAGTGCCCTCATATCGCTCTTGCACACATCTTTGAATCTCAGCTGCGGTCGCCCAACTGTTCTTTTGCCATCTGCCAGTTGTCCGTATAAGATATCTTTAGGGATGCGACCATCTTCCATGTGGCGCACATAGCCAAACCAGCGTAGTCTCCGCTGTCTAAGCAGTGCATACATGATTTGAAGGCCAGCACGTGACAACACCTCGACATTTGACACTTTATCTTTCCACGAAATGCCGAGGATGTGGCATAGACACCGAAGATGGAAGGCATTGAGCCTTCTTTCTTGCTTAACATAGGTTGTCCATGTCTCGCTACCATATAGAAGTGTGCTGGTGACGCAGGCGTTGTGTACAGCAGCTTTGGTCTTCGTTGTGAGTTTGGAGTTTCCCCAAACACGCGATGTGAGGCGGGCAAAGGTAGCTGCAGCTTTGCCAGTGCGGCTGTCAATTTCTGTGTCCAGAGAGAGTGTGTCATTGATGGTAGACCCCAGGTATGTGAAGTGGTGCCCCACTGATAATTCATAATTATCGATAGTGATAACTGGTGCAGCACCCACATCCTGACTCAGCACATTTGTTTTCTTTAGACTTATTGTCAGGCTCAAAGTCCTTGCATGCTTCGGTGAAGCGATTCATCAAGCTCTGAAGCTCCTGTTGGCTTTGAGTGACGACTGCAGCATCATCAGCGAACAACAAGCCTCTTATAGTGACCCTTCTGATTTTTGTTTTTGCCTTCAGCCTTGAAAGATTAAACAGACGGCCATCTGATCTAGTGTGAAGGCATATTCCTTCAGTTGCATCTCTGAATGCATGTTTCAAGAGTAAGGCAAAGAAGATCCCTAAGAGGTTTGGAGCCACAATGCAGCATTGTTTAACGCCACTTCGTATGTCAAAGGGTTGTGATGTGCTTCCAGCATATTGGACTGTTCCCTTCATGTCGCCATGGATTATCATTTCCATCAATTTAGCATGGCAGCCTATTTTCAGGAGTATTTTGAAGAGTAAATCCCTACTAACCAGGTCAAATGTCTTTGTGAGGTCTATAAAGTCGATATATAAAGGTATTTTCTGCTCTCTTGACTTTTCCTGAAGCTGGCGGAGAGAAAAGATCATGTCTGTTGTTGATCTACCAGCCCGGAATCCACACTGTGACTGGATATATGCGCTCAGCTAACTTGTGTAGGTTCATTAAGATGACTCTGGCAAAAACCTTACCAACAATACTAAGGAGAGAGATGCCTCTGTAGTTATTGCAATCACTTCTGTCTCCTTTATTTTCATATAGTGTTACAATCTTGGCATCTAGCATGTCTTGCAGAATAGTTGTCTCTTCCCAGCACTGACGCAGCACCCTATGCAAGGGGTTGTAATAGCGTGCTCGTACAGCATTTGATTAAATCGGGATGAATCCCATCACTTCCTGGTGCTTTGCCAGAGGCCAAGCTATCAATGGCCTTGCGGAGTTCCTCTAATGTTGTTTCAGCATCCGGCTCCTCCATAGTTGGCAGACATTCGACAGCATCAAGGGCTGCAGGCGTAACGGTATTTTCTCTAGCGTAAAGCTCAGAGTAGTGCTCGACCCACCTCTCCATCTGCTTACTCTTATCGGTTAGCTTGTCTTCTCTGGTGGTTTTTAGTGGTTCCTCCTTGCTTTTTATGGGACCAAGGGCTTTCTTTATACCGTCATACATTTGTCTAATGTTGCCTGTATGCGCTGCGGTCTGGATGCTTCTATCTCAAGGAAGTATTCACAAGATATTTTCAGAAGCCAAGAACAATGCTGCTTAGTGCCGAGCACTAATATATATATAGTGCCGAGCACTTATATCTGATCCGTCGCCTTTTGAGAAGAAAGGGTTATGCAATGATTTACGATCATTTGCAATGATCGTATTTCAGCTCGTTCAAGCCCCCACCCTGATTTACTCAGTGGAATTCTTCTTATTCTGGTATAGCTCTCTTTAGAGTGTATTTAGCAAATTGACTGAGACAAACATGCAGTACATTCAAAATGATTAAATCGACGTTAAATTTGTATATTTACCAACAACAAATTAATACTCACTTAGGCTTTAACAAGGTTTTAAACAATGACGAAGGATTTATCAGAAAATTATCATCACTGTGTGATGTAATGGTAGTTTGTAAAGGAGGTCACTTGGCAGCTTTTATGTTGTGTTACTTAGCTGTCATTCACGGTTCTGCTCCTTCTGATGTTTTAGTTCTTGGTAGACTGGATCGCTGATCACGCTCGTCACTGGTCAGGGTTGTAGGGTGCAGCACGTTCCTAGAAGTGTCAGGGAGTGTCTACGAAGTAGGTCCCGCGTCTTTAAACCCCGTCTGATGATGGTGTATAGCTTCCACTTCAGGCCACTTGTACCCTTCTTGTTCCAGAGATAGTACCCTCAACTGGTACCACCAACTAGTATCGCAAAAGAATAGAACAAACACCTTCCTGAGCATTGAGTAACCCTTCACATAGTTATGTGTCCCCTTCTTCCTATTCCACCATCCCATCTACCTCAGACTTTACCCTCGATGAGAATTAAGCGTAATCCCTCGAGAGAAAACTTTCTTTACCTTTAAATTGAATAGCTTTATATTTACTTTACATTCAAATGAAAAGGTTAATAGTATAGATAGAATATGTTTATATTTACATCTACACTGGTTGAAAAATGTTCACAATATAGATAGGTTTTCATTTACATCTACACTGGTTGAAAAGCTTGAAAACTCATTATTTTTAAAGTGAATATGTTTACATAGACATTTACACTGGTGTGTAAAGGTAAGTATTATAATTAGAATGTACTTCATTTCTTTCATCTTTCCCTCCCTGCTCCATATGGAACTTGGGACTACCTATACTTTTTAGTTCTCTTTAAGAAACTAGCAATAAAGCAGTCACCAGCCCTTGTAGTGGTGGTTCAAGAAATCATCATTCTATATGCTGAGGTTGCCAGCCTCAAATCACTTGGACATCCACTAGCAATTTTCACATATTAATATTCACATGGCAATATATACATATTAGTTCACATGTTAGTAATGAAAAATATAGAATGTAAAATGTACAACTTATGCCAATCTTGGCTTACAGACTGTTTGCTCAGAGAAGTAGGTTAAGGCCCTTGCAGATGCCTTTTACACGTGTTCTTGGGGTGTCGTTACTTTAACAATAAGTTCCCACTTTGACTCCGTGTTCCAGATTCCTCAGATTCCGGTTTTCCTTGTTAAAATTGTAGAGTTTTTTTTCCTGGGCTTTTAAGTCTTCAAAAATTTCTCAAACAATGGTCCGGGCTGATTTAAGAATCTTGTTTCTAGTTTTAACTCTGGCAATCTGGTTGTCGTCTTGGCAAGCGATTATCACAGTGTTCTAAACTGGCTAAAGTGTCAGATTATATGGTCCTTTGCCTCCCCCGCAGTTATATGTTACGATTTAGGCAGGGTCCAATCAGGAGTTTGGTGGGTCTTCTATTTTGAACCCCTGCCAATGGTTTCAAAACTGCATATTTAGGTGGGGTAATTCAAAATTATTAGGACATGGAAAATTATGTGCGTGATGCGGAAGGTCACGTTTCCCCTATACGGAAGTGACAAGTTTCGACAACGTGTTCCAGATGTAACATCTTACTTCCCTCTAAAGCAATGTCTCTTAAACAGATGGACAGGAAATGATGATGTTATTCATGTCTGTCCAAAATGTGTCGCACAGACAAGTAATCTCTGTATCCGTCGCTAGCGCACACAAAATCCGTTCGCGGGCGAGTAATTTTATCGCCTGGCACGGCTTGAGCAAACAAACTATGCGAAACTGACCAGGTCCATCAAGGTTTTGCCTGCGCTAATCTTAGCAACGCTGAGAGGCGCAGAGCGAATGTGATGGATTATCGCAAAAGAGGAGTGTCAAATGTGTCGATTCCCCGGAAATTCCAGCTAATCAGTAAGTACAGAAAATGTAACTGATTTTTGCCGTAGTGAAGAAGAGATCAACCAGCACTGTGAAATAAACCTTCTCTTTGGCCAGAACGTACTTAATCGCGGCGCGGGCAACGACAGAAGCATATTTTTTCGTCCGTAATAAGTTTAATTGTAATCGAGTTCAAGTTGTTGTAGATAAGTAGCTGTTTTGAATTACGATACAAGAGCACATTAGAACAACACGAATCTTTATGAATGCATTTAAAAGAGTCATATTTCGTTTAATGTTGAAAGTTTTCACATCTAATTTTCAGTGATCTTCATATTTCATGAAGTTTCACTTATAAAAATTATTCCAGTTTACTTAATGCCTATATACAATACAATACAAAACAATATTAATTTGTAACATAAAATATATAATAGCTTTGTTAACATTTCAAAATATATTTCTCAACTTTATTAGACGTCAATGACGGTTACATGTGCCAGTAAAACCAAGGCAATAATACATGATAAATGCGTTTTTTCTACTTGGTAAGGCATCTGCTGTGTATAAATAAAGAGTATTAATAAAGTTTTATTGCGAATCTTATCTCAACTTGCCTGCTGGTGAGAGGCATGTATGACTGTTAACGTGAAGCATTCCCGGCAATGGGATGTTATGATGCAACAAGTAGCGAAGAAGTCTGCAATTCCAGCTATTACCACGTATAACCTAATTAACATGCAGAGTTTGGCAAAATCCCACAGAGGGCTGTTACATTTAACCGCGGCTTTGTGGGGACGTTCAAAGAAAGAAACGAGCATTGAATGACATGAGATTTATTGAACTCTAGAAGAAAGTTGAGTGTAAAATTTAAAGTAATTGCCAACACCTTTCAAACTGTAAGAAGAACTCGTGATCAGAAGCAACTGAAACTTTCCTACAATATGTAAAAATAAACTTACTTTAAAATGAAAGTGGTTAACTCCTAAAACAGTTTTACATAATGAATTATACATAATGATAAGTACAACTAGTTTTTAATTTTTTACATTTTTCTGCACTCATTACTGTATAAATTGCACGCGTGTTTAAAATTCACTGAATAGTTCAATTAAGTGCATGTCATAGCGCTTTCATTTCTTCACATTTTCATATATAACACTGTATGTTATCGTTATAAATAAATTATTTAATGTAAAACCTGTAACGGCAGTCATATCTTAAATTAGCTCGTAAAAATGTGGTTTTTGAACACGAATACTAAGATTTAACTTCAGCCACTCATGACATTTCGTCTCAGTATGATGCCTATTAATAATTAAATAAAGCTTATTTCATGTCTTTTCCTTAACGGAGACAGTCTGTTTGTATACACATTGTGATATAACAACGAAGATATTTCGTACAAATGTATTTTTAGGTTAACATTTATAATTAATAAAAGTTCAGAGGTACAATAATATGCAATATTATTTATTTATATATTTATTGAGCGTCAGATTGGCAGAGTGGTTAGATCGGTGGTCTCTCGCGGCAAATGTGCCGGGTTCAATTCACGGTATCGACACGCTCCAGTCTACCCAGCTGTAATTGGGTACCTGACTTTGCTCGTGAGTTAGGGAAGGAAAAGGCAGCGAGGAAGGGAACTGGTCACCTCACCTCTCGATGCTGGACCTAGTATAGTGAAGTCTCTAACACTTCGCGCCACTACGGCAGTATCTGCTATGGGACCACCTTTACCTTATATTTATTATTCACTGCCCAAATTATGATCCCACTACACGCACCATACCGCACTACACGCACCATACCGTTACCTGTTTGGAACGAACATAGAAATAATAATTTCTTACCGTATATTTTAGACGAAATTAGAAAAATTTCGTAAAATTTGTTTACACACTGTAAATGAATACCATATACAG
This sequence comes from Oreohelix idahoensis, assembly GCA_024509875.1. Taxonomy (NCBI): domain Eukaryota; kingdom Metazoa; phylum Mollusca; class Gastropoda; order Stylommatophora; family Oreohelicidae; genus Oreohelix; species Oreohelix idahoensis. The sequence goes on from JAMPIV010020960.1 coordinate 83,467, forward strand.
CAAACATAAAAACATGTTTACTCTTTATCTATCCAGTATTTTGCCCTATAAAGGAAGGAACGGTAGCAATATCTTCTTAATGGATTATAATAACTACAACAGCAGTGCGATATACCTATTTATTTTTTTTCAGGCAAGAATTACTGTACAGTTATTACACATAATTGAGGGAAACCCGAGGCCTGTAAACAGTAAATTAATATGAAACAAATATAAAGGTATGTTATCAGGCACTCGCAGGAAATAAAGAAGTAGAACACCAGACAACAGAAAAAACAACAGACATGAGTGGCTTACCCAGGATTTGAACACTGGACCTTCCGTGCGACAACCCCGCCTAGCCATGCAAGCGAATCACACTATCCGCCCTGCCATCTACGCATCATCAAAAAATGATGTTTCAATGGCAGGTGAACAGTGCGAACCACAATACATGACACCAGAAGTCCACCATGGGCAGTTCAGCCTATTAATGACGCAATCACTTCTGTTGTATTTCTATCAAGCAGTATAGGCCGAATCCAACAAGACAAGGACCTTAATACTGTGTCCAGTAAATGATAGTAGACTAGAACAGTGAGAACAGGATAGTGGGTAGGTTTGGTATTGTATAAACATTTATTACACATAATTGAGGGAAACCCGAGGCCTGTAAACAGTAAATTAATATGAAACAAATATAAAGGTATGTTATCAGGCAGTGCTTCGTGCCTGAGTTAAATGCCTGTTACCTAGGTAGGAATCACTTGTCCAGAGTTCCCTACCTGACGGTAGCATGCACTGTACAGTGCGTGTTGCCGGTTCAGTGCTTCCTGCCTCCTACACTGGTCTTTAACCTGCAAGGAAGCAAACATCGGCTGGAGCAGAACCAATCGACCTCTTACTGGCAGCTAAGTACACACTTAAAAGCTGTTAAGTGAACTATCCCAAGATCTAAAATTACCTTAATAACCATAACATCACCTGTGTTGATTTTTTAAGCAACTATTTTTTTAACACTGTTAAATATAATTGACTATTAAATTTGTTATCTTTATATAACATTAATAGTGATTTAATCATTTTGAGTGTACTGCCCCCGTATGTCTCAGTCATTTTAAATAACACTTAAACAGAGCTATTAAATTAAAATGTCACTGAATTAAATCAGTTGGGGGCTTGAACGAGCTAAAATACATAATAATTCTTCATAAAAGGTGTCGGGCAGATACAAAGTTAACAATTGCTCAGACCAGTTCAGCATTGTTCTTGATTTATGACATATCTTATGAACACTCCCTCAAGATAGAAGCATCATCATCCTTCTATTCACAACTCTGCCAGGAGTAATCGTGAGCGAAGGTAGATACCTTTGAAGACCCTCATTAGATACTCTAGGCTTTGACCATTGTTGGACCATCACTGCGGAGCAAGGGGAGTAAATCCCGTGACAGTGACCTACTCGTAGTAAACGGTAGCGCCATTTCGTCCACTCGTGTTCTAGTGGTATTTGTCTGGATCTTGTCATCACTTCCACATTTGGTGATCTTGTCATCACTTCCACATTTGGTGTTCTTGTCATCACTTCCACATTTGGTGATCTTGTCATCACTTCCACATTTGGTGTTCTTGTCATCACTTCCACATTTGGTGATCTTGTCATCACTTCCACATTTGGTGATCTTGTCATCACTTCCACATTTGGTGTTCTTGTCATCACTTCCACATTTGGTGATCTTGTCATCACTTCCACATTTGGTGATCTTGTCATCACTTCCACATTTGGTGTTCTTGTCATCACTTCCACATTTGGTGTTCTTGTCATCACTTCCACATTTGGTGTTCTTGTCATCACTTCCACATTTGGTGTTCTTGTCATCACTTCCACATTTGGTGTTCTTGTCATCACTTCCACATTTGGTGTTCTTGTCATCACTTCCACATTTGGTGTTCTTGTTGCACTACTTGAATCCTTCTTTTCTACTCAATCATCCATCTATGAAAGTCTATAACGTCTTGGTATCACTCGCATACTATTTTACCGTCGGGTATATTAAGCGTTAAATATTCTTAATGGCCCTAAATAATTTGTCAGTATGAGGTAGCGTCGTTGAAAAATTGTGTTGAAACCCATATCACTAGACATTTTTATTAACGATTTAGACTTTTTTTTGGCAACACATTCTCGGCATAAAGTCAACATAGCTTGTACTCGTAAATTCTTAGACTTTATATTAGCTTCTTGACGATGTCGTGCTGTTTAGTATCAGATCAACATTTCTCAACTGGTAGGAGGGAAAGCAATTACATGTTTTTTATGACAGTAATGTCGAGACCTGAAGTTAAAACATTGCATTAAAAAAGTATGACATCGGGAATGTGCAAGGACAAAGAAACGATATGTGTTACGATCACACGGTTGTCGTCAGGGACAACGCACGAAAACGTTCGAGAAAAGAAAATAAGTATTTAACTAAATGTATTCACAGTTTAAGAAAGGAAACAATTTGGTAAGAAAGATAGCCGTGGTCACTTTGGTAAATGCAAGTCCAGTATAAACTTTTATAAAAGAAAATTTACCGCTGATAAAGTTTGTTAACTTGTATAACTGTATATACATACGCCCACACAGAGCTATAAATAAATAGATGTATGCTGCCACCACTGTCGCAATCGTATATTATTGTTGTAGTATTGCTATCACTGTTGCAAGCATAACCACTGTTGCAAACGTTAAATGTTGTTGTTGCAATTGGAAACTATGATTGGAATCCAAGATTGCTATATATATCAAATATCACGCCACACAGGCTAATCATCCGTATGTGTACTGCTGTGCTGTTACCGTGTCTGGAATGTTTGAAGGGTGTTTGAAAAACTGTCACTCACACCACAATAGCTCACGTACGAGTCATGGAGCGTTGAAACGGTTGTTGACGTTTAAAGAACAGTTTATTTATACCACAACACGGTCACAACGACATAGACGAAATACAGCATATTACACAGTTTATAATAGCATACAACTCAAAAAGAACTATAATCAAAACAGATGTTCTCAGTTAAGATTCAATTTAGACAAACTGAAAGATCCAGAAATCGCGGGAATCTTTGAGGCAACTGTTGGAGGAAAATTCGCAGCTCTCAACTTTTTGGAGGATGATATCAACTCAATCACAGAGAACATGAAAGACGTGCTCATTGAATCAGCAACAGAAATACTTGGTAAAAGAAAGAAAATAAACAAACCATGGGTTACAGATGACATTCTGAAGTTATGTGATACACGGCGGGAAATGAAAAAGGTTAAGAAAGAGGTTCCTGAAGCAGCATGGTGAATAAAAATATTAGAATGAAAATGAAACAGGCCAAAGAAAAATGGATAGCTGATCAATGTGAGTCCATTAATACGGGGCTAATAAAAGGTAACAGCAAGGCAGCTTTTGACACATTAAGAAGACTATCAAAACCCCAACAGCCCAGGGTAACTGTCATAGAGGATAGCAATGGGGCTCTGCTCAATGAAAAGACAGCTGTAATGAGAAGGTGGACAGAATATTGTAAAGAATTATATAACTGTAAACTCGACACTGACTGTAGCATATTAAACAACATTAAGTGCGAAAACAGGGAACTCAGAAATGCAGCAATATTACGGGAAGAAGTGGAAGAGGCTATATGTTCGATGAAAGCAGGGAAGTCACCGGGTTGTAGAATGACTGCAAATCAACTTGAATTCCTTCTGTAACTGTAGGGGTACACAGTCTATCAATCTCGTTGATAATCCACATGAAAGGAGGTACTTGACATCTCTTGTATACTATGATGGTAAACTTCTGTAATCGCGCCACCAAAATACTGGCACAGTTCACTTGAAACTTCAATTCAAAAAGCAGAACTGGATATCTTTGTATATCTTAGCAATAGAAATGTTAGATATGTTATAGTCCTGTTTGTAGATGGGTATTAATAAGCTACGCTCCATCAGATATGTTACCGCCTAGTTATGTTAACGTCTGTTTTTGGGTAAGTCTTATATAGTAGGTATCACACCATGTAAGTTTGAGAACCACCACTATTGCACCCGTAGTTAGTGATGTCATCAGTGTAAAGTTTGATAATGATGATGGATTCTTAAATGCGTCACACAGCGTAGAAGAAAGTCATATAACGCGGATGTCGTGTGCATCACGCCCGAAAGTTTTGGCCACCAGTGATAAAGTTTCTGTTAACTGATATATAACTGTATATACATACGCCCACACAGAGCTATAAATAAATGTTTGAAGGGTGTTTGAAAAACTGTCCCTCACACCACAATAGCTCACGTACGAGTCATGGAGCGTTGAAACGGTTGTTGACGTTTAAAGAACAGTTTATTTATACCACAACACGGTCACAACGACATAGACGAAATACAGCATATTACACTGTATCCACATAGAACTAACATCATCAGAAGACTGCTGACGATCGCAGTACTAATAGTTATAGGCCTCAAATATATTTTAGCGCGTCTCAGCGCTGTATATAGGCCTCATCAGCCTGTATAATCCATCCAGAAGACTGCTGACGATCGCAGTACTAATAGTTATAGGCCTCCAATATATTTTACGTCTCAGCGCTGTATAATCCATCCAGAAGACTGCTGACAATCGCAGTACTAATAGTTATAGGCCTCAAATATGTTACTAATATCACTCAAAACACTGGCCTGTACACTCCAAGGCCTTAGGACCATCTCCTTAAATAAAGTACATCTTATCTGCAGATAATCACACATAATCCATAAGAAATCATGCCTGTACCAAAATCATACCCACTGGTACACATCGAAAAACACTCCACATCTTCCCCGTACACTCGCTCGGGAACACACTGACACTAAACTATTCTTTCCCAGCACACCCCAGCCAATCACACATGCGTGGGGCTAACTCCCCGAGAACTTTCGCTCACAGCGCAAAATAGCTTAGAAAATCCATCTCACGCGGAAATTCAGCCGCAGTGAGAAGCGTTCTGAATCTCGAAGATTCTGATACAATACGCTCGTTAATTTTTAAATAAATTAACAGCTAGACAAACGCTGTTCAAGTGAGATAACCACTATAATCTCTTGTACATCCAGACTTATAACGATTAATGAACTTGCTTAGATTTGGACTTAACAACCGCGTGTCAAAGTCACAAGAAAAATAAATCATGGGTTGTGGTGACTACGTAAACGCTCTTCAAACACAACTACTGTATGCGAAATAATAAACATTTATTCAGAATCACAGAGGAATCGACGAAACAAACCATTTCAAATGTGAACTGGTTAGGGGGCGCCATGGCAGGCAATCTTAGGTGAAAATAAAACAAAATAAAACTATATCAAAACTATTCTAGGTCCATTGTCTGGTAATTTAGGACCTGCCAAATCAAACTATATCAAAACTATTCTAGGTCCATTGTCTGGTAATTTAGGACCTCCCAAATCAAACTATATATATATATATTATTTTTTTTTCCTTAACCAGCGGCACTTGGGCTTTCAGCCCTTCAGCCCAATGACATGTCATTGCGAGGCTGGGGAACCTGAGGACTTTTCTTCCAACCCGGTCAGGAGCTTCGCTCCTTCCCATCCACAGAGGGTTTATCACAGGAGCCGTTCAGGTTATTCAGTCAAATTTCCGGCCGTAAACATTTCTTCAAACGCTGATGCCCGGGTTTGAACCATGAACACCTGGTCGCCAGTACAACGCCGAAACCATTACACCAGCGCGGCTCCTAATCAAACTATATCAAAACTATTCTAGGTCCTTTGTCTGGTAGTTTAGGACCTCCCAAATCAAACATTAACAAAATTAGTTTTCAAAGCATGTTTTAAAAACGTGTATTTTTAGTTAAAATATTGTATATAACTGTGCTTTTCCTATAAAGAAAAAATTGCTTATTTCTCAGAACTAAATTTTGCGCGACAAATATTCTTGTAAGTGGCTTAGTTATTGATCAGTCAAGTTGAGAATAGACGCGCAAACTTTACATTGAAACTTAGACTTTTAACATAAGAGATATAATAGATTTTATCACAGTTTTGATTTATTGTCTCAGCGAATTGAAATTTTTCATGAAAATTTACTATGCCGTCGTTTCCATGACAACTAATAACGCTCTCAAAGCTTTATATTACACATAACTATTATTGTTGTAGGGTAAATGGTTTCGTTGACATACTGCAATAATTTGTGAATATAGCATTTCCTGGAAGTACACACGTCATGTGACTTCGCCGAGATACACCTGTTTTTTTCCTATTAAAATTTAAACTGGGGCATGTTGTATTGTTATCATGTAAGGTAAAGGTAGTCCATTAATAAATACTGCCATAGGGAAGTGATGTGTTGGAGACCTCAGCTATACTAGGTCTCAGCTTAATGGCGTGAGTGCTTTGCTTTCTCTAACTTAAGATACCGAATGAGGTACCCACCTACAGTTGAGTAGAATGGAGCGTAACGTTAAGTGCTTTCAAACCCGATAACTTTGGCTCGAGTTGCAAGAGCTGTAACCATTCTGAGCCTTTAGCTATTCTGTAACTGGCATTTCAAGAACACTAAACGTGTCCTCTGCATGCTTGGCCGTCAAGGCAAGAAGCACAGACGAGGGTTGTGGAGTCGGCCCAAAATTGTCAGACTACTGAAGTTTTAGAAGACTGACTCCGATTAAAATTTCTTTTTAAACTAGTGATGTGGCATAAAACAATGCTTTTATATGGAGTTATATGTATAAGTATGGTATGTGTGTGAATAAATGAATACGTGGTTTTTGTCATGAAGTGTCGTCTGTATCACAACACGAATTCTGTGTAACTCTGACCACACCGCGCGCCATACAGTGTAACAACTGCAAGATACACAGACCAATCAGAACACTCCGTTATGCCGTGTTTACAACAGCATTGGATAAAATAAAATGGAAGTCCCAGTATGTGCAACCAAGTATCGAAGGACAATTAACTACAACACTATGAAAGAAGTACCACCTAGAAGAGGCTACCAAAACGATATTAGGGAAGTTGCTCTACCCGTAAGTACAAATACTTTTACAAATACTGATATAGGACGGGAGAGACCTCTAGTTGAATGCATCGAAGCCTAAGGTTAGTCCATTATTTAGCTGTGTAACGTACGCATAGAATAAAATGCACTTAGGAATGAAAAAGGTTGTTTACTAGAATTATGTAGAATAATATAGGGCGTATTTTAAACTTTAGATGAATAAAATCGCTCCTGGAATAACTTAGATAAATAAAATCTTAGTTATCCTGATTTGCACAAGAGGCAAAATTTACTATATTTTCTGAACTCAAAACACATTCGTTGGGGGAAACCACCTCGGACGCTCGAGGTTACACTATTTATAGCGCGAGTCTAACAGAATCAGGTCAGTCACAATATTTGAAAGCTACAGGCGAGCGGCAAAAGAAAGCAAGTGTTATTGAAAGCGATTTCCGTCTGTACTTGAAAGCAGACCGTAAACAGCCATTAACAGTTCGTCTGTGGGTGTGTGCCTGAGGGTTTTATCCTGTAAAAACCTGATAAATACAAAAGAGGCATCTCTTACTGAGGTTACGATGGATGCAGTGCCGGTCTCTGTCAGAGGGCCAGACATCTCGTGTGTACCACTTGGAAGAATTTCATCACAGATTTCTATCCAATATCAGAGGGAGCCATCTTCAGTGACTCGGATAAGTTGCCCATAAAGGCAACTGTCCAGCATATCCCAGTACACCAAAAATACACAGAAACCGTTGTATGATGCAAATAAGCAGTGTATGTCTTCAATCAGAACTGTGACAATATAAAATAGTAAATAATCAGAGAGAAACCATCCAAGCAAGACATTCTCCATCGTGATAGACATTTCCATTTAGTGAAAGACTTTGTTAAATATTTTATTATTTATTTAATGTTGTCATATCATTTCTTTTAAAACTTTTCAAACAGAAAAGAGTAAATGTACAAATAAATTGTAAATATTTACCAGCAGACTTACTTAAATTCTTTAAGTTAAGTTACAGTCCTTGTTGGTGAATTTAATTAATTAATTACCCCTAGCAGAGTTAATAACAATAATAATTACCATATTAACAGAGGAGGATCTGGAGAGGTAGCAAATAAGGACTTAGAGTACTACGTACATTACCATCTTCTCTGGGAACTTATACAGCTTGACCCTACCTTTGTTGTCTATACACCCTTACTCTTTTCAGAGAAGGGGTATTACTGATAAGACCAGACTCTTATCTGGCACTATCCTGGTATCATCTGATACACCTTTATGTCCAGGATATCTTATCAAATTCAATAACCATCTACCCTCTCGCGACAGTTTTCGTAGACTACATTTTGAACTATTCATTTATTTAAACAGTAATACAAAATAACACATCATCCACACCTGCACACAAATGACTGCGTTGCCAAACACCATGAGACAAAATAGTTTCATTTTATAACATATTAAGGAAGGGAAACCCGAGGCCTGTAAAGGGTAAATTAACAACTGAAATGTTCCTACATTATGTAAAAATGGATGTACTTTAACAAGAAAGTGGTTTTATGAGTTCTACGACTTAAAAAAATGTTATTTCAAATTTTTTAAGCACCCCCTACCCCTCCCTTGCACTGATCAAATGTGGATCTGCCTTGACTTAAGTCTTGTCATAGATCAAACGTTGAGATATGCCTTGACTTAAGTCTTGTCATAGATCAAACGTTGAGATCTGCCTTGACTTAAGTCTTGTCATAGATCAAACGTTGAGATCTGCCTTGACTTAAGTCTTGTCATAGATCAAACGTTGAGATCTGCCTTGACTTAAGTCTTGTCATAGATCAAACGTTGAGATCTGCCTTGACTTAAGTCTTGTCAAATTCAGAGTCAGGACATTTTTTACCGACTCCAACTCCACTAAAAAAGGACCGACTCCTCGACTCCGACTCTACAGCCCTCGCGCAGACACAGATCAATCCCAGTTCTTCTCTCCCTTGATGCTCTGTCTGTACTTCCAGCTACTTCTGTGCTAGTTATCAATACATTCTTTGGTATTACCTCGACCTTGTGCCCTGAATTTTTCCAAACGCGCCTACCTTGTTTTCTGGTGGCCTTTGTTCGGTTCTAAATCCTCATCTGTTAGAATTTGTTTCATCTCATGATGTTGAATATTTGCTAGTGATTTGAATAGATGGTACTTTTCCTTACTTGGTTTTACACTCCATTCATTGGTTGTTATATTTTTACTGGATCAAAGATTACTGCTTCACTCACTGATACCCGCGTCGTTCAATCTTATGCTTCACGTTGTTTGTTTTTTTTTTTTATACAAGAAGATTAATTGCAGCCATTTGTTGAGAAGATCAGAAGCGACCAGTTTAGGTATCGATAGTGAGGTGTGGTTTCATCAAACAACAGGTGGATGGGAGTTATTTGTTGGTACAACTCATAAAACATACTTGTATGTGTGTTACGACGGCCTAAAACGGGTGCAAGGAACCATAACACTGTCCACTACAAGGTAGGTGGCAGAAGATCGGCTATGGACGGTTGGACCTGTTACCCCATTTCGTTTGGGTTTTTTGTTTAAAGCCACACACACACAGTTTCAACCATGACGGTACAGACTTTCGTAAGTGATAATTCCAGTTAAATACAAGGTTTAAAATGGTGTGACATGATCACCTTTGTGGAATAATTGATGACAAGATCACCTTTGTGGAACTGATGACAAGATCACCTTTGTGGAACTGATGCCAAGATCACCTTTGTGGAATAATTGATGACAAGGTCACCTTTGTGGAATAATTGATGACAAGATTACCTTTGTGTAATAAGTGATGGCAAGAACGCCTTTGTGGAACTAATGACAAGATCACCTTTGTGGAACTGATGCCAAGATCACCTTTGTGGAATAATTAATGACAAGGTCACCTTTGTGGAATAATTGATGACAAGATCACCTTTGCGGAATAATTGGTGACAAAATCACCTTTGTGGAATAATTCATGACAAGATCGTCTTTGTGGAACTGATGACATGATCACCTTTGTGGAACTGATGGCACGATCACCTTTATGGAATAATTGATGACAATATCACATTTGTTAAATAATTGATGATAGGAAACTCTTTACAGAGCGATACAACAGGAAGCAATCTGATCATCAGAAGCAGTCCCCCCGTCCGACAAGTGTTTCGGCCCGATTACTCCTTTACACTCTAAGGGGGCGGGCCCACTTGGGTCATGATTCCCAAGCGTCTCAGCCTCCTGTTGTCTTGTATCGAAAATGAACCCATTTCACTTATGGTGGCAAATTTTAAATCAACAACTCCGCCAGCCGTGGAGGCAATTGTGAAAGTAACAAAGAGAAGACAAATTATTCCGTTCGTTCCGTCCCACACCACAACTAAGGACACACACTGAGACACCAGCGCGAAGCCACTGAAATTCTGTTCCTGACATTCTGTTCCTGACACCCCTTATAGTATACACCGCCTGTTGCCCCTGAGTCACAGCCCTTTCACTAGTACACCAGAAAACTCAGCGTATTGTGGACTTAGAAAAATTTTGGAGTTTTCTGTACCGCAGCGTTTATTGTCACGATTTCCATTGCCCAGAAAGATTTTGGTGTTTTCTGTACCGCAGCGTTTATTGTCACGATTTCCATTGCCCATTGCGGTTGTTACACAGCCAGCCTGATGCCTTTTCGGCAGTTTCACTAAGCCTCTTCAGTGCCCTTGTTCTCGACTGTCCCCTCAGCCCCAATGATAAGATAATCTTTGTGGAATAATTGAGGATAAGATCACCTTTGTGGAACTGATGACAAGAACACCTTTGTTTAACTGGTGACAAGATCACCTTTGTAGAACTGGTGACAAGATCACCTTTGTGGAAGTGATGACAAGATCACCTTTGTGGAGCTGATGACAAGATCACCTTTGCGGAACTGATGACAAGATTACCTTTGTGGAATAATTGATGGCAAGAACACCTTTGTGGAACTGATGACAAGATCACCTGTGTGGAACTGATGACAAAATCACCTATGCAGAACTGATGACAAGATCTCCTTTGTTTAATAATTGATGACAAGATCACCTTTGTGGAATAATTGATGACAAGATCACCTTTGTTTAACTGATGACAAGATCACATTTGTTGAATAATTGATGACAATATCGCCTTTGTGGAACTGATGACAAGATCACCTTTGTGGAACTGATGACAAGATCACTTTTGTGGAGTAATTGATGAGAAGATCACCTTTGTGGAACTTAAGCCAAGGTCACCTTTGTGGAATAAATGATGACAAGATCACCTTTGGTGAATAATTGCTGACAGGATCACCTTTGTGGAAATGATGACAAGATCACCTTTATGGAACTGATGACAAGATCACTTTTGTGGAACTGATAACAAGATCACCTTTGGGGAGTAATTGATGAGAAGATCATTGATAAGGGCGTTTTGTTGTGATGTTACTGCTTTCATAAGGTCATACTGGACACGTAGATGAATGGTCAACTCGTTCCGACACAGTGCTGACATCGAGTGAGAATGTAGATGTAAAGGACGCGAATGTGTGTACAGTTCTGTGGAGTTGACAAGTCACTCACTCAATCATAAGCAGAAGTCAATAAAGGGTAGACTGCTGATGACGTTTCATACATTTAATAATGGACGTACACTTTGACATCACGATTACAGTCATTTGAACAGGTTGGCAAATAATCATCGTATACTTGAAAAATGGGTGACAATATCAGGTGTACATTTATGTGGCATGAAAATATAATGGAACGATAGTAGGCAAGCACTCAATATTCTGGTTGTCTATCGTCTCATGCTTCAACTGACTAATCGCGTCAGTTAAGGTGGATACATAATCATCAACAATGGTTCACTGTCAGAACCTTCTCCTGGCTAAGTTTCTCAAGCCGTAAATTCATCAAATGTTTATAGCAACAATGTTAAACCACAGTAGTGGGTTTTTCATAATACATAGATCTCTGTACCATCATCAGATAATAAGACCTTTTCTGTTCTCCGACAATGATCCGCTTACAATGGCGGGAATCCAAAATGGCTCTCCTCCGTGAGCTTCGCTCACCCAGGATGAAAAAATTATGAAGCAGCATTAATTCGTAATTCGTACATAAATGTCCTCATTGGGCTTCTATACTTTCTGCTATCAAAAAGGCTGGTTACTGGAGTAATCTAGTGCTGCTAGATAACACGTCATCTTCATCTGTAGTCAACAATCCTAGATGTACGATAATACGTCTCTCATCTAGGCTTAGCAAAAAAGTTCAGCAAAAAGATTGTGGTTTTACCTGGCTTTAGGAAAACACACACTAGCGAATAACACACGCCATTCCTTGGCGTTAATAATCAACATTAGGAGAATCTCTGATAATACAATCATACAGAGAAACAATCTCCTTCCTAGAATAAATCACAGAGATCAATCTTCCGACTTTCTAATCGACCAGCCCATAGCAGCGACGACATGACACCCGCTTCTCTGTCGATACACAAAATCGACGCATGCGCAGAAATGCTTTTGACCCCAGAGTTCAGCTCAAAAAATAGTCCGACATAGAAATATAAAGATACAAAGATATAAGACCGAATCACTTTAAATAGTCAAGGAATAAATATAAATTCGGGCCATAAACATTTTAAGCAAGACCAATCTGTTTCTGGCCATACCAGACGAAAAATGACGTAAATCTAGTATTCATACGCCAGACTGAGACACAAGAACAGATAACCCATATAACCGAATATAACACCGATCAATCAGGGTTCTGTCCCTTAGACTAAGAATCATTGATTCTCAAATAAAATACTTTTCATCAGACAAATAGTTATACTTTACATTTGTATGCCTACCAACAGTAATCTGTGCGCAACAGACTACCCCCCCCCCCCCTTCCGGGAAAAAAAATGAAAATCATTTTTTTTTCATCTGAGAGCAACATACAATAGGCTCACGACGCATGTATAATGCGCAGATGAAGAATATCAGCAATTTATAACGCCAAATTAAGGCAAAGTCGAAGTATAGATCGACCGGTGAGAATATATCTCAACATCTCAGAGAAAGTATTTCTCTAAGTATAAATATTTCCAGGGAGGTGTCACCAACGCATACTACAATACTGGCAATGACACAATGCATACCATAATTTCAATTACAATTTCATATTAAGTACCACAAGTTCATGATTGACAAAAGAAAAATCATCAAAAAGAGTAGCGGTGAATATACATTAGTGAACCGCTAAATGATTATACAATCACTATATCATATATTACCAATGTGTACATATTTTGATATAGAAAAAATAACTGTTGTAAAGTTAGACACATTAGAAAGTCCAAGATTTAACAGTTAGGTGGAATCATGTGGGCATCTAGACAGAATGTCTGCCATCACATTTTCTGAACCACGGATAGCTCGCACCGAGAAATGAAAAGGTTGAAGAGCAATGGCGTATCGAGTTGATCTCGAGCTCTTCAAGTTTTTACTTTGAATAGCCGTAAGAGCTTTCTGGTCAGTTTCCACTATGAAATGCGCACCAAGAAGGAATCTTTGAAGTTTGAGAATTGACCAAACCATCGCCAAAAGTTCACGGTCTAAAACCGAGTAATTCCTCTCTGCCGCATTAAGTTTTCGTGAGATATACATTACAGGATGCAGAGTTTCAGAGTACTCTTGCATTAGTGCCGCTCCAATCCCAGTGGATGAAGCGTCACTACGAAGAACAAATGTCTTATCTGTAGTAGGTAACACTAAAATAGGCGGAGTTGAAAACAAATTTTTAATCTTATCCAAAGATGATTGGCATTCCTGAGACCAGTGGACCACATTAGGGGACCCTTTCTTTAGTAACGAAGAAAGCGGTGCCATGATAGAGGATAGATTCTGAATGAATCGTCCATAAAATTGTATAAGACCTAAGAGACTTATCACTTGTTTTTTAGAATTAGGAATAGAGATGTTGAGTATTTTACTAGTATTATGGTCCTCTGTCTTTAGGAAACCATGACCGACACGGTGACCTAGGAAAGAAATTTCGCTAAAACCAATACATGCTTTAGAGGGTTTCGCTGTCAACTTATGCTCGCGTAAGGTAGACTGTAATTCACCTAATCCCAAATAGTGATCTTCCCAAGTATCACTGAAAAGACAGATGTCATCTAAGTACGCAATGACATCTGACCGATGAGATAGGATTCGACGCATCATGCGTACGAATGTAGCTGGGACCAGTAATGTCCATTGCCATTTTCTGAAACGGCCGAATAGGAATATCTGCAGCCTGAAGAGGTGCAGCATGGCGTAGACCTTTGGATTTGACTTCTTGACATACCTTACAAGATCGGCAATAAATCCGTATGTCTTTGTTTACGAAAGGCCAAAAGAAAGCCGCAAGAACTCTTGACTTAGTACGGGAAAAACCCATATGTCCAGCACACTGAGAGTCATGAGCGTGCTGCAAAACTTTAACTCTCAAATTCTTGGGAACAAGAATCTGAGAATGCATTGACGTAGTAGAGTCTTGGACCATACGCACAAGTACGCCATTTTTTATTGTAATCCAAGATTTTCGATTTGTATCTTTATTTGGATCACCTTTAGTTGCAAGAGTGAAGAATTTCTTTAGAGTGGGATCATCTTCTTGCTGTTTTATAAATGAGTCACGAGAAATTACCAAGGGATCATCTTGGTTATGCACTTCAGCATCTTCAGTAGATGAAGTTTGAGGCATATTGAGAGCTTGTGCTTTTGTGACTACTGCATTAGCAGTTTGCATATTTTGATCTTCCCAAGCAGCAATTTGTTGCGGAGTGCATTCTTTGACTCCGTGAATACGACCAATGTTGAGATCAGCGATCGGATTTGGCAGAAGACATGCGTGCACATCTCCCGTAAAGAAAGGAGTAGCAATATTGATGATAGCAGTAGAGTACTTCTCTAAGGTGCCGCCAAATGTTACACATTTGACTACTTTGCCTGTGGCATGGGAAGGATCTACGAGTGACTGCCTAACACCAATGGTGGCGCATCCAGAATCAAAAAGAACTGAGACTGGGCTATCATTTACCAGACCTTTATGTAAGACAAGAGATCCTCTTCCATCATGCGCGACTGACGCAGGAAGAGCAGGGAGAGGGTGACCACAACCCAAAGTAGACACCGCAGTTGGCTCGAATAATGTCTTGCATTGGGAGCATTGAGATGCTCTCCAAAAATCAAAAGCAGAACATGCCATATCATTAGAGTTTCCATTATCATTAGTCTGATTACAGGCTTCATGGGACTCTTGCTGTGCAGAGTTTGCCTGATAATGTGATTTATGTCCTCTGTATTGAGATCTACCTCGATTATTATTGCCTCTCCAATTATTATTTTTTCCTTTATTGTAACCCCTATTTGGGTTTGAGTCATAGTTCTCGTGGTTACAATCATTATGTTCATTATAATGAGTATCTCTGTAATTATGGTCTTGTTGTCTCCATGACGGATGACTTGGATAGTTCCTACAATGACCCCCTCTGCGGAAATTCCTATAATTGTGGTAACCCCTGTATCGAGGGCTGTCAGCTCGTCTCCAGTTCTTCGAAGAAGAACCTTGAAATGATTGATTACCTTGATTTTGATAATTATTCGAGTTACTCTTCTTATCATACCTGTTTTGTGGTCCTTGAAATTTGTGTGAGTAATTAGGGTTGTATGGTGTTGCTGAAGCAACTGGCATACTTTCCTTAATCTTAGCATTGCTAATAGCTACGTCCGGATGTGCAGTGACGTATTGGGTACAATATTGTTCCATTTCTTTTAGTGTCTTGGGTTTACGCTCATGTAGGAATTCAAGTCTTTTCTGTTTTGGACAGCTCAATCCACCGATTAAATGTAAGACGTGTCCTTGCAATGAATTCTGAGAATTCTACCCCTGTTTCAGGTACCATTCTCTTAAACAAAAGACAGTAACCCTCCTCTGTCAATTGATATTTTTTTAATAAGGCTGCTCTGATAACATCATAATTATCTTGGTCAGCCTCTTCTACCAAGCTTAAACTAGTCAGAGTGTCACCTTTCAGTATCTCTGATAACTGATTAGCATATTGTGATCTATCCACATTATGATTTCGACAAGAACGTTCAAACCTATCTAGCCAAACTGTTATATCGTCACTGGATGGATTAAATGCTGGTACCTTGATCTTGTAAATAAAATTTTTACCATTACCACCAGATGACTGATTAACATTACCCATGTTTGTCAATTTCAATTTTTCTAACTCAAATGCTAAAAGTTTTTCCTCATGTTCCCTTTTTGCCTTTCTCTCCTCGGCTTCAGCTTCTCTTTGTAATCTTTTTTCTTCAGCCTCAGCTTCTAATCTTTTATTTTCAGATTCTCTCTGTAATCTTTTTTCTTCAGCCTCAGCTTCTCTTTTTTGTTTTTCCATTTCCAACTGGAATCTCCTTTCCTCCACCTGCATCTGCAAGTTCTTTTGTTCAGTCTCAGCTTTCAGTTTATCAATTTCCAATTTTTGTGCCTTGTCATATTGACTTGTAGCATACTCTTCCAACTTATCACCAGTCTTGCCTAGGGATTTCCCTAGCTCAATAAAGTAATCCAAAGTCGACATAATGTCTAACAATATGTGACTAGTTACCTGAAAAAGTCAATGAAATTTATTCCACCGTGAATGAGAGCAAGTTTTAATAAACTTGAATAACCAGCTCCCTTTATCCCAATCTCTGTGGGAGACAAGCCTTTAATAAGGTCTTGTATACTCACTTGTATAATAATAATAATAATAATAGTAATGAACTACCAGTTTATTCTATACCATAAGTGCACTTCATATAGTGTATGATCAAATATACCTTATAGCATATGTCAACCAACAACATAAACAAAGGACAATCAAGAAAGACAACATGGAAACATTCGCAGAAATCAAATAAGTTAAATAGGAAAACTGAAGAAAATAATCACAGAACCTGTGATGACAACCGCGAGGAAATAAACAACACAAATGACGTCACAGTGTATAAATATAAAGTTGTATAGAACTAAATGACAGGAAAGATGAGACCTACAAATACAAACAAATCAAAACAAAACTAAAGAACAGAAAAAATATTACAAAAACAACGAAGAAAAAAAAACACGTCGTCACAACTAACAACAATAGCAACAAATTGTCGCTAGCAAATTTTCAATTAAGAAAATTTGCGCCTACAGAACACTAATATAAGCCCTCTATGACGTGGGAAATCTTATATTAGCCACCTTACCCAACCGCCCACGGACATATACACAACACTAATATGCAACATGTAAACATTTAAACATAAATATATATATATATGTCATGATGTAATGTAATGTGTTGCACGGAAGGCTCAGATGTAATCACACAATAGTATTATAATTAACAATAATCATTCTGGCTTTAACTATTACAAATTTCAATTTAGAGCAGGACACCAGAAGATCCACCGTTGAAATATAAGCACTTCTCGCTAACACAGTTAATATCTGCTAATACCCTGCTGTGCAATGATGTCTGTTCTAACACAAATGTCAACAAGCGCTGACCTAGTTACTGCCTCTGCTTGACAGGTCAGGTCACGTAACGAAACTGCTGACTAGCTGACATCGACTGTAGACTTGTAATGCTGGTGTTTATGTGTGTCGTATGCGGCCACAGGAAACGATCTGGTATCAGTAGCTGACTTCTGGCAATGTCCACTGTGCAGGTTAGACCCAGAAATCTGGCCTACCACATTGATAAGGGCGTTTTGTTGTGATGTTACTGCTTTCATAAGGTCATACTGGACACGTAGATGAATGGTCAACTCGTTCCGACACAGTGCTGACATCGAGTGAGAATGTAGATGTAAAGGACGCGAATGTGTGTACAGTTCTGTGGAGTTGACAAGTCACTCACTCAATCATAAGCAGAAGTCAATAAAGGGTAGACTGCTGATGACGTTTCATACATTTAATAATGGACGTACACTTCGACATCACGATTACAGTCACTTGAACAGGTTGGCAAATAATCATCGTATACTTGAAAAAATGGGTGACAATATCAGGTGTACATTTATGTGGCATGAAAATATAATGGAACGATAGTAGGCAAGCACTCAATATTCTGGTTGTCTATCGTCTCATGCTTCAACTGACTAATCGCGTCAGTTAAGGTGGATACATAATCATCAACAATGGTTCACTGTCAGAACCTTCTCCTGGCTAAGTTTCTCAAGCCGTAAATTCATCAAATGTTTATAGCAACAATGTTAAACCACAGTAGTGGGTTTTCATAATACATAGATCTCTGTACCATCATCAGATAATAAGACCTTTTCTGTTCTCCGACAATGATCCGCTTACAATGGCGGGAATCCAAAATGGCTCTCCTCCGTGAGCTTCGCTCACCCAGGATAAAAAATTATGAAGCAGCATTAATTCGTAATTCGTACATAAATGTCCTCATTGGGCTTCTATACTTTCTGCTATCAATAAGGCTGGTTACTGGAGTAATCTAGTGCTGCTAGATAACACGTCATCTTCATCTGTAGTCAACAATCCTAGATGTACGATAATACGTCTCTCATCTAGGCTTAGCAAAAAAGTTCAGCAAAAAGATTGTGGTTTTACCTGGCTTTAGGAAAACACACACTAGCGAATAACGCACGCCATTCCTTGGCGTTAATAATCAACATTAGGAGAATCTCTGATAATACAATCATACAGAGAAACAATCTCCTTCCTAGAATAAATCACAGAGATCAATCTTCCGACTTTCTAATCGACCAGCCCATAGCAGCGACGACATGACACTCGCTTCTCTGTCGATACTCCAAATTGATGCATGCGCAGAAATGCCTTTGACCCCAGAGTTCAGCTCAAAAAATAGTCCGACATAGAAATACAAAGATACAAAGATATAAGACCGAATCACCTTAAATAGTCAAGGAATAAATATAAATTCGGGCCATAAACATTTTAAGCAAGACCAATCTGTTTCTGGCCATACCAGACGAAAAATGACGTAAATCTAGTATTCATACGCCAGATTGAGACACAAGAACAGATAACCCATATAACCGAATATAACACCGATCAATCAGGGTTCTGTCCCTTAGACTAAGAATCATTGATCTCAAATAAAATACTTTTCATCAGACAAATAGTTATACTTTACATTTGTATGCCTACCAACAGTAATCTGTGCGCAACAATCACCTTTGTGGAATAATTGATGAGAAGATCACCATTGTGGAAATGATGACAAGATCACCTTTGTGGAACTGATGATAAGATCCCATTTGAGAAGTAATTGATGACAAGATCACCTTATGGAACTGATGATAAGATCACCTTTGTGGAATAATTGATGATAAGATCCCTTTGTAGAACTGATGACAAGATCACCTTTGTGAAATAATTAATGACATGATCACCTTTGTGTAATAATTGATGACAAGATCACCTTTGTGGAACTGATGACAAGATCACCTTAGTGGAATATTTGATGACAAGGGCACGTGTGTGGAATAATTAATGACAAGAACCAAACAAACAGCAGTGGAAGCGGGGGAAAAGACGCTACGATTGTAATTAACGCACAATGATAAAATCAACTGATAGCATTAGAAGCAAGACTTTGTTCTGGAATTTCCAGCCTATGAGACATAGAGGAATATCATAAAACACACTGGGAAAAGAATTATAGACAGGCATGAAGAAAATAAAGAAGTCAAGGAATAAGCTGGCAGGGATGGCACAGGACTACAAGCCTTGGTGTGAAATTATTGAAGGCCTTTGTTTCCAAGGGAGACCAAAAGCAATAAATAAATGTCATTAAAGAGACTAACAAGAGAGGTGGTTACGTTGACGACGGACGTTAGAAGTCACGTGGTAATGAGGATAATTACGAGAACTGTTTATCCAGTTGCTTGCACGAACTCCAGTTTGTCCTTACCTGCACGCGACAGATGAACGCATTAACTCTCTGAGGCGGGATGAAATCAAATGAAAAACAACTTGATCTTAGTGACACCCTGGCAGAAAATATCTATGGCTAATCAAGGCTGATATTCTAACATCGTCTGCTAGGATTGTTACCATCGTCTGCTAGGATTGTAACCATCGTCTGCGGGGATTGGTGGTAACATCTGTTAACAGTCTTCCTGTGTGTGGCTAGTTTTGTGCAAATGCCGAATATCTTCAGAAACAACTTACTTTTACTCTTGCCATGAAGCGTAGTGGGGAATTCAAGTTTGCATGCTTGAGTCAAGTGTGTTGCATTGCCTGGTCTGAGCCCATGTTGTGGTAGGAGGGAGTTCTGTAATTGTGTCCGTCCATCTGCTTCTTGTGTTCCCTGTGCCCTGAACCCCGACCTTCGACTGTTGTAAGCGTGTAGTGGTAACCGATCGGGCTTCATTCTCATGAGATGGCCAAACCATCAGAAAACTGGCAAACGTGATTGTGTGATTTTTTTAGATTTTAATATTCTCATCATCATCATCATCATGATTATCGCCCTATCTTGCAACGTTTGGCGCCTCGTGCCACGACTACTACTGGTCACCTTGCAGGAAGCACGCGCACAGCACTTTCAAGTGCTCTTGCACTAGTCGTCTCTGTAATAATTTGTTCTACATGATGAGACTCCTTTGATATACTTGACACCATTTTGACGTTATGTTTCGAGGAGCATCACGATCAGCAGTAACGTCCTCTTGAACAAGTCTGGCAGCTTTGTGGAAAGTGGGTTAATCATCGTCTTCATAGTTTTCCTTACTTCTTTTGGAGGAAGCTTGTAAAGCACTTCTTGTACCTTTGAAGTTGTGGTTTCTGCAACAATGTGTTTTAATGGATGAAGGGGCCAGCCACTTACAGAGCAGTTGTTACAGACTGAAATCATGACGTGCTGAAGCTATTCTACTCAACATTTGTTGTGACCTTTTTGTGACGTAATGTAAGCAAGACTTGTGATCTGCTTGAATCAATACTTGAACTAATACCTATATACCTGCCATAGACACCTGGGTATATACAAGGAATTCTGGTACCGTAATGCATCTACGACGTTTCCCCTGTTCTTTTTGACAATACTGACGTCACTCAATAATGTGTGTGCGTGTATATGTGTGAGCGCACGCTGCATAGACGAGCTGGCATGAATATATCATCTGACCATCGTATGTCCCCGTCAGTTTGGGCAAACAAAGTGCACAAGCTGAAACAAAATAGCATATAATTCCTACAAAGAAAAAGTTAGAAGCCTTAGCGAAACAAAAGAAATATTGCTTGTGAAAAAAAATCACGCCTTCTCGCAGACGATTTCAGCAAAAGTCTTACCTTGAGTATGCTATATTTTGTTGACGTTTCTAGCCTTGTCTGTGATTTTCGTTGTCTTGCGTGGGTTAGAATTAATTGCTCCGTGTCGCGCGCATTATGTTTTCACTTGGAAACTAAAGTCTTGATTGACGTTAGAAAATGGAAAATAAGCATGTAGCATAAACAATATAAGAATAGTTAAGACCGCCGCCTGTCAGTCGTAAAGTAATGGAAGCAAAGCAATATATGATATTTAATATAGCTTTCAAACAAACGAATTACCGGTAACGCTGAAATGGGAGAAAGTCGTCAGCGCAACCATAAATGTGCAACAACAGGGAAGATTATTTATTGATTCATTCATTTCCGTTTTCGTCCTTACTGAGCATGGAACTATTTTTACAGCAAGAGCCAGTCCCATGAATTTGTCAAGGTCGTGCGAGGTCAAATGGCGGAGCCCCATCCCCCAACTTTGTGACATACTGTATTGTACTCTGACGAGACTCAATTTCATACTACAGGGGCTGGATCAAACTGTAATTTCCGCATGTGATGTCCACTCTAGCATTTTACGAAAGCGTAATACTCTTATGTTTTTAAAGTCTTATGGTAGGGACTTTAAATAAAAAAAGCATGGTAAATTACAAATTGGCTCTGAATGCGCTATTTTTTTTTAAAAACGTATATTTGTGACGAGTCATAATGCGGTCGTTACATTTTGCTGTGACCATCTGTGCTCCTCGTATACTGTGCCATCCCTTTTCTTTCATCTGCTCATTATTTCACTCTACACCTTCATCTTTCGATGTTATTTTCTCATCGAGTTGGCCCACTTCACCAATCCCACACGGTTGACCTACAACCCTACCTGTTTGTCTTTCTTTGTGACTGTCGGTGTTTAGCGAGTAGGGCACAACAGCCATGTTGACTTGTTTAACTCTTTGACTCCGCAATTATTTTCCACCCTGTGCCGTAATTTTAATTCGTGATAGACTAAAAACAACGCTTAGGGAGTTGTTTTGGCACGAGTGTTAAATTTGACCAACGCTCTGAGCGTTGTTCCAGAGTCAAAGAGTTAAGTAATCGTCAGCACCAGATGGATAAAAGTCTACATTTATCGACATCCTTATTGTTAAGGAAAACGGGCGAGTGATAAATAAGCAGGGGTCGTCTTTGCACAAGCTGGCATACGGCAACAAAAGCTAACTTGTGGTGAAGTGGGATGTTTCAAATATTTATAAGGGACTTAGTGTACTGACTGAGATCAGCTGTGAAGGTATATATATCTAATAAGAGTAGTGTATTATATATAACCTTACTTGCTGCCACATATATATATATATCTCAGTCAGAATTATTCTGGAATAGTGTGATGACTACCAAAGGGAACCAGGAATCACAATCTATTTTAATTACAAGTTATATGTACAGAATTTCTCAATATGAATATTGTAGTGACATATATTATTAAAAGTATCCTATGTGTGTCAGTTGTGTAGTAGTAATATGAGGTAATACTGGTTTTGTTTTGTTCAAGCTCTGTTGGTATTTGTCATCATGACTTCAATAGTTTGTCTTTATTGGAACTAGTATTGGAGATGTTCTCAGTTCCTGATATTAAAACAATTTACTTCCCCTCTTAAGTTTATGTTACAATGTTATTTTAAGATGGGGTACATAATTTTGAGCTCAGCTGGCCACATCAGCTTATCTTGCGTGATGGCGGCAGGAAAAGACTCCTCTGCTCGATTTCTTCCCTGTGCTCTGGAGACACCTCACTGATAGCTAAATGGACCAAGGAGTATGCTGTCCGACTCTGGATTCAGCAAAGCTCTGACCAGGTGCTGCTCAATAACGTCAAGACCACGGTCCCTGAAAACAAGAAGGATGTACCTTCTACTTCATAACTAATTGATACTCTAGTTCTACACTGAGCACAATACATCACAAACATTGAGTTCAGAGCGTTAGGCCAACTGTCAGCTTCATCTGAAATACTTTATACCAGTATTAACCTCCTTAATGGTTACTACGCCTCTGCACTTCCAGCATTATTTCTTTCTAGTCAATCATCTAGGTGTCAGTGTACTGTTTGGCCATTCCATGCTGTTTTACTTTCCTCCGACACCTTCTGTTCAGGCTGGAGCATTATAGGCTTTACATCATGTTTGCTACTGAACTACACATATATACAGGCATAAATTAACAATTCACATTCAATTTTCATTAAAAGATACTGAATGTTTCAAGCTTACCACAATTCATAGAATAAACACAGATACGTTGACTAGCAATGAATTCTGGCACAAATACTGGCACAAATTCCCATCTGCTTATGTTCCAGGCTTTTATTTAGCAAAAATATGAGCTGGCTTCAACGCACTGTTGCTTTATCAAGCTTATTTGAACTAGTGGTCTCGAACTAACGCTCCTAAGTGATTATATCAGCGAGTCTGGCCAATGGAGCCACGTTTCGACAAGTGTTTGAAAAAATTTTACCTTCCTACGTCTCCCCTAACAACCAAAGATAGTATTTATAGTTCGACCAATCGTGTTTAGTCTTATATTTGTTGCGCTCCAATCAATTTGGAGTTTACATGGTAGGCTATTTCCGTACGTAAGGTTTTTTCAAACACGTTATAAAAAAATTTTATGAGCAGAAATGATTTCATGCTGTCAGGCATCCCCACTATTTTATTTTGGTTATAACTTGTTAATTCCTAGACTATTTGCGTAACGTTTTACATATTCTTTGTCAGCAAGCCCTAAGGAACCCAAATATACAAATTTAAAAGAGCTACGTGGCTGCGTTCAAAATATGCAATTTCTTCTACCTCCTGTTTCGAAGATGTGCTGTCTGGGTACTGTAATGTTTTCAAACGTAAACCCATCTAATGTTATCTTTTCTAATAAGAGTTTTTCAGGATTTAAAAACCTAACTCTGGGAAGGGTAGTGAATTTATCACTGTCCGTCCGAAAAAGTTAGTGCATGTGGCCTTACACGCGTGATAGTAGTAATTGTGTATCGCGTTACGCTTGTTGGGGTGGCATTAATAGCGAGACGCGTGTTTAATTTTGCATGCGTTCCTGATTTTCATTCGCCCCTCTCTCTTTCTATTTGAGTCCATCTGTTCGTTCGTTTTGGTAACGTAATATAATTAATGTTAGGATTAATTTAGGTCATTACGCATTGTGCCTCCCAATGTTTTTCTTAGAAATGCAATACCCGTTTTAATGTGTTGTGGAAACGCTTGTATTTATGCAGTGGCTTATATTTAACGTGGAAACGTTACAATTTGCAGACGAAGCATAAAACAAAGGGGATTTCGAGTACATTCTTTGTGACAGCACTGTTATTTTACCATTGCTCTTTTCTTTATTAGAATTTATTTGTTAGGCTTTATATTTACCTGATAATTTATATATGTGGATTAGAATATTTCACGACACCTCCCCTCTTAAAACAGACATCCCATGTCAGTCCTTTATTCTATATACACATAGATAAATGTAAGTCAGCTTGACTTTACTCTGCTGTGGTGCTATCATGGTTTTATGTAGTTGGGTCCATTCAGAGTAGGCACTGCTCATGAAATCTGCCTCAGACTTCTACAACCAATAATATATTTCGGTTATGTTACTGAACAGCCGCAAGTGTGAGTGCTTGTCTTAATGCTGCTTCGCAACCCGTATTCACCATTTCTCTTCTCTGAGTCTGCGCAATGACATGTCCAGAGAATATTATATTTCCCTCAAAATGTACTTTATGAGGAGATAACATATACCTGGTGATAGCAGAGTTTTCTTAGTGGATCCCATAATCTTCTTATTATCCTGTATGAAACATTCGGAATATCCTCAATCAAAGAGGCAACTCAGGGATTCATTACGTTCCTCCGAAATGTTTACATCCAACAATTTTCTCATCATTCTAGAGAAGACACTAGGCGCATTCTTCAATCCAAATGGCAATCTATTAAACTCATGTGTCCTTCTGAGGTACTAAAGGCTAGGTATGGTCTAACCTCAGGCTTTACTGGAATCTGATAATATCCTTTACTCAGATCCACTTTTGAGAAATATTTAGCTTTATTTAGTCTGGCAAACAGCTGATTTGTATCCGGCAATGGATCCACCTGTCCTTCTGTAATAGCATTCAGTCTCCTGTAATCTATACAGAGTCTATGTTCTCCAGAGGGCTTCCTTAAGAGTACAACACCGGAACTATATGAGGATTCACTGTGCGAAATAATTCCTTCCTTCAACAGATAGTCTATCTCTTCCTTCAAAGCTTTCTCCTTAGCAAACGGAATCGAATATGGTTTCATACAGACAGGTGTGGGGTCTATCAGTTTCATATCATATTCCAATGGGTTTGTATGCCCTGGTCGGTCTGTTAACAATTTGTTCTAGACACCTTCTCTAAAACTGTATATGGACCCTGCCATCCAATTTGTAACTTATTCTGACTCCCGGGCAAAAGAAGCAGTACTTTCTCTCCCACAGCCAAATTTCTGTCTTTCGCCTTCCTGTTATAATAAGCAGCATGTTTCTTCCTGGCTTGTTTCAAATTTTCATTGGCAAGTTTCCAGCCAGTTTTTAAACGAGTGGTCAGCTCATTCACATATTGGTATGAAGATGTAATGTTTTCCTCTGCCTTTTCATCAGTCCACGTTCTTAACAAAGCTACATGTGGACCTTTAATTGTGTGGACCTATGTGTCCATGCACCGGTATGGTCTCTTCCACTCGAAGCTTTATAGTGATGATTTTTCCTCCCAGAATTTTCATGCACAAAACGACCGCTACCAATTTTTCTTTTGGGGCTTTCTCCCCACTTAAAATTCTTGATGAGAGATTTCCTCTCTACATCTTCTTCCTCCAGTTTGTTTAAGTCCGATTGAGGGATTTTCGGCTTATCCTGGGGTAAGACATCTTTTTGCACTCTCCGCATAGTGGCCATTGTAAAACAGTTAAGTGAAGCTTGTCCGTGAAAAGGGGCTTCCCATTCCATTTGGTCCACTTTATCAAATTTATTTTTCCTTTTATTGTCAGGCCTGATTTTGCCCCGTGGCGTGTCCAGGTCCTGATCCATGTTCCCACTTGTGGGTGTTCCCTCATGTGCTATGCTACACCTTTCTACAAAATTCTCAATGTCCCATCTTGCTTTGGGCCAATAATAATTGTGAGCCACCTTTTGAATGATGGTACCTATCTTCTCATGGTCCCCATCTGGTTTCACATGTAGGCTCCTTATTAAGTCTGCCCTATATCTTTTAGGAAGTACCAGCTGTCCTTGACCTTTGGATCTAGCTCCAGTCTTCCTATACATCAACTTGTTTTTCATGTAAAAATCTCCCTTGCCTGGAGTTGTATGACAAGTTGACAATTTTCTGAAACAAGGCTTGAGTGTTTTATCCCCAGCCTGTGCCTTCCTCATCTCTTCTGGAGTGGTATCTAACATAATATCCTCCTCCTGTCTTGAGGTCGACCTGACCTGAAGGGTTGCCATATACACAGGTTTCCTTCTGCAACGGTCAGTGTCATGATTGTCCATCTGACAATTCTTACACCACCTTTTTCCTTGGTTGAAAGATTTTCTTTCATCATATTTCCTTTCATCGAATTGTGGGAATTTATTTTTATTTTCATACCGTGGCCTATCAAATTGGTGCTTACCTTTGTTTTGATCCTTAGGATCAAATTTATTAAAGTTCTGTGGTGCCTTAAAGTTATCCACTTGTTTCTTTTTATTACCTGTTACCTCTGCTTGAGCTGCTTGATACCTTTCAGCAACATTTAGCAACTCACCCAGCCTCTCTGCACCTTGTTCCATGAGAAACTTTCTCAGGTCTGGAGCCATGGACTCTCTTAGCTGCTCTATAAGGACCATTTCCTTAAGATCTTGGGTTTTCCCCAGAGAAGTCCATTTCTCCAAGTATGTCTCTATTCGTGCAGAGAACTGGTGATAGGTTTCACCTGACAGTAGTTTAGCATTCCTAAATTTTTTCCTATAAAATTCTGCATTCTTTTCATACCTTAACAAAAGAGCCTGCTTCAGCATGTCATAATTTTCCTGATCACCTCTGCTCATTTTTGCAAAAACTTCATAAGCTGCCCCACGAAGTCCCTGAGATAACTTTAAGCTCCACCTTTCTCTCTCTAACCCATACGTGGTGGCTAATAGTTCATACCTATTTAGGTAGCTCTCTATATCATCGTCTTTCTCAACAAAATGATCTAAATGAAAATTCATAGCTGAGGTTGAGGCTCCTTGGCTAGCGGTGGCATCAGAGGCAAAGGGACTGGCACCATTTTCAGGAGCATGGCCCTGAAACTCAAACTCCCTTAGTCGTAACTCATGTTCCCTTTGTAATCTTTTATCTTCTGCTTCCCTTTCTGCAGTCAATCTTCTTTCTTCTGCTTCCCTTTCTGCAGCTAATTTCTTCTCTTCCCTTTCTGCAGTCAATCTTCTTTCTTCTGCTTCCCTTTCTGCAGTCAATCTTCTTTCTTCTGCTTCCAATTTCTTAGCCTCAGCCTCAATCTGCAATCTCTTAATTTCTTTTTCAGCCTCTAACTTTCTTTCGGCTTCAAACCTTCTTTCTTCGCGTTCAATAAATTTGTCACATTCCGTAGTGACATAGGCAACCATAACTTGCCCATCTAATCCTAACTCTTTTGCAGTCTGAACAGCGGCAGATCGAAACTTGGCCAGGTCCGCCATTGTCTATCAGGTAAATTTATACAATGTCTAACCAACAATTCAATCTCTAAATATATATCTAATGGACAACACAGGCACCGTGAGCTCAACCTTATTTAATTCCACCCAAGGATACCTTTTAATTCTTATATTCCCTGAAGTGAATTACCCCGAATATTTTTAATAGGGAAAGATTCAAAATCCCAAGAGCGAGCCCCCAATATATGTGGTGAAGTGGGATGTTTTAAATATTTATAAGGGACTTAGTGTACTGACTGAGATCAGCTGTGAAGGTATATATATCTAATAAGAGTAGTGTATTATATATAACCTTACTTGCTGCCACATATATATATATATCTCAGTCAGAATTATTTTGGAATAGTGTGATGACTACGTTGTATGTCTAGGGTATGTGTATGATGAAGTGTAAGTCATAACAACAACAGACAGATAAACAATTTAATTTATTCCACCACACTTGACAACACTGTGACACTCACATACATAAAACACTCTACAAGGATATCTTAAAGGAGTCACTGATAACTTTTCAAATAACAATATGTATTCATTGCTGTCATGAATGAATATGTGTCCTGATTCAAATACAAAGGGAACCAGGAATCACAATCAATTTTAATTACAAGTTATATGTACAGAATTTCTCAATATGAATATTGTAGTGACATATATTATTAAAAGTATCCTATGTGTGTCAGTTGTGTAGTAGTAATATGAGGTAATACTGGTTTTGTTTTGTTCAAGCTCTGTTGGTATTTGTCATCATGACTTCAATAGTTTGTCTTTATTGGAACTAGTATTGGAGATGTTCTCAGTTCCTGATATTAAAACAATTTACTTCCCCTCTTAAGTTTATGTTACAATGTTATTTTAAGATGGGGTACATAATTTTGAGCTCAGCTGGCCACATCAGCTTATCTTGCGTGATGGCGGCAGGAAAAGACTCCTCTGCTCGATTTCTCCCCTGTGCTCTGGAGACACCTCACTGATAGCTAAATGGACCAAGGAGTATGCTGTCCGACTCTGGACTCAGCAAAGCTCTGACCAGGTGCTGCTCAATACCATCAAGACCACGGTCCCTGAAAACAAGAAGGATGTACCTTCTACTTCATAACTAATTGATACTCTAGTTCTACACTGAGCACAATACATCACAAACATTGAGTTCAGAGCATTAGGCCAACTGTCAGCTTCATCTGAAATACTTTATACCAGTATTAACCTCCTTAATGGTTACTACGCCTCTGCACTTCCAGCATTATTTCTTTCTAGTCAATCATCTAGGTGTCAGTGTACTGTTTGGCCATTCCATGCTGTTTTACTTTCCTCCGACACCTTCTGTTCAGGCTGGAGCATTATAGGCTTTACATCATGTTTGCTACTGAACTACACATATATACAGGCATAAATTAACAATTCACATTCAATTTTCATTAAAAGATACTGAATGTTTCAAGCTTACCACAATTCATAGAATAAACACAGATACGTTGACTAGCAATGAATTCTGGCACAAATACTGGCACAAATTCCCATCTGCTTATGTTCCAGGCTTTTATTTAGCAAAAATATGAGCTGGCTTCAACGCACTTTGCTTTATCAAGCTTATTTGAACTAGTGGTCTCGAACTAACGCTCCTAAGTGATTATATCAGCGAGTCTGGCCAATGGAGCCACGTTTCGACAAGTGTTTGAAAAAATTTTACCTTCCTACGTCTCCCCTAACAACCAAAGATAGTATTTATAGTTCGACCAATCGTGTTTAGTCTTATATTTGTTGCGCTCCAATCAATTTGGAGTTTACATGGTAGGCTATTTCCGTACGTAAGGTTTTTTCAAACACGTTATAAAAAAATTTTATGAGCAGAAATGATTTCATGCTGTCAGGCATCCCCACTATTTTATTTTGGTTATAACTGTTAATTCCTAGACTATTTGCGTAACGTTTTACATATTCTTTGTCAGCAAGCCCTAAGGAACCCAAATATACAAATTTAAAAGAGCTACGTGGCTGCGTTCAAAATATGCAATTTCTTCTACCTCCTGTTTCGAAGATGTGCTGTCTGGGTACTGTAATGTTTTCAAACGTAAACCCATCTAATGTTATCTTTTCTAATAAGAGTTTTTCAGGATTTTAAAACCTAACTCTGGGAAGGGTAGTGAATTTATCACTGTCCGTCCGAAAAAGTTAGTGCATGTGGCCTTACACGCGTGATAGTAGTAATTGTGTATCGCGTTACGCTTGTTGGGGTGGCATTAATAGCGAGACGCGTGTTTAATTTTGCATGCGTTCCTGATTTTCATTCGCCCCTCTCTCTTTCTATTTGAGTCCATCTGTTCGTTCGTTTTGGTAACGTAATATAATTAATGTTAGGATTAATTTAGGTCATTACGCATTGTGCCTCCCAATGTTTTTCTTAGAAATGCAATACCCGTTTTAATGTGTTGTGGAAACGCTTGTATTTATGCAGTGGCTTATATTTAACGTGGAAACGTTACAATTTGCAGACGAAGCATAAAACAAAGGGGATTTCGAGTACATTCTTTGTGACAGCACTGTTATTTTACCATTGCTCTTTTCTTTATTAGAATTTATTTGTTAGGCTTTATATTTACCTGATAATTTATATATGTGGATTAGAATATTTCACGACACTTGTGTCGGGGAAAGTAGATAATGAACGTTTGATTCGTGGACATGGCTTGCAGAAAATTGCCACAAAACAATGTTAACTCGGGTTTTCCAATCTGGGCAACAGATGGCATTTTAAGATGAGTTAATTTTGCAAGCATGACTCGTACCATGTCTAGACATATTTTTGGGTTAAGTTGTTGGTTAAATAGAGATATAGGATAACAATCTTGATATTTGAGCACGAGGACTGATGTAACACTTCCGATGACTTTGTTGTAATAAACCACTATGAAAGAGTAACATCTTGGATGAGAAGTAATAATTAAGAAAGGTCGGCGATGTAATGATTTTGAAAATAACATGTAACGGTGTCACGGGATTTACTCCCCTAGCTCTGCAGTTATGATTCAAAAGTGGCCAAACTTCAGAGCATCTAATGAGGGTCTTCAAATGTGTCAACCTTTCGCTCAAGATTACTCTTGGCAGAGATGTGAATTGAAGAATGGTGCTTCAGTTCTAGGTAGCCTAATAGGAATTAAGGAAATGAAGTACTACGGCTGAACGGATCCAGGCCCTGTAAACTTTATATCTCACAGACCTTCTATGAGTAAGGATTTTGCTCGTTCTGATGAGCCCCCAACTGATTTAACTCAGTAAAATATTACTTTAATAGCTCTGTTATACGTATTTAAATAACTGGGACATACGGGTGCATTACACTCAAAATGACTAAATCAACTACACATTTGTATATTTACAGATAACAAAATTTAATAGTCAGTTATCGTTAACAATTGTAAAATAAATAAGGGTGGGGTGAATTAGATAGTCTTTAAAATTTCATCACGGGGATCATCTGGGTAGGAAGTTTACACTTTCGAATTTAAATAAAAACATAGTTCACTTGGAAGCTCTAAGTCTGTACTTAGTTGCCAGTAAGATGTCGGTTGGTTTCTGCTCCAGCCGATGCTTATTCTTTGCAGGTTATGGACTGGTTCACTCTTGTCACTGATCAAGTCTGGGGGCCGCAACACGTCCCTCGTAGTATCGTTGAGTAATTGCGAAGATGGTCCAGCGTCTGTTAAGACCTGTCTGCTGTAGGTGTCTAGCTTTGACTGAAGGCCACTAATACCACTCACTTGTTCCACAGACAGCACCACCAATTTGTACCATCGATTAGAATAATGAAATAAGAGAGAAACAAATACCCTCATAAATATTGGCTTTTCTGACACAAAATCAGGTGTTGCCCACCTCTCTCTCTCTGTCTCTCTCTCTCTCTCTCTCTCTCCCTCTCTCTCTCTCTCTCTTTCTCTCTCTCTCTCTCTCTCTCTTCATTCCAACATCCCATCTGCCTTAGAAATTTACCCTCATTAATGTTAATCAAAGCGAACTGTCACGGATTGCCTCCCCTGGTTTGCAGTAGTGGTCCAACAGTGGCCAAAACTCAAGAGTATCTAAAATGGGTCGTCAAAGGTGTCTGCCTTCGCACAAGATTACAATTGGAAGAGTTGTCAATAGAAGGGTAATGACGCTTCTATCTCAAGAAGTATTCACAAGATTATTCAGAAGTCAAAAACAATGCGGCATAAGGCAGAGCAATTGTTAAATTTGTGACAGAATGGGGCGGGGGACCCGTCTCGATCTCTGTTTCATTCCGGCAGTATCAGCTACATTTTTGTACTGATTTTTTTGTTGTGTGCTTTCAATTGTCGCGCTTTCTTTCTTTCTCTGCTATATGTAGCAGATATTATGTATTTTCCTTCTTACACTCCTCTCAGGGATAAGGTATTACGTCTGTTTGTTTCCCGTCCCTTCGCTAAGCTTTGCAATGAGCGGCAGAAATAATATTAACCACAGGCAGGTTGGTAAAATTCATTTGTACCAAATTTTGGTCTCGACAGATTAGCCCCACGAAAATGGCAGCGTATTTGCTAATCGCTGATAAAGGCCAGAGTACGGGACAGATAACGAGATTGCCCGTCTGCGAATAGATTACTTTCTGATAAAGTAATAATTTGTTACATCTGAAACACAGTTTACAGATGTGTCTGTGAGTTCGTCTGCCAGGCAATCGGGTGTTCTCATTCCATATATGTAAGACATGACCTCTACATCACGCGCAAAATGTTTCCATGTCGGAAATATTTTGAATTTCCCAACGGGACATGCATGTTTGAAAAAGATTGGCTTGTTACTTAGCTTCATAGCAAACAGATGCGGTGGTATAACCTGACACGTTTCAGTGTTATTTCACTGTGAAAATTTACTGTGAGATCCACGCTTGCCACGACGACACCGACCTTGCCAGAGTTAGAATTCAGAATTCCTTTCATTAGGCCGGATCTTTTCTTGGAGAATCTTGACGGACGTACAAAAACAGCCCAGGAAATCTCTATCATTTTTATAAGGAAACGGGACTGAGGAAATTGAAAACACACGGAGTCATAGAGGGAATTATCTTATTAAAGAAACGACACCCCAGACGCGTGTAAGAGACCTATTCAAGTCTCTTTCATTCTTCTGAGCAAAAAAGTATGTGAGCCAGGATTGGCTTATTGGTGGTACCAGCAGAAAGTACTATCTCTGGAACAAGAAGGGAACAATGGCCTAAGTTTTAAGACGAGGGACCAACTTTATAAACTCTCCTTGACATTTCTGGGAAACGAGCTACACCCGACAACCTTGACCAGCGACGAGCGTGAGCAGTGTATAAAGAATCAACCCATCAGCGGGAGCAGAAACTACTATTGGCAGCTAAGTGCAAAATATACGCTGCCAAAGTGAACTTTTTTCCATCGACCCTTCTATCCATCAATGATGACACTTTTCTTCTAAACTATTCAGTTATTTTCAAACTGTTAATCAGAACTCCACTGAGTAAATGATGATATCACGAGAAGAAAGAAGACATCAGATTAAGCTGGGAGAAATTTGTCCTGGAGCAGAAATTAACGTCGCTCACTTTAAATAAGGCATTGTTTTCGCTTATCTGTGAAGACCGAAAGGGACATCCCAAAGAAGTGTCATTAGTATCTACGACTCTGAAAAGCAGTAATCTTGTGGTAGACATTTTTTCAGGCCCATATTAATATTGAGGATTGTTGGACCAGCAGCAGAGAGAGGTTGGTAAGAAAACGAAGATGGCTGTATACCGCTCCACCTATGTCCCAGTCTTGACATATGGATAGCGTTCAAGCCCCCATGGGTAAATGACTACGAAACCCATAAGAAAGCCTAGATCCAAACCTCAGATATTGTGTAATAAATAATAAAGAATATATAATGAGGAAGGTGGTATAAGTAACAAGAAGAGACGTATGGTACGCAACCATAATACGAATCAAGTGCCTAAAAAACATGTAGAAAACCCCTACAGACCCAAGTATTTTAACAGGTCCCCAAGCTAAGAATGCCAGTGGGCTAGAAGCAAGACACCCACTAAGAGAACGTAATATTCTTTCTCCAAATCACCCTTCAGGAAGCAGATTGCAATACGTGTGCCATTACCTGTCAACTAATAACACACTTCGCAACAGCCCACTAAACGGGTGGCAATAAATAAAATAACATTCACAGCAGTGTAAACCCCGTAACTACAGCCTGACGTCGTCACGCACTGATCGGTTCAACGTATGTTAGTGCCTAGTGGCACCCAATATATCATTCTACTCAGGTTCGCCAGCACATAGAAAATAGGTACTCGTTTTTTTTTTTGGTCCTCGGAGTAACTAGTCTCACACAGACAGTTAAAACTTATAAATAAACTTGTATCCAGAACGTCCAGTTGCTGCTCATGGAGAGCATTTTAACCTCTGGATTTGATGTGTTTTTCAGGCTCAAGGATAGAACACCTACCACTGGAATAGTAAAATAAACCCCAGGAGGAAGATAAGCGCTGATACTGTTTACAGCGGGTTTTTAAACTAGCTTTTGTTCTTTGTTGTGTGGGTCATACCAAATTGTTTTCTCGATGTTTAGAATCAATATGTGTTAACTTTGTTTTTTTATCTATTGTTATTTGCAGAGAGTTTATTCTTTTTCTTATTTACAATCTAAATATAATTGTAATAAATGTTAACCTTTTGTTAATGCACTTGTGGGGATATTGTCTCACCCTTTGAGGTAAAAACGTTTTTCGCTTGAGTTTCTGAAAGCAAAAGATCAGCTGCTGACTTTCTGCAAGGAGGACTTTTAATTAACAGAAGAAGGAGCGAGAGACGTTGCCGAGTGAAGTAAAAAGTTAGATGCCTTAATTATGTTGTTGTTGAGACACCAGGTTAAACTCAGTGTGGAGAAGCTGCCGATGATGTATTACAGGGATATGTTAATTTGTGAAGACATGTGCTATTTTGTATTGTAGCAGCGCGATGAGAAATATGTGATGTGTTTTCACAGCGTAACTGATAGTAACAGTTGTGCCAGAGGAAGAGCGAATTGTATAGAGTATCTACGCCACACTATCCATGTGTTTTTGTGAAACTTTGGAGAAGTATTAAAACATGGAGATTGACTGCATGGTGTATCACTACTACATGTGAGTGGTGTCCTGATGTTACTGTGATATTAACTCTTAGATAGCGAGTCATATAGGGCAAGGTTTAGAGGGGACTATGTTTGTGAATGTGTAGACTGTATATGCCCGTGACACCTTCCATATGAGTTATATGTGTCATTTGAACAGTGATGAATAACAACATTAGAAAATTTGATAACAAGAATTGTTATTGTTAATCAGAATCGACCTCACTGCACTCCGGGCAAACCCATAGGTGCTCAGTCTCCCTCAGCAAATGTCGAAGAGTATCAATGCTAATTGTTCCTGTAGCACGCTGGTTGTACATACGACAGATGCATCCTCTCTCACGTCCATGTCTGCTAGTTCCACGTTTGATGCCAAACTCCAACAGCCTCAGCCTTGTTGATTCATCCATTGCAGTGTCATTATCCAGCAGGCGATCATTAATAGCACTTAGTATCTCTCCCTTATCCATGTCCAGTGTCCCCACTATGGGTGCTCTCGAGGCTAGTCTTTCAGCTCTCTCATTGCCACGTATCCTTGCATGACCAGGACACACCAGTTCTTCAAGACTTGAGGATTCTATTGATGTTTTCCATTCCTGCCGCAGCCATCCGTTCTTAACTTTCCGAAGCATGGTTTGAGAGTCTGACAGTAAAACTGCCCTGGTTGATGGAGTTTCAGATAGCGAATTCAGTGCTGCAGTAACTGCCTTTACCTCCATTCTCATGCTGCAGGTTGTTGTCATGTAGGCTCCACTCTGTTCAACCGACGACCCTGCCCTTTATTCTCGCAGAGAAGCCCCATCCTGATTTCTCACCACGCACTACAGACCCATCAGTGTACACAATGGCGTCATCATCCCCAGCATGATCACTTATCAGCTGATTAATCTCCAGCTCTGCTTTTCCATTGCCCCAAGATCTGCACTCTCTGCCAAGGCTAATGATGACCTGCTGGTAGTTTATCAAGTTCTCCCCTGACTTACTCCACTCTACCCCTTTGGATACATTTTCAAAACTCTGGTCACCTGACCACTCGTAGCCTCTGCCTGTGCCATCCATGACGTCTCCCTCTTGATTCTTGCTCCTTTGATGTCAGCTGCATTCTCCTGTAGGAGGTGTCTTTTGTCGGTGGTTACCCGCATATATGCTTTTGCCTTGGCCATCGCATATCTGGATCTAATCGACAGCAATCTGAGCATGTATCTCATTGTCACAATGGGGGTATCACGCGTACAGCCCAAAACTAGTCGCATCCCTTCATTTTGAATGCGTTCCAGTTGTTCACATTGTGACAGTGACAGTGTGAGTATTCCTAGCCCGTACTCGATTACTGACATCACGAGCTGAAGATACAAGAGAAACAATAGTCTCTGTTCCAAGCGCGCAGCAGCCATTGTTTTTAAGGCTGCTAGTCCTCGCTTGCACTTCTGTATGATCAGTTCGACATGATACTTGAATGATAGCCCACGATCAAACGTTACTCCCAGATACTTCAGCTTGTCTTGCCTTTCAATGTTCTGCCCATTGAAAGTGATGTCTGGAAGGTCTGCTTTCACTATAGAGTTGTTCAAATAGCACCACATCACACAGACCTTGTTGGGATTGACCTTTGATCCGCGTTCCTCACACCATTTAGAAACCGCCAGAGTGTTTTTTGTATACATCGGACCATTTCTGTCTGTCTGAGAAATTTCTGTATACCAAGAAACATCAATCCCAAATTATAAACCTACAACGGAAAATATTAAAAGCTCAAAATAAATGATAATAATAATAATGATAACAATCACAACGAAGATTTTGTTTCTGGTGATTCTGACAATTTTACATAATTCCAAGAGATTTCTTTTCTATTATTTGATTGTTTTGTTATTTCATCAAACAGCAAAAAAGAAATGTATAGTTTTCATATATGCACTAAGATAGTGTCAAGAATTTAAAAAATATATGTGTAAAAATGTTTACATGTATGTATCGATGCGTTCCAATTATTATTTTTTATTTATTTTTATTTCGGAAATTCCACAGATTTCTTTTATATATTTTTATACAAGATTATAGCTTCATTTCCTGACTTTAGTTTAAATACTGCGAAATTGCTTATCTTCATTCATTCATCCATTCACTCGTTCATTCATTCAATCATTCATTTATCCATCTACTTTTCACTTCTTAAAGACCTTGACTCACCAGTGTAGTTGTTGACCTTATAAAAAGCCTGTGACAAAACATTTCGTGTGCCGTGGGCGCTGTTGTTTCTGTATCAGTTTGTTGAACATAATGCGGCTGTCAATCTCATACACAATCTTATAGTAGTCGTCATTTGTAACATGCATGAGGCATCAGTAGTTCCATTTTTTATATGTGTTAAGTGACCTACAGGAACCAAAGTTCCCTCTAATTTTTCGTGACATGTGGGAGCAAAAATGTGAAGCTGTGTACTTGTTCCCCTATTGAAAAAAACTGTGTGCCCACTAAAACTGTCTGTATGAGGCTTGTCAATGGACGAATGTGTCTATTTTATTATAATCATTTTTTAACATTTCATTTTTTGTGGCAGGTCAGCTTCCTGTGTGAGCTAATTTCATTGGCTGTGTGAGCGCGCGAGAGAACAGCTTAGATGTAACATCGGTGGATCCTTCGCTTATCAGATGACACATTTTTATCCCACATCAAACAACAGAACATCTGTTATTAAACAGTACAGCATCGCTAAGAAGCAGTATAATATACCAAAAGAAGCTGATAATTAATAATATAAACCTGTGTTAAATGTGTGTTAGAGAATGTTCGAACATTTAGTATAAAGATTTATATAACTCGGTTGTGTGTATTCATTATTACTTTTGTCTCTCAGAAACTTATAATCCCAATTTTAGCTTGCTTTTATTCGCTCCGAGACACATTTGAGTAAGGTTCAAGAGGTTAAGAACATAAAGACAAATCATAGCTGCAAAATAAATGGCGTACGCAGAAATAGTTAGTGGCTTCAGACTTTGTAGAATTCAGCTTGTCGTCTTCCTCAGCACAGGTCGTAGGTTTTTGCTCTCAATCATTTCCTGGCTTTTGTGCGTCTTGCGGTTTTCTTGACAGAAAAGTCAATGTATTTTATAATAAGGAAAGCTATGCGGATACACGGAAAGCCGCCTTTATGATGACGTCAGACTTCTAGAAGTTTTAGGTCTTAAAGAAAAGCAATCAATACAAAACTAGTCTGGTGGGAAAATCTTTTCACGTGTACAGCCAGACCACAAACACCACCTACAACTCATAATAAATAATAACACACTTTATCATTCCACTTGAGTCGTTAGAATAAGGTGGCCATCTGTCCTCTTTTACCCGGATTTGTCCTCCTTTTCACCTGAAGAGGGCTGGGGGTTTTTTTTTACGTGCATTTTGTCCGGCTTTTTTTCGTAGATTGAGCTTGACTTAGATTAGGTCTATCTTATGCAAGAAAATAGTTATATAAGAGTATGTTTACAAGTAAATATTGAAATAATTGAAAGAAATGTTGTCCAGTTATTCTAAACTGTGTTAAATCTGTGACATACATTCTTAAGGAGCGCTTGTGTCAGTCTTTGCCCATGAAGATTCCGGATACGCTTGTTGAATAACCAATTAATTAAACCAATAGAAGATTTCACATATTTTTCATGAATGACCTTGACACGAAGTACCAACATGTGAAGATGTGCGACCTTCTGATCAATGTTTAATTGATAAAGACGTTGCTTTTGATGATATAAGTGCTGTGATCAACTTAACAATCCGACAAGATTTGTTGAAAGTAACACTAATGACGAAGGATTTCTGCAGGTGCTGACACAAGAGAAATGAACCAAATTTTTAAAACAATCAGTAAACATTGAATTTCATTAAGAATTTCTAATGATCGCACAATATTTATTTGAGACACCTGATCACAACACGCGCGTGTACAGTCTTATTTCATTGATGGAAAGTCAATGGACAAAATACAGACACAATGTCTATGTGGATTCCATCAACGGAATTTTGCTTCCGCGTTATAATTTTTTTTAAAGTATTATGCTGATAATTCTACGATTGTTTAAAAGGAAATCCTGTATTTTGGAAGAAGTTAATGTCCGCAATAAATAATAATATTAACATAATAATAATATTAACATAATAATAATATTAACATAATAATAACAATACTAATGGTGTTAATTTTATCAATACTGATTAAAATGTAGATAGTTAATTTCTGGGGTTAAAATGATTTAAAAACATACATATTGTCACAGAACAGTTTCATGAGTTTGAATGATGATAGTGATTGGTGTTAAGGGTCACTGAACTGATGTTGTCAACACTTGGTTAAGTGTAACTCAGGTACTGATTTAAGGTCTGACTTTATGTCAGCATTGTTGTGACTTGTGCGTGCGCTGGGAGAAAGCGTTTAGTGAATACAAGTCTGGGGTGACTGGGATTAGTCTGTGTTTGGCAGCCAAGCTGTGCGCTCGAGTCTGGGATGTGTAGCTGAGCTGTGGGCTCATATTTTGTGACTGTATAATTCATATATGTGATTATTATATTAATGATGTGATAGGTGCTATGCATTATCATGTAGGCGACGCTTTTTCCGCCTAGGAGTGTTCCGGGAGGAACTTTGTTAATGGTTATGAAGTAGACATAATGGTTATGTCATAGGCGACGCTTTTCCCGCCTAGGAGTGTTCCTGTTGGAACTATATTTATATTCCTGTTCATGGAGAACAGTATAGGGCGTTGCAGTGTCCGCCCCTGGAGCTACTGTGAAGAAAGGCGACGCGTTTCCCACCTTGTAGCTGTATTAGAATAAATACAGGCGTTGTTGAATTCCCGCCTGGAGGAGATTCTGAGAGAAATTATATGGCGATGATTAATGCCGCCAACCACTTAGAATAAGTGATTCACACCTGGATGGTGTTACATGTGCGAGGAGGGTATACCGCACATATAGATATTTAGTGTACTGTCTGTGTACGTAAGTGGAGCCAGTCCATATTGTAGGTATAGTTATTTCCTGCAGGCAATGTCAGCCTGGATGTGATGGCAGTATGCTTGCCAATATAAGTGATATTCAGGTCACGTATGTGAATGTGCAATAAATGTTATGGAACTGTAACCAGTGGCGTTTGTGTTACTGCATACCCCTAGCGTTGTTGATCATCATCTACACACGCCACACCCCACCCTCATATATCTTATATAGTGATCTTTACATCTGGGGACATCGTCTAAACAGTGTCCTGACATCTGGGGACATCGTCTAAACAGTGTTCTGACATCTGGGAACATCGTCTAAACAGTGTCTTGACATCTGGGAGCATCATCGTTTATGGTCACTGACAAGTAGGATACTTCTTTTATATCCTTACACATATTAAAGGACATTTTTATTTCTATTTTTTTCTAACCTTTATAAAACTAGCTCTAGTCGTAACATTCATGCATTAATACATGTGTAACCTTTATAAAACTAGCTCTAGTCGTCACAATCATGCATTAATACATGTGTAACCATTATAAAACTAGCTCTAGTCGTCACAATCATGCATTAATACATGTCTAACCTTTATAAAACTAGCTCTAGTCGTCACAATCATGCATTAATACATGTGTAACCATTATAAAACTAGCTCTAGTCGTCACAATCATGCATTAATACATGTGTAACCATTAAAAAAACTAGCTCTAGTCGTCACATTCATACATGTAATTAGACATGTCTAAACCTTTATAAAACTAGCTCTAGTACGTCACAATCATGCATTAATACATGTGGTAACCATTATAAAACTAGCTCTATATGTCGTCATCATACAATACTCTAATGCTTTATAAAACTAAAGACTTGTCGTCCACAATCATGCATTAATACATAAAAACCATTATAAAAAACTAGCTCATCTCACAATCATGCATTAATCCGTCACTTTATAAAACTACTCTAGTCCCGCCACAATCAATCATTAATATGTGTAACCTTTAATAAACTAGCTTCTAGTCGTCACATTCATGCATTTATACATGTGTAACCATTAAAAAACTAGCTCTAGTCGGTCTCATCATGCATTAAGACATATGTAAACCATTTAAAAAAACCTTAGCTCTAGGTCGTCACAATCATGCATTAATACATGTATAACCGTTATAATAAATAGCTATAGTCATCCACAATCACGAATGCATTAATACATGTCTAACCGTTTAAAAACTAGCTCTTATCGTCACATTCATGCATTAATACATGTGTAACCATTATAAAACTAGCTCTAGTCGTCACAATCATGTATTAATACATGTCTAACCATTATAAAACTAGCTCTAGTGAATCGTCACATCATGCATTAATACATTTGTATAAACCTTTATAAAACTAGCTCTAGAGTCGTCAGCAATCATGTATTAATACATGTCTAACCTTTTATAAAACTAGCTCTAGTCGTCAACAATCATTGTATTAATTAAAGGGGGGGGGGGGGGTACATGTCTAACATTATAAAACTAGACTCTTAGTCCGTCACAATCATGTATTATATACATGTCTAACCTTTATAAACTAGCTCTAGTCGTCCACAATGTATGTATTAATACATGGCGGCTAACCTTCATAAAACTAGCTACTCTACGGTCGTCACAATCATGCATTGGAAATACATGTGTCATTAGTAGTTAACCATTATCTAAAACTACAGCTTCTTAGTGTCACAATTCATGCATTAATAATACATGTCTAAGAAACCTATATAAGTAAACTAGCTCTAGTCGTCACAATCATGAATTATTACACGTGATGTACCATAATAAAACTAGCTTCATAGTCCGTCACAATTCATGCATTAATACATTTCTAAAACTTTATAAAAACAAGCTCTAGCTCGTCACAATCATGCATTAATTCATGTAGTAACCCTTTATAAAACTAGCTCTAGTCACGTCACATTCATGCGCATTAAATACATGTCTAAACCTTTTATAAAACTAGCTCTAGCCTAGTCCGTCCACATTTCATGCATTTAATACAGTGTTAAACACTTATAAAACTGACTCTAAGTAGTGTCACAATATGCCATTAATACCATGTCTAACCTTTTATAAAACTAGCTCTAGTCGTCACAATCATGCCCATTAATATCATGTCTAAACCTTTATAAAAACTAGCTCTAGTCCGTCACATTCATGCATTTTTTTTTTTTGTTCGTAACCAGCGCACTTGGGCTTTCAGCCCTATCGGCCGCAAACATGTCATTTGCGAGGCTGGGGGACCCTGAGGACTTTCCTTCCAACCCGGTCCAGGAGCTTTCGCTCCTTCCCAACCCACAGAGGGATTTATCACAGGAGCCGTTCACTATTTCATCCAAATTTCCGGCCGTAAACAT